>CAMTDV010000026.1:101063723-101663723 GCA_947069175.1 Scalesia atractyloides
TACATTGATTTGCTATGCGTGGAAACGTTCACCACATTGTTTTTGGTGTATTGTTATTATATTTTTACAATTGTTTATGTTTTCTTTGTTGTTGGTGTATTGTTACTATATTTTTATAATTGTTTATATTCTCTTAATCACAATATATGACCATTAAGAAGAGACTATTATTATGACTAGCTGGTTATAGACTTCTAGTCGGCTTAATGAATTAAGAGATATATATCATGTATCATTGTAGTTTTACAATACACACACGTGATGCACATGCACATGGATCCATGAGTACTTGATGCAATCGCCTCCCTTAATCATTTGAGAGGGTGAAAAAGCAAGATGAGGAGATAAGAGATTTTGTTGTGGGGTTTGTAGGGAAATGAGAGAGAGGAGATAAGGTGGAGCAGTGAGCACGTGTGAATATTTAAGGAAGAAAAAAGATACCTACGATTCACCATATCTATATATAGATAGAAGTTGATAAGGGAAGAACAAACATGGCCACTGCTGCCCGATTAAACATCCTATTTGTTCTATTTTTATTTCTTTTTTTTTTTGTAATTCTTTTACCGTCAACATCCAGGCTTCTTCGGCAAGATGAAGCCGTACCCAACATTAAAGTAATTCTGCAACATATGATTCTTCATCTTTTTCCTTCGTTTAACATTTGTTTTTATACTAATATGTTTTAACTTTTGCATGCGTTTGATTGTTAGAAAAGAGATTCCACACTTGCAAGGATTGAAGCTCAGTTAGCTCAAGCTCGAGGCGGAATTCACAAAGCGAGTTTTGAGAACAGCTTTACATCAAGTAACACGAATGGGAGTTTCATACGAGAAGGAACCGTTTACAAGAATCCATTAGCCTTTTTTCAGTCAAGTGTTTGATAATTATTTTTTTAGTAATTATTTGAATATTAATTTTCATAATATTGCTTGTTTCTCTTTTTATGCTCGTTTAAGCTCGGCTAAAAAAAACTTGAAACAAGTTGAGCTTAAATGAGTTTGAACCCGAGCCAAAGTCCAAGCTTCATTTATCGAGTTGGAGTTAGCTCGCGCCCATTATTTATAAACTAATAAGTTATATATATATATATATATATAGCGGAGGGTTTAAACGCTAAAATATCACGAGAACCCTGAAAACAAATGAAAAAACCACGAGAACTTGATAAAAAACAATTCAAATTCAAAATTTCTTTTTACACATGTTCTTATTATTCGAGTACAATGTTAAAAATTAAATTTACACATTTAAATTTACGTGAATTCGTAAATAAAAAAAATTTACACATGTGTAAGTTTGTCGTTTACACATGAGTAAGTTTGTTATATTTACACATGCATAAAAATCTAGTAAGAGTGATTTTGAGAGGAGAAATGAATTATTTGATTTTGTAAATTCTTTTTGATGTTGTATTTTAATTACAATGAGGTTTGTATTAATAAAATTTTATTTTGATTGGTTTTTTGCGTTTGTTCTCACGGTTCTCGCAATATTTAGTGTTCATAAAATAACTCTCCCCTATATATATAATAACTACTACTATTTATAAAACTATGAAAAAATAACTAAATTATATATAAAATAATAATTATAACTAAAATAAATAATTTAATCTAATAAATAATAAATAAGTCAAGCTCAGACGATCTGGAGCTTGAAAAACTAACAACAAGCTGAGCTCGAGTTTTCATAAGTTAAATGACCTCAAGCTAAGACTTGGCACGGCTGATTTACGCCCCTAAGAATTTCATATTAGTTTCAAGTTAGTTTTTAAGATGAGTTAAAGATTGGATTTCAGGTAAACGAGCATTCAAATGGATAACTTTTAATCACATAAATAGACTATAAACACTACTCGAAGGGAAATACGTAAGGGATACCCAGATATTATAGACGCTTTTTTAATAGGATATGACCGCTAAACCCGTCATTGCCCTATGTAATACAAATTTTACAAATGAACTTTTTTCGTGTAATAGTTAATTCTAAAATGGTCAATCTATATACACCCAGTAATTACCCGGACACTCTAATGTGATCTTTTTAAATTTTATTTAAATATCATCTAGGTTTTTTTTTTCTTTTTAACTAATTAATATATAGGTTTTTATAATTTTGAACATATATCGTTATATGTTGTTTATATTTACATGATATAAAGAAAAACAAGAATATTATTTAAGAACAAAAGGAACAACAAAAGGAACAACAAAAGTTAAAGTTAAAAAATTCACACATCAAAAATGATGTAGATGGTAATGTTTTTTTTGGATAAAAAAGGACCCATTCTAGCCAAACCTTACTATGATTCTTTTTAGAATGCATACCACAATACTTATCCTTGATCGAAACATAAAACATTTCTGTTTTTAGTCCTTTTATTACTTTCTAATAAATAGATTTCTACTGATCATTCAGAAGTCATACCGAGATGATAAACACATTCAAAATATGGACTTACAAGGAAGGAGAAACCCCCTTGATGCCTAATGGTCCAATGAAATATGTATACAGTATCGAGGGCGCCTTCATCGAAGAGATGGAGAGAAATGGAAATCCTATGGTGGCTAGAGATCCGGATGAAGCGCATGCCTTCTTTATCCCCATAAGCATAACAAACATAGTTTCCTTACTTTACAAGCCAAGTGAAGCCTTCGGTTTTCGAGAAAGGATGCAAGCAATAATCGAAGACTAAATCGGTGTCATTGCGGAAAGATATCCGTATTGGAATCGTAGCAATGGAGCGGATCACTTCTTTGTATCATGTCATGATTGGGTACGTACGTAAAGCATATCAAAGATGATATATTAGTTATAGTGTATCGTTATATGAACTTGCTGATTGATATATGTGTTTATGCTTGGCAGGCGCCATTGGTTTCTTTAGGAAATCCTAAGCTGTTTAAAAACTTCATAAGAGTGCTTTGCAATGCCAATACCTCCGAAGGTTTTATTCCAATCCGGGATGTGTCCATGACTGAGATTAACGGACCCAGCAGATAATATCCCAACTGCAACTAGTGGTCAACCACCTTACAATCGATCAATTCTCGCATTTTTCTCAGGTGGAAAACATGGGTTTATTCGTGAAAGATTATTTCAATATTGGGGTAACAAAGAAGATGATGATATTCAAGTCTTTCGTTACCTTCCCAAGGGTAAAAACTACACTAAGTTATTAAGCCAAAGTAAATATTGTCTATGCCCTAGTGGTTATGAAGTGGCAAGCACTAGGGCGACCGAAGCAATCTACACGGGATGTGTTCCCGTACTGATCAAGGATCATTATGTTCTACCATATAGTGATGTGTTGGACTGGAGTCAGTTTTCCGTACAAGTGCCTGTAGATAAGATTCCAGAAATCAAAAGAATCTTGCAAGAGATACCTTTTTCAAATTATTTGGATATGCAAAAAAAAGTACTTGAGGTGCAACGACACTTTATGGTTAACCTTCCAGCCAAACACTTTGATGTACTCCACATGATTCTTCATTCTGTGTGGCTAAGAAGACTTAATGTTCAATTGAATTCATTCGTATGACCATCATTTATTATATCTAGTGTTTTACGTAGTGTGTGTAGTACTATCACTTTGTCAACATCCGTTGTATGCATATTCTAATACTTTATAGTATCAACGTTATGGAAGATATGCTTAGCGCCAAAGAGTGACGTTCGTTATACTTTCTTACGAATGTGTATGTAATAAGATTAAAAATACAATGAGAACCGAAACTAGCTTAGAATAATCTAGGCTACAGAGAAAGTTTTGTGAGCACTCCCGCATAATTTCTTTCCAGATACTTTCTAAAACTGTCTTCAAGCCCATCGTCCAACTCATCCTATGAAAACGTGGGAGTGCTCAACGACTTGATAGAGGCGTTTTAACGGCTAAGAGATGAATCGGAATCGTTCGAGCCTGGTGCAGACAAGGACCCCTTGAACGAGATCAGTTGGGTGCTCATCAACGTTTGGTAGACGTTTATTTTTTCAAAACCCTTTGTACGACGACGCACACTTCCATCGTCGTTTTCCCATGAGTCGCCAACTTTTTATGAGGATTTCGGGTGACTCGGAACGCGAGTTTACCTTTTTTAAACAACGAGAAGATGCAAGACATAATCTTGGATTCTCTACTTTTACAAAAATGTACAACCGCAGTTCGTCAACTGAGTTACGACATGTCAATGGATGCACTAGAAAGTATCTATGCATGTTACAAACTGGATGCCGAAAAAGTCTTGAAAATTTTTTTGAAGGTAACTTTTTATTCTTATTATAATTATTGTTACAATTGTTAATTCTATTGGTTATTATTGTTGTTATTATTATAAAACATGTATATTATTAGGTGTTATCAACCTATACAGAAGACGATATTTGCGGAATCCAACGGCATTCTACATTTCTATTTATATGAAGCCCACCAACGTATACACGGGTTTCTCAGGATGATAGGTAGCCTAACTTGTACGCATTGGTTGTAGGCTTGTCCAATTGCTTAGAAAGGACAACACAATCGAGGTGATCACGATGATCCAACCCTAATACTATAAGCAGTCGCGTCTCAAAATTTATGGATTTGGCATGAGTTCTTTAGCATGGTCGGTGCAAACAATGATATCCAAGTCTTACAATCATCAAATTTATTCGATGATGTAGTTGACGGGGTTGCACCAAGTATATCATTTTTTTGCAAACGTTTTTTGAACGTTTGTCAGCATCTTCTCTTCATCCGAGCTCATGATGATGAGGTCATCAATGTATACTTCTACGTTTTGCCAATGTCGTCCCCGAAGACGTGGTCCATTAAACGCTGATAGGTGGCTCCTGCGTTGCGCAATCAGAAGAGCATCTTTGTGTAACAAAAAATCCCCTTGTCAGTGCGGAAAGCGGTCTTGTCTTCATCCTCTTTTTCATTTGAATTTGGTGATAACTGTCACACCCCGACCCGCAGCGGAATAAGAGTCGGGGCATAATTGGGTTATCACCAAAGCTCATGATATTTACTAATATGTTTCATATTTAATAAAGTCAAAATTACATTCTCAATAATCCAAACATGTCCATACAAATACAAAGGAAAATAACCAACTAAACAATCCAAGCTCTAAACCAGTTTATTCTTCTAAGCCAATCTTATGTGTTTCTTGTTGCAGCTGGTTCACCTGTATCATGTGTAAAAATGGGGGTTTTTTGGTCAACATAAGTTGGCGAGTGAACCTTGTTAGTTAGACATTTATTATTGATTTCTTGTTATTTTTATCAAGGAAAAATTGTGCATTAGTCATATGCGGGCAAATGTAAATAATCCAACAATAACAATAACAATCCACAAACAATAACATACAATAACTTACAATAACATATGAACTTGCATGAATATATAACATGAATGAAACTGTATATGTTGGCAACGTCACGTTCACGCTCATAATGTAATGGGGAACGGACGGCCTATGATGAATGTCTGTGCGATCAAGGCTCAATCAAACGGAGCCGATCGTATGTTGGCAACGCCAGGTTCACGCTCATAATGTAATGGGGAACTGCTCAACGCTCATAATGTAATGGGGAGCGGCGGCCTATGAAATTGCATGTACTGAATATAATAAATTAAATCTAAACAATAACCACACAACAGTTAATACAAGCTGAATACACATTTGTTCATGATATGATGTATGCACAATGATTTAAATATAATAAATGGTAAGACTCATGATACACCCCAAAAACGTGATTAAAACAGGGAATTTGTAGAGATTCACTCACATTGGGTGGGTTTTGTTGGAGATGATGAGATGCGCACGAGTTTGAAGGGTTGAACAATGAGGATTAACTAACCTAAATAATAACGGAAGATATAGTTAATTAGTGGATTTTACTAACAATTTTAATAGGATTTTTAGATATATTTTTGTGAGTTTAAGGCTATTTCCTATCTTTAAAAAACATTATTTTTAAGTATTTTTAATTGATTTTTGAATTAAATTAAATAAATAAAAATATAAAAAAAATGTTGACTTTTGCGTTGACCATTGACTGTTTGACTGTTTGACCGGTTTTATTGTGTGAATGTATGCGCCGGGCAGGACTCGAACCCGAGACCTCCCGTACGCGTGCACGCAGCTCTACCAACTGAGCTACGTGTCTAACTCGAAATAATTCTGTTTTTAATTATATTTATATAATAATTCAGTTTATTCAAAATTCATTTATTTTTTAGAAAGGATTTTAATTATCAAATCGGTGTCGTCAACAGCTCTCGAACCCGGGACCTGTGATTTAACGTTACACACAGTCCACCGCTGGACTGTGTGTCTAACTTGGTAAATATACAGATTTTTATTATACTTAACATCTAATTGCGAAAAGGATCCGGTTCAGTTAGAAAAAGAACATTTTAATTACAGAGAGTGTGTGTGTATCAAGGATCGAACTCGCGGCGTGTGATATATGTGTGCACACAGTCCACCGCTGGACTGTGTGTCTAACCCGAGATAATATCCAAATTATAATAAACTTATAATCAACCTAACTTCGTCTTCTTCGTTACCGAATTACAGCCTACGATTACTCTATTGTTTCTTGTTTAATTTGATTGACAAACATTCAAAAGACTAAAATGAAATGGCAGAGACGATTTTGGAAGTAGACATACCGAGGAATGATTTATCTCAGAATTCCGGCAAGGCGTCGGCTCTGTTTTTTATGAACTTCGACTGAGCGAACAAATTAACAGTTTTGATTAGTTAATTGTGGAATTGAAGTACTAAACAAGAGTTATCAGAAGGTTTGAATGACTATACCGTTTTACAGCGGAAGTTAGGAAATTTTCAGAAATTTTCGGGCGAGAGGGAATTATCCGATATCGACGTCTGAAATTGATTCCGATTGAAGGGTTTGAGTTAGCAATAGCTTAACAACTGATAGACAATGAAAGAATTGAGAGACTTACTGATTTGATGGAAAACACGGTTTTCCGGCGAAAGTCCGGCGAGTTCAAAAAGCTGCTCCGACGAACTGAAAGTTGTGCGAAAATGAAATTGAAGGTTTGCAGAATGTGTTTGAGTCGCGAGAGGGGACAATGATTGAAGTAATTCAGAAAATGCAAGTTTTCGGTTATTAAAACCGATCCACTCTTGAATTCAAGTCCATTCAAAGCTAAATTGATTGGAGGTGTCGGTGTAGCGGTTATAATCGGTAAACCGCGAACAATCAAACGTTTTTGGACGTTTGGTGACCGATTTCGGTTACAGTTGGCGTAACCAGGTTGATTTATGATTGACCATAAAACTCAATTGTTTCCTAGAATTTACAGAAAACATCAAGTGGCGGAGTGGTTATATGTGTGTGTGATAAGTCTTTGAGCTTAAACCCGGCTTACCCGGTTCGAGTCCCGGCAGCCTATTTTTCTTTTTATTTATTTTATTTTTACTTTTTATCAATTATAACTTTTATATCTTCTAGTTTGTTTATTAATTATGCATCATTAAAAATTAAAATTGACATAAATACGCAACGAAACATTTATAACTTGATATTCGATTACAAACGGAGCGGGTTTGGAAAACCCGTTTTTGACAAATGTTACAGTATCCCCTACTTTTAGGAATTTCGTCCCGAAATTTAAGTAGTAGTAGTAGGAAAAAGATGCGGGTATTTTTCGCGCATTGAGTCTTCACGTTCCCAAGTAAACTCAGGTCCCCGTTTCGACTCCCAGCGTACCCTAGCAATTGGAATGCGACTTCGTCGTAGACGTTTTTCTCCGAAGTCCATGATCTCTACTGGTCTTTCAATAAAATGCATAGATTCATCAATCTGAATATCTTCCAGAGGAATATGGAGGTTCTCATCAGCGAGGCACTTCTTCAAGTTTGATACGTGGAACGTGGGATGAATTCTGTTGAGTTCTTCTGGTAGATCAAGCTTGTATGCTACAGGTCCTACTCTTTCGAGTATCTTGAAAGGTCCTACATAGCGTGGTGCAAGCTTGCCTTTTTTACCAAAACGAACTACTCCCTTCCACGGTGATACTTTTAAAAGTACATGATCACCAATGTTAAACTCTAAAGGCTTCCGTCGTTTATCTGCATAACTCTTTTGACGACTTTGAGCCACTAGAAGATTGTTTCGAATTTGATGGATCTTGTCTGTGGTTTCTTGAATCAATTCTGGACCGGTGATTTGAGCTTCCCCAATTTCGTGCCAACATACTGGAGATTGGAACTTACGACCATATAAAGCTTCAAAAGGTGCCATGCCGATACTTGAATGATAGCTGTTGTTGTACGAAAATTCAACTAAGGGTAGGTGAACGTCCCAATTTCCCTTGAAGTCTATGACACATGCTCGAAGCATATCTTCAAGAGTTTGAATGGTGCGTTCAGATTGTCCATCAGTTTGAGGATGATAAGCGGTACTGAGATCTAATCGTGTACCCAAAGCGGTTTGTACAGCTTGCCATGTTCGTGAAGTGAAATGACCATCACGATCTGAAATAATGCTTAACGGTACACCATGTCGGCTTACGATTTCGCTGATGTAAATACGAGCTAGCTTCTCGTTCTTGAAATCTTCGCGGATAGGAATAAAGTGAGCTGATTTTGTAAGACGATCAATGATTACCCATATAGTGTCATACCCACCAGAAGTGCGGGGTAACCCGGTAATGAAGTCCATGGTTATGTTTTCCCACTTCCATACAGGTATTTCAGGTTGGATCAGAAATCCTGAGGGTCTTTGGTGTTCAGCTTTCACCTTGGAACATGTAAGGCACTTGGAAACAAAAACAACAATATCCTTTTTCATTCCAGGCCACCAATAGGTGTATCGAAGGTCTTGATACATCTTATCGGCTCCTGGGTGTATAGAGTATCGTGTTTTGTGAGCCTCATTCATAAGAAATTCACGAAGGTTGTTGTGGTCAGGAATCCATATGCGATCTAGATAGTACAGAATACCGTCAGATTTAGTTTCAATTTTAAGTTCAGCTCCACAGGACAGCTCCTTTCGTACGTCGTCTTCCGTTACTGAAACATGTTGGGCTTCTCGAATTTGATCTTTAATGTCAGTTATTATTTGCGAACATAGAAGATGAATGGAGTTCGCATAACCCTTTCGACTGAGTGCATCAGCCACCACATTTTCCTTGCCAGGGTGGTATCGAAGTTCACAGTCGTAGTCATTTAGAAGTTCGACCCATCTTCGTTGCCTCATGTTTAAATCCTTTTGGTTGAAGATATGTTGAAGACTCTTGTGGTCAGTGTATATTTCACACTTAGTACCGTAGAGATAATGTCTCCATATCTTAAGAGCAAACACAACGGCTCCAAGTTCTAGGTCGTGGGTGGTGTAGTTCTTCTCATGAGTTTTGAGTTGTCTAGAAGCATAAGCTATCACCTTTCCTCTTTGCATTAGAACACAGCCTAGTCCTTGCCCTGACGCGTCGCAATAAACCACGAAGTCATCACAACCTTCAGGAAGAGTGAGGATTGGTGCATCACAGAGTTTTTGTTTAAGGGTTTGGAAGGCTTCTTCTTGTTTGGATCCCCATATGAAAGGTTTTCCCTTATGAGTTAAAGCCGTGAGTGGTACAGCAATGCGAGAGAAGTTTGAGATGAAACCGCGATAATAACCAGCCAAACCAAGGAATGATCTTACTTCAGTTGGTGTACGTGGCGCTTGCCATTCTTGTACCGCTTTGATCTTTGAGGGGTCGACATGTATTCCCTTGTCATTGACTACATGTCCAAGGAATTGTACCTCTTTTAACCAGAATTCGCATTTGGAGAATTTGGCGTAAAGCTTTTCATTCTCTAAGAGTGTAAGGATGAGTCGAAGATGCCATTCATGATCAGACTTAGACTTTGAATAAATGAGGATGTCGTCGATGAAGACTATAACAAAACAATCGAGATAGGGTTTGCAGACTCTGTTCATTAAATCCATGAAGACAGCTGGAGCGTTTGTTAAACCAAATGGCATGACCATGAATTCATAATGACCATAACGAGTTCGGAAAGCGGTCTTTGGGACGTCTTCTTCATGTACTCTGAGCTGATGATAACCAGATCGAAGGTCGATTTTTGAAAAACAGCCGGCGCCTTGAAGTTGGTCAAGAAGATCATCAATGCGAGGTAATGGATAGCGATTCTTGATCGTTAACTTGTTGAGTTCTCTGTAGTCGATGTACATGCGAAACGTTCCATCTTTCTTCTTCACAAAAAGGACAGGTGCACCCCAAGGCGAGGAGCTAGGACGTATAAATCCTTTGTCAGTCAACTCTTGCAATTGACTGGCTAGCTCTTGCATTTCAGATGGGGCTAACCTATAAGGAGACGTTGCAACTGGTGTAGCACCAGGTATAAGATCAATGCGGAATTCGACTTCTCTCACGGGAGGAAGTCCTGAAATGTCGTCAGGAAAAACTTGCGGAAAATCTTTTACTACTGGGATGTCTTCAAGTTTCTTCTCCATAGTTCCCTTTTTGACGACATGGGTTAAAATGCGACATAATTCTTGCGAAGATATTTTCGAGCTTGAAGACAGGACATTAATCTGAGCCCTTTCGATGAGGTTTCTCCAAAGATTCGTAGAGTCTGACCGTTTGTAAGAGGAATGCGTATAAACTTTTCGCGACATACAACCTCAGCTTGATGTTGGCTGAGCCAGTCCATACCAATTATAATGTCAAAGCTTCCCAACTTTATAGGAATGAGGTCAACTGGAAAGTCGTGATCGTTTAAGGTGAGAGTACAATTTCGTATAATAGAGTTTAATGAGATCGGTTTCCCGTCAGCAACTTCTACTGTTATGGATTCCATGAGCTTATCACGAATTTGGTTTAGGATGGGTTCAAACTCTAAGGACACAAAACTTTTATCCGTGCCAGTATCAAACAACATGGATGCATAACTACCATTGATAAGGAACGTACTGTTAACCACATTGCTGTCAGCTCTAGCCTGATTAGCGTTGATGTTGAAAGCCCTTCCTCTTGCAGGTGGAGGAGCTTGGTTAGCTTGATTCACCGGATTTACTTGGGCTTGAGCATGTATAATGTTCACTAAACGTGGACAAGTGTTTCTAAAGTGGCTTGGGTCTCCACAATTGTAGCAAGCCCGCATAGGTTGCACCATGGGATAGTTGGGTTGGTAGTATGATTGGGCTAAATGTTGGGTAGGTGGTAGTAGTAGGGGTTGTTGGGCTTGACCCATTATTTGATGGTGGGTTTGAGTTGAGGGCTGGTGGCGGCTCGTTCGCTGAGGTATGAGACAGGTTTGAACAGTGTGACCTGCGCGACCACAGCCTGTGCAATGTTGACAGGGATGATCAGGAAAGTGATGGTATTGGCAACGGTTGCATTTTGGTAATGGGCCAGAGTATGGCCTTTTATATGGTGCAGGTGAGGGGGCAACTTGGGTAATGGGTGCAGCAGGGATAGGGTAATTGGTTTGTGTGACAGAGAAGTTTCTGGTGTTACGTTTCCTCTTGTTATCAAACTTAGAGGAGGAGGTGGAATGGTTTGAAGTTTGGCCCTCAACGGGGGCTTTCTTTTTCTCCTCTTTAAATTTACCGTTACGAATTCGATTCTCGGTCAGTTCAGTAGCTAGTTCCATAGCAGCTTCAAGTGTTGCTGGCGAAGTGCTGAGAACTGAATCTTGAATTTTCGAGGGAAGACCTCGAATATAATGCTCGACTAAGCGGTAAACTGGGGTGAACAAGTTAGGGACCATTTGGTTCAACTCTAAGAACCTCTTATTGTAGGAAGTATGATCTCCCTCCTTTTGCTTCAATGAATGAAATTCATCCTCTAACTTTTTAATCTCACTTCTAGGACAGAATCGTCTCGTCATGATTTCCCTTAACTCCTCTCACGTTAAGGCCATTGCATCTTCGATTCCCCTCTTACCCTTTTCAGTATTCCACCAGGTAAGAGCTACCCCAAATAGTCTCCCGATTGCGTATCGTACCTTGGGATCCTCGGGACAATCGCCGTTGAGGAAGGTGTTTTCCATTTCCTCAAACCAGTGGAGGAGAGCAGTGACACCTTCGATCCCTTCAAATTTAGGAGGATCGCAAGACTTGAAATGTTTATATGAGCACTTTTTGGTAGGAGGGTTGCCGATGTTCTGGTCTTCTTGCTAGGGAGGATTGGTGGGATTTGTGGCGAAAGCTTGTTGTACTTGAACCACAATGTCAGGAATCACTGCGGCCATTTGCTTTGCGATTTGAGTGGCCAAGCGTTCGTGTGACCTTCCTGATCTTCTACCCCCTCGTTGTTGTCTAGCCGACATCTACAGGAACATACATAAGAAGATTGTGAGTTTATGGAGTCTTTTTAGGTGTCATGTGTCTTAAAGAAAATGAAAATAACATAAATATCAATAATGCAAATACATCTATAGGATGTCTTGGGTTTGCTCATGTTGGGCCTCAAATGTCCCCCATACCTTCACATGTATAGTCATGTGGGCCCCCATGACTATTGGCTTGGTAGGATTCACCTTAGTATTGGCGGTTTAACACTCGCATTACCCGATGAAAACCACGAAATATGTTTACGAGATGTATGGTCGGAATGTGTCCAGGTGTAGACACAATGACAACTCAAAGTGGGGTTAGCTCACACGACGTTTGGTATAGATGCTTTGGCATGATAGGTACTTCGTACTCTCATCGTTAGTCCCCAGGTAGGCAAACTGGTCCTTTGTTTTGGATTTATACGAATGCCAGCCTAGACAGGACGTTCCGACTACCGCTACTTGTACCCTTCCAGTTACTACATGCCCGTCATGAGAACTCACTTTGATGTGATTTGAAAATACAAAAATCATTGCAAAAACAATCATGAAAATGATGTGGTGTGTGCTTGCATGGATATGATATGTTATGAGAATATGATTCATGATAGGCATTATATAATAATATGTACTTATGAACATGCTTGCATAACATTGAATGTAACATTAAACATAAAACATATAAACATCATGAATTTTGCATGTAACACACAAATTCTTAAAAATTTCTAATTAACTATAGTATAGGCTCTAAGGGTCTAATAACCTATCCTATATCCATATAGTCATGGCTATGATACCAATCTGTCACACCCGACCCGCAGCGGAATAAGAGTCGGGGCATAATTGGTTATCACCAAAGCTCATGATATTTACTAATATGTTTCATATTTAATAAAGTCAAAATTACATTCTCAATAATCCAAACATGTCCATACAAATACAAAGGAAAATAACCAACTAAACAATCCAAGCTCTAAACCGTTTATTCTTCTAAGCCAATCCTATGTGTTTCTTGCTGCAGCTGGTTCACCTGTATCATGTGTAAAAATGGGGGTTTTTGGGTCAACATAAGTTGGCGAGTGAACCTTGTTAGTTAGACATTTATTATTGATTTCTTGTTATTTTTATCAAGGAAAAATTATGCATTAGTCATATGCGGGCAAATGTAAATAATCCAACAATAACAATAACAATCCACAAACAATAACATACAATAACTTACAATAACATATGAACTTGCATGAATATATAACATGAATGAAACTGTATATGTTGGCAACGTCACGTTCACGCTCATAATGTAATGGGGAACGGACGGCCTATGATGAATGTCTGTGCGATCAAGGCTCAATAAAACGGAGCCGATCGTATGTTGGCAACGCCAGGTTCACGCTCCTAATGTAATGGGGAACTGCTCAACGCTCATAATGTAATGGGGAGCGGCGGCCTATGAAATTGCATGTACTGAATATAATAAATTAAATCTAAACAATAACCACACAACAGTTACTACAAGCTGAATACACATTTGTTCATGATATGATGTATGCACAATGATTTAAATATAATAAATGGTAAGACTCATGATACACCCCAAAAACGTGATTAAAACGGAGAATTTGTAGAGATTCACTCACATTGGGTGGGTTTTGTTGGAGATGATGAGATGCGCACGAGTTTGAAGGGTTGAACAATGAGGATTAACTAACCTAAATAATAACGGAAGATATAGTTAATTAGTGGATTTTACTAACAATTTTAATAGGATTTTTAGATATATTTTTGTGAGTTTAAGGCTATTTCCTATCTTTAAAAACTTTATTTTTAAGTATTTTTAATTGATTTTTTAATTAAATTAAATAAATAAAAATATAAAAAAAATGTTGACTTTTGCGTTGACCATTGACTGTTTGACTGTTTGACCGGTTTTATTGTGTGAATGTATGCGCCGGGCAGGACTCGAACCCGAGACCTCCCGTACGCGTGCACGCAGCTCTACCAACTGAGCTACGTGTCTAACTCGAAATAATTCTGTTTTTAATTATATTTATATAATAATTCAGTTTATTCAAAATTCATTTATTTTTTAGAAAGGATTTTAATTATCAAATCGGTGTCGTCAACAGCTCTCGAACCCGGGACCTGTGATTTAACGTTACACACAGTCCACCGCTGGACTGTGTGTCTAACTTGGTAAATATACAGATTTTTATTATACTTAACATCTAATTGCGAAAAGGATCCGGTTCAGTTAGAAAAAGAACATTTTAATTACAGAGAGTGTGTGTGTATCAAGGATCGAACTCGCGGCGTGTGATATATGTGTGCACACAGTCCACCGCTGGACTGTGTGTCTAACCCGAGATAATATCCAAATTATAATAAACTTATAATCAACCTAACTTCGTCTTCTTCGTTACCGAATTACAGCCTACGATTACTCTATTGTTTCTTGTTTAATTTGATTGACAAACATTCAAAAGACTAAAATGAAATGGCAGAGACGATTTTGGAAGTAGACATACCGGAGGAATGATTTATCTCAGAATTCCGGCAAGGCGTCGGCTCTGTTTTTTATGAACTTCGACTGAGCGAACAAATTAACAGTTTTGATTAGTTAATTGTGGAATTGAAGTACTAAACAAGAGTTATCAGAAGGTTTGAATGACTATACCGTTTTACAGCGGAAGTTAGGAAATTTTCAGAAATTTTCGGGCGAGAGGGAATTATCCGATATCGACGTCTGAAATTGATTCCGATTGAAGGGTTTGAGTTAGCAATAGCTTAACAACTGATAGACAATGAAAGAATTGAGAGACTTACTGATTTGATGGAAAACACGGTTTTCCGGCGAAAGTCCGGCGAGTTCAAAAAGCTGCTCCGACGAACTGAAAGTTGTGCGAAAATGAAATTGAAGGTTTGCAGAATGTGTTTGAGTCGCGAGAGGGGACAATGATTGAAGTAATTCAGAAAATGCAAGTTTTCGGTTATTAAAACCGATCCACTCTTGAATTCAAGTCCATTCAAAGCTAAATTGATTGGAGGTGTCGGTGTAGCGGTTATAATCGGTAAACCGCGAACAATCAAACGTTTTTGGACGTTTGGTGACCGATTTCGGTTACAGTTGGCGTAACCAGGTTGATTTATGATTGACCATAAAACTCAATTGTTTCCTAGAATTTACAGAAAACATCAAGTGGCGGAGTGGTTATATGTGTGTGTGATAAGTCTTTGAGCTTAAACCCGGCTTACCCGGTTCGAGTCCCGGCAGCCTATTTTTCTTTTTATTTATTTTATTTTTACTTTTTATCAATTATAACTTTTATATTCTAGTTTTTTTATTAATTATGCATCATTAAAAATTAAAATTGACATAAATACGCAACGAAACATTTATAACTTGATATTCGATTACAAACGGAGCGGGTTTGGAAAACCCGTTTTTGACAAATGTTACAATAACCTTTGTAGCAACCAAGGAAACATTTCCACCTAAATGAAGCGAGGGAGTTCACCTTTTTGTCGATTTCAGGTAAGACGTAACAGTCCTTGGGACATGCCTTGTTAAGATCCTTGAAATCGACGCACATTCGCCAACTGCCTTTGGACTATTGGACCATGAATGGGTTGGCTACCCATGTCTGATAGCGTACCTCTCGGATGATTCCTGATTGGAGAAGCTCTGAAATTTACTCGTTCAATGCGCAGGTTGTTTCAGGACCGAAGTTGTGCTTCTTCTGAACGATGGGCTGAACTAAAGGGAATGTGTGCAGCACGTGCTCAAAGATTTCCCTCGGTACTCTAGTCATATCCGCTGATGACCAGGAAAAAAATATCTACATTTCAGAAAAAAAGTTCTTTTAACCGCGTCTTGACTGCGGGGGTCATGGCGAGTCCTAACAGCACTGTCTGCTCGGGGTACTTGTTGTTTAGTATCCATTTCTCTGGTTCACCGTTGGATGATGACTTTGGTTACTTCATCGGCGGTTCCTCTTCAACGGACATGATTTCCTTCCTTGCGTATATAATGGCGACCCCAGTTTCTATGAGAAAACCGCAGGGGCATGGGGAGTGGAAGTGATCATGCTGAACTCTCGTTGAGCGCCTCGGTCCAGCAATACGTCATGGCGTAAAGTCACGGGCATGACCATGAAATTGACCTAGACCATTCGAGAGTGTCGCCCATCGGAAAGAATCACCGGAAATAAAATTTGGCCTGGTGGAAAGACGACCTCGTTCCAGAGACCAGTGAGTGGAAAGTCCACCGACTCCAGGCGCACCTTGTAATCTGGGTCAAGCTGCTGGAAGCACTGTTCATAGATGATGTCCATAGAGCTCCCAAGGTTTATGAACAAATAATCGGTGCAATAATGGCCGAAGATGCCAGTTATCACGATCGGTCGGTCTTCTTATGGACCCACGGGAACCACGGGGAAGATGACCTGTTGCTCACGCTAGCGAGGCGTGCAACTTTTCTGGTAACTGCGCTTACAGGCCACACTGGATCATATGAACAGACTTCATCTTTTTAATACTCGGTCCCTCACAGCCTCGAGTGATTTGGCGCACCTCCTTGCGCACATTTTGAAGTAAGTGGGTGAGCTTCCCACTTTTGAGCGCTTTCTCGATCTCCATGCGCAAGGAGATGCAGTTATCAGTTGTATGCCACGTATCCTTGTGATAATCGCAGAAAAGGTTGGGGTCTTGACCTTTCTTATTGCGTATCGGCTGTGGTTGCTTGAACTGGTGGCCCTCGGTGCTGAGTACCTCCGCCGGTGTTTTCGTTAGTGGAGTCCACTGACGATCGCGATTATCCTGCTTTATTGCTCGCTGGGTAGCGAGCTTATTGATGGTTGCGAGTGCGTCGACTGGTGAGTAGGGAGGGTTTTGGTTGTGCTCCCTCCAACTCTTATTCTTCTTCCCAAAACTTTTGCTCGTGTCTTGGGGACGGTGTTGAGGTAGGGGAGGTCTACTATTATTGAGGTTGCGCTCCGTCTGCGCATAGACCTTTGCTGCTGCCATAAGCTTCTCCCATCTTTTCGGGAGGCCTGTAGTTCCTGACAAGACTTTGATCATCTCGTAGCAGAGAACAGCGTACTTGAACTGTGCACGAATCAGGTCCTCGTGCACATCCCCTATCTCCAACACCTCTTTATTATAGTGGGTGATGAAATCTTCAAGACTTTCGTCATCATACCGCCAGATGTTCATTACGTCAGAAGAATCTCTGACGTAACGTCGCTGTTGGCTGAAGTGCGTCAGGAACTTGTCTTTCAAGCCGTTCTATGACGGGAGCTTGCATGTGGGCAAGTTGTCAAACCATAGGCTTGCAGCGCCTGTGAAAGTTTGGACAAACAACTGACACAAAATAGGCAGTGTCCAGCCTCCGATCAGTCCTGCGCCGGTGAAAAGGCGCAGGTGGTCATCCAGGTCTGTCAATCATTTGTACTTTCCCACGTTGGAGGGAAGTTTTGCGCGCTCCAGCGGTGCAAGCGCGATCTCCTTGATGAATTTTGAGTGTTCGGCTGCTTCAGCCGGCCTGTAAATCAAATTATAGTTCTACTCTGCCTCCGGGTTATAACCAGCCCGTGACGCAGATCTGTAAGCAGCCTGATCCTTTGGCAGCCGGTTAAACACACTGGCGCTATCACCCTCGCCATAAGTCTTATCCTCCTCACGTTGGGTGTACCGCTCCCCGAGGGGACGCGGGCCCAACCGCGAGTGGATGGACCCTCGCCTATGAGTATGAGACTCAGGTTTAGGCAGCGATTGAGAGTACTTTGTCTCTCGGGTACGTAGTTCAGATGGGACACTCGCTCTAGCCGGCGAGTCGTAGCTCAGTATTCTTGGTGCAGGCGAAGCATACACCTGAGCAGTTGGCTGCACTGGGGCAGCAGAACTGTTTGTTTGTGCGCAGAGTTGCGCGTAAACGGTGTTTAGAGCCGTTTGAGACTTGATGTACCAAGTCATCGGAGTCTCACCCGGGGGTAAGACCGATGTGATTGGTACGAAAGGAGTCTCTATTTGAGCTCCGAGGGTTACTGAAATGTTACCCGACAAGAGTCGTGATGAGCTCCGGCATTCCCGGAAGAAGCTTCTTCCCCTAGTCCGTCAAGTCAAGAGGCATGAACTGGATTCTTGCCTTCAGCTCGAGGACCTCGTGGAGTGTTGGATGGAAAATCAGCCATTTGGACGTGAAGTTTGTAAAAAAACGAAACGAAGAAACGGATGTGAGAGAGAGTAAATAGCAGATGGCGCCAATGAAGAAACACCAATTAAACCTAGGGATAGATATATTAGTTACAACCGAGAGATTTCTGCATAAAAGGTTGCCTCTTCATTCGCTCTTCAGGGTGATCTCAGTCGGACTGATCTGCAAAACTAGCAGCGCCGTTAGTCTCGTCACGGGGAAAAGGGAGGGTTTTCTCCATGACCACACTCCGGCGTGAGAATAAGTATTGGTTGACTGCAAGTAACAAGCAAGTAAGCTCAAGTAGCATGCAATAGGTTAGTTCGTAAGTTTGTGAAATCTGATCGTAGATGGCTTATCATGTGGTCCGATACTCATTTTATAGCCGTAAATAAGTGGGCTTAGGAGATGGGCTGATGGGCCTTGGGCACGGCCCAGACGACCAGGATTATCCATTCTGTCCCTCTGCATCGATCGTTACATGTTCCCTATAGGAGCATTAATGTTCTCTGGCAGGAGGTGTGCTTTGTCGGATGCTGAATGGTGCCACGTGTAAAGGAAGTTGTCTCTGGCGTCAGACCTGCTATCAGCCAAAAGTGGAGAATGTGTGACAGTCACTGGCGTCACAGTCTGGCGTCTGCATTACTGTTCATGCGACGCAGTCTGACGCAACCTGCCGAGCAACCATTAGGTCACAGCTCTGCCACTCTATACCCTTGTATACAGTTAACACCTCTTTGCGCTTATCCCTTCTGCGAGGTTGTCACTGCTTTCTGGCCAGCGCAGAGTTGCAGGGACAAATCCTTTTGCCCACAAGACTATGAGGTGCTCTCATGTGTGTCTTGGCTTTGCAAGGTTTACGACTTCGCGAATAAAGGGTTGTTTGATCCGCGCAGGGTCAAGTATCCTGTGCGTCTAAGTCTAACTCACCA
This sequence comes from Scalesia atractyloides, assembly GCA_947069175.1. Lineage (NCBI taxonomy): Eukaryota > Viridiplantae > Streptophyta > Magnoliopsida > Asterales > Asteraceae > Scalesia > Scalesia atractyloides. Next base: position 101,083,160 of record CAMTDV010000026.1, read on the forward strand.
TTGTGCCAAGTACACAAGGTTCGTTGAGTGACTTATGTTGTTTGGTCTAACTTGTCGTTGCGCCGAGTGCGCAAGATTCGTTGTGTGACTTGTTAGCATTGGGGTTGTAGTACCCTTGCGCGTAGCGTGCAAGGTTTGTCTGCCAGCACAGGGTCAAGGAGCATGTGCCTCTAGGTCTAATTTACCGTTGCGTAGGCTGCGCAAGGTTCATTGTATGACCTGCTAGTTCCAAGAAAGGCGCACCGTTGCGCATTGTGCGCAAGGTTATTCTTGTTACTTTGTCATTGAGGGTATGGTTCCTTACGCTGGCGCAGAGTTTTTGGGACCATACCTCTCCAGGCTTCTTTAGTGAAAACTCTCTTGTGTCCTGATGACATGAAACAGTTGTACTACAAAAAGAAACATGATTCGGCAAGAAAAGATATAGAACAGGCGTTTAGCTTGCTAAAAGAAACGATGCAATATCATTGTCTAACCCTCATATACGCGTGAAAAGGAGAAAATGAGAAGCGTAATGTATACGTATATTATCTTGCATAACATGATCTTGTAGGATTCCGGGAGAACCTTTTGTGTCAACTTCAACGACACATACCAATCGGCAAACCAACTATTAAGCTACGCTTAGAAAGAAGCTATTCGAATGAAGATATGTCACAAAGAAACACACTTTTTTCTAACGGATTAGGTTGAACATATGTTCAATAACCGTGACGGAGACGACAGTGCCTACGTCAACAATAAACCCGAAGATGAGTGGAATTTATTTTTTATTTTTAAAACTCTAATACTATCTTGGTTGAACATATAAGTGTTTGTTTATTTGTAGTTTCATTTTTATAAAAATATAAATTATAAAAATTGAGTAATGATGATACGGGCTTTATCTCACAGCAGACCAGTTAATAATGGAGCCTCTGTTCAGTTGGCGCTGAGGTGGCGCCCTAGAGGCTTTATCCCACACCATTTGGTCTAAGAGCATCCACAACGTTGGACAAATCTAAAATTTAGACTTGTCATATCAGTATGTCATATCAGCAGACCATTTGGTGTATTGATGATATATCTTGAGTAGAGTTTCTTTTAAGACAATAGATTACAGATTTTATGAAAAAATTAAGGCTCTAATTATGTTGGACTTTTTATCACGCATGGCTCTTTCATACATAGTAGGCTATGTGCCTCTATTGATGGTGTTGGAAAAAAAAAAGAAAAATATAAATAAAAAGATACAAGAAAGAGAGATGTATGCATGAAGAGTGCTTGGAAAAGAAGTACTTGTAACCCATATGTTGGGAACATATAGAGATAAGTTTCTCTACACGTTTCAACTACGTTTCTATTCTTAGTTTCCAAAAGGTCTAGCACTATGATTTTACCTGGTGTAACCTCGAGCGTGTGGTCTTCTCCGGCAGTACAAACTGTTTCGGCTGTTGTATCATGGGAGACAGACGCGTCGTCTTTAGTAGAGGCGTGAAATCTGTTTTAAGGGAAGCATGTTGAACACATGCCTCAGCCACAACTGCCAATATTTGTTTGTTCTTTTTGTAGGAAATTAATTATACAAGAAGACGCTTCTCAAGCTCTTGTCAAAGAGAACGAGTTGAATCGATTTATTTAAATATGTTGTATTTCATATTTAATTTTGTATGGATTTGTACACGGTATGGGTACCACAATTTTCCAAAATAATGTAAAGAGGGTATCTTTAAAATTTTATATTTATATATATGATTTTTATTATAATTGTGACTCATATCCTACAAACTTAAAACAGATTCCTGAGATTATTGCTACAATTTTAAAACCTTATTTCTAAGGATTTTTGGTTCACGAAAGGATTTATAATTGAAAAAAATATTTTTTAGAGATTATGATCTTATAAATATTTTTTTGGGAAATATGTATATAGTATAACTTGTTGTGTTTGGATTTATTGAGATTGAGATACAATCTTAAATCCTATACCGTGGTACAAAACGAATAGTTTTGGTTCAATCGTTTGGTTTTGAAACGATTTTGGAATCGTTAATTTTTTCTAACCTTTGTGTTAGAACGGGTTTATTAGTGTAAACCATACGTTTTTTGTAAATGTTAAATTTCTCTAACTTGTGTGTTAGACCAGAACTATGGGTGTAAACCATACGTTTTTTTTAACGTTAAATTTCTTGAGTAGAATTTTCATTTCTTTAAATAAAAGTTTTTTGTTACTTGATTAGAGTTTTATGTCTCTAATTAAGTATCTATTTAAAGTAGACTATCCATCCACCCATGGATTGATATGAACAAGAAAAAGAGATGTATAAATGAAGAGTCCTTGGAAAAGTACTTGATAGCCTATATGTTGGGAACATACAGAGATAAGTTTAAATACACGATTCAACTACATTTCTATTCTTAGTTTCCAAAAGGTCTAACACTATGATTTTACCCGGTGTTAGGTCAAGGTGGTTCACTCTGTTGGTGGATAACTTGAAGGTGGCGGTTGCTAATGTTGAAGAAGGTGGTGAGTTCACTGTGTCTGGCGCAGATGAGATCTTGGCGGCAGTGTAAATTACTCTATAATTAAGATCATTTAATAGTGTTTTGGTTTATGGAGATTGAGGTTTGTTGTTGAAGCAGTATTTTATGGAATACTTGTTAAAGATAGTTAAGTGGATGTGGGTGGAGAGGGCTAGAGATGGGTTTCATTTGGGATTTATTTTGACCGGCGGTAGCCTAAATGTCGTCGGAGAAGAAGAGAAGCAGTGGAGAAGAAACTGAGAGAATGAGAGAGAGAGAAAGGTAAGGGTGGGGGTTAAGGTCATCTCACATTCACTGAACTGAGAAAACTAACTCTCATCCACGTAAGAGACTATCAGAAACTATAACTCAAATTTTGAAAATATAGGGACTAAAGGTGAAATCGGAGGAAAACCCGACAAACTATTTGGATAAAAGGGACACTCACACACCCTATGTTGTGTACTTGTTTTGCGTTGAAGAACACAACACCGTCTTTGTGATTACCCCCAACCTCTGATGATGACGTCTTCCTCCTAGAATCTCAAGAACCCAAAAACCCTAACCTTAAACCATGTCAAATTCCGACGATCCTCACTCCCCCACTCTCAAATCCGACTTGTCGATGATCACACAACCCATCGGCCGTCAACTCCACACCGTTGCTTCGTTTCTCGCTCCACCACCACACCTACCTTCTTCCTCTCATGATGTTTCACCCTCTTCTTCTTACCAAGGTTTAAAGAATGATCTTGCTGAAATTGGAGATAGTTTAAAGACCCTGTTATCCCCAAGAAAGCCTTTACTGGGATTTCTAAATTTGCTTCTAATTTGATCAAATTTGATAAAGGGGATGATGATGATGATGACATTGATGTTGTGGGAGTTACTGATGATGTTGTTGATTTTGTTCGAGAGATTTCTACTCGCCCTGAATGTTGGCTTGATTTCCCTTTATCTCTACAAACCCAAGGTTATGTTTTTTTCATCCATTTTTTTCTGTTTATTTGCAGTTGTTATGTTCTAACATAAAATGGGCATTTAATGTATCTGGGTTCTTTGTTTGGTGATAATTTGTTACAGTGGTGATTTGGTGTATTTGATTAATAATTTTTGAAAGTTTATTGCCTTCAGTGGCTATTATGTGATATGATCTTAGTTAATATGAGAAACCAAGATTTCAGTTTGTTTTTATTGTGAAGGGGTTAAAGTCAGATTACCCTTGTGAGGTTATTTTAATACCATGAAAGAGTTAAATGAAGTCTATGAAATTTTATGTGTCTATGTGTGACACCTTAGTTGAAACCCATGCCTTTACGTCCACGGGAGCGATACTAGGACCATAAGCAATGCCCCGCCTTTTGTTTCAAAAAGCTTGCCTGATGCACATTGGGATCATAATCGGGGTCAACGTGACAATTAAAGGGCTTAAGGGATTATGAATGGTTTACTTGATAAAAAGTACCAATACGTAAAAGAGGTGAGACTGATGCAACTTTTGGTTGTATTTAAGGCTTATTTGATTGTACTTATAGCAGCATGTAACATGCGTGAAGCTCTTGTATCACTCGTTGCACCTCAGCTTTTAAGACTTAAACGCATTGGAGCGCCTCACGCTTTTTACAACCAAGGCCTCACCTCAATTACCAATGAGCACGTCTTGGGCTTACTGGCCATGGATAAGAGTAGAAATTAATAGATAAGCATGTTTGGTTGGAGACTTGGAGTAAGTCTTCACAACAAACGGGCTACCAAAAACAAAGTTTTGAGCTCCTCAAGGACGAAGGGGACAATACTGCAAATCGGTTGACATGAGGGGCCGATGTTACACCATTAGGGATGTAAACAAGCATAGAGGCTCGAGAGCTACTCGTGATGGCTCGGCTAAAAGCTCGAACGAGTCAAGCCTTAACGTGCTCGAGCCAGAAATAGAGCTTGTTTAGTTATCAAGCTCAAGCTCGAGCCTGAAATACAAAGCTCATTTAGGCTCGCGAGCCTAAACGAGCCCAAACAATATTTCAGTTTTTTTATATATAATGATAATAACATTGGCAAGCCGAGCTCGAGCTGAAGCCGAGCTTTGGCTTGTCTAAGCGGTGCTGAAGCTAGCTCGAGCCGAGCCCGAACTTTGGGTTCTATTCGCGAGCCGAGCTCGAGCTCAAATAAGTAGGCTTGTACTGAGCTCGAACTTCATAAAAACATGACAAGCTAAGCTCGAGCCTAGTCGGGCTCGGCCTGACTCGTTTACACCCCTACACACCATGGATCTTGAACTGATCCATATGATATTATGATTGACCTATATAATTAGATGGATTACGACCTACATCGATTTATATATTTAAAAAAAGTATTACAAAACTTAATGATAGAATCATAACATATTCTTCTACATTATCTTATTTCAACTCAAATAACATATTTTCCTTTTGATGCAGATTTTAACATGTCTCATGTTCAGAAAGATCACATCTTAGCCATACAAGAGTTGGTACCAAACCTCACTACTTTGAGGCATACAATTCACAATCACATGACCGAACAACAGTTTTGGATTATCTATTTTGTTCTGTTGCTCCCACGGTTGTATGCAGATGACTATCGCCTTTTATCAACTCCACAGGTAAAACCGTAAAACTATTTTCATCGACGATGAACCAACATAAGCAAGCACATCCTAATATTTAGTTTGCCTCTACAGATTGTTCAAGTGCGTGAGACGGTTCTGCAAAAACTGAGAAACAAAAAGAACATACCCACAGGGTGTTTGTCTTCGGATGACACACGCAATGAAAAGGGTAGTATGGTAAATAGTACCGAACAAAGTGAAAACGCGTTTCAAGAGACTGCAACAAACAGGATAAAAAACAAGAACAGTGTGGATGATGTTTCGTTCAGTGATCTGGATGATGAAACGTCATCTGGTGTTAAACGAACACAAAGTTGCAGGTTTTCTTCTGCGAGTGAAAATAGCGATTGGGTTCGACTTGGTGGAACTTCGAAAGCAAAGCGTTCTGTGTACCGTGAAAGACGTTCGGAAAGTGAAGAATCATCAAGTGATTGGCATGCTGTTGAGGATGTTGATCTTTAGGACAGTGTACAGTTAAAAGTTTGTATGTATCCCCTTAAATGTTAGCTAACTGTGTGCTTCCCTTTTTGGGTGCTTTATATCCACATTGTAAATAAGATGATTTGGTAAAATAGGCAGTAGATCGGTTCATCGGGTAAATTCGGAAAAGCGAAGTTGACCACATGAACGTATTTCAAACTTTAACAAATTGTCACCTTAGCGTCAGATCATATTCTTAACTTTTCTTAAAATGCCGGACTTTAATTACATGCACAAACTTTAACTCAAGCTCTACATCATCACCTACTTCTATTATTAATATTTTATATCTTGTTTTTAATTAAATAATAAAATACATTTAATTAAAATAGATATAAGTAATAACAAATTAAGCATTAAATATTATTTATTTTTAAATATTTCAATGGTTATATTTCACCTTTTATATTTGGACCGCTGTATTATATTGGCTATAAATTTATAGAATATTACAACCTTTTTTGTCAATCTGAATTTAGTTTTCTCTCAAATATGGGTGGATGATATCCATATGTTGTTGTACCCTCATTTTACGTCAAATTTCCAAACCCTCCTCATCAACTTGCAAGCCCTCCTCATCTAGCTGTTTACTAGCACGTTTCAGCTGCAAACCCTCCTCGTCGAGCTGTTTACCCTTGCATTCTAGCTATAAACCCTCTTCGTCCAACTAAGAATTAGAGATGACGAATAGACATATGAAGAATGGAACTACGCATTTGACCAACTAAGAATTGGGGAACATGTTTAACTAGCCCTGGAAAGGAAGGCGTACCACATCCAAAGGAAATGAACGTAAATAAATCTGACGACGAGCGTTTGAGGAACTATGACCCATAGTTACGTTTATTATTATGTGTTTTTTTTTCTTTTTGAGTAGTTTCAGGTTTAATTATGTAGGTTTTTGTAAGTTTACATAGTTTTTTTAAATTCATGTTATCTAGGTTTTTAAATTATTATTTATGTATTTTTTAAGTTTATTGGTGTCATTTTTTCGTTTTTCTTTTTTTTTTGCTTTGGCTTATAAACTGTTTGGAGGGCCCACCATATTCATCCGCTTGGTAGTCCGAATTTTGAACCCCCTTCGAACTTTGGCTTCGGTCGACACCCACATTGTTCAAACCTTCCACCTCTTCATCCACCGTTATGCGACTCAACCCTGACACCCACAATTGTGCACATTGTGGGTACTCTTAACGAGTCGGAGAATTCTTACTATATAGCTCTAATATCATGTTATTTCAATAAAACTAATAAGAAATTTTGTATTTTCATAATTGCAAGAAAATCAAATTAAATTATATGGTTAACTATGCAATCTTTAAAATAGAACGGCATTAGTCTTGCCACATGAAAAAGAATTCTTCATATGACCATCCTCCGCATGGGAATAACTATTTATCACTAGAAAATAAGTATGTAAAAGAGAGAATTGAGACTTTAAAAATGACCGCACTAGGAGGATCCCGTATCATATCTCTTCATTGAAACTATAGATATATAAATAATCAATTTCCCTAACAGTCTGATATATAGAAAATACATATTCATCAAAACTGTGTCCAATAAATGAAGATCGACTCAATTGCTAAAAAAATTTGTAAAAACTTGATCGCAACTCCTAAACCTATTTGGATCGACTTGGTCACAATCAAGTACATGCATATATGGGTTCTCCCAACTTATTAACCAAAATTTTGATCGTCAATTAGGATTAAACTTGATTATTGTTTCATGTCAATTTCATGTTTATGCATTTGTTTATGTTTCCTTTGATTTAACTTTATGCATTCCTAAAGTACATACATATATGCATGTATATGGGTTTCTAGCAACTATATAGCCTCTAGACAAAGGATTGGGGTCGAGATAAATCAATAGTTGTTGTTTTTTGTTTTTTGGGGTGGTATTTTATTTAACGAGTCATGGTTATTTTGCTGGTTTTTATTTCATTATTTAGAAAGAGTTTGAGTTGGGTTAGGGGTTATAACAGTTTAGTATAAATAGATGATGGGTTATTTATTGTAGTGTGGTTTTTTTTCCGGTTATTACAATATCAAAAGAGCCAAGCGGTGTTCGTTCTCGTGTTTTTGTGCTCGATTGAGTTCCCTTCCAACATTTGAAAACCCACTGTAAGGTGTGTTATAGAAATGCCACATTCAATTAAGATAAGAAAAATATACAAAATTTGCTGTGACAGTGTCACACTATGACTGAATCACAACTTAATTATACCTGGTCCATCAAATTGTTTTGTTTTCAAAATCATATAGGCCCTAAGGCCCAACTTATGTGATAGTACCAAATCACCAAAACAGAAGAAATAAATAACTAGAAAAACGAATTAATGTGCTAAAAGAAATTTAACGAATACTTTGTTCATGGTTTTAATTAAATATGGGAAGTTTGAGACAGTTTATCCATGTTTTTCGTTTAAAGTGTTGAGATTTAGTGATTTGTTTTAAATTTTTCAACACATATATACAAGTATTTTTACATCTTAAAGTACCTATGTTTAGAATCATCTAGCTAGTCATGGCATCTCGGTCACAAGTCGGCCGCTAACTTTGCTACTCGTTTTTAGGTTGCAAAATTCAGTCTCAAATGCCTGGTTTTCGACATTTCGGTAGTAAGCAGAGGATAAAGTAGTGTACAAGCAGAGATAGCTCGTGTTACCCTTCAACTCTGTCTTTGCAGTGTAAAAATACCTCTCAACTCTATGTAGTGTAATTTTTTTTTTACTTTTTTATCGGTTTTATACAAAGGATACCTCTGATCCAAAAAATAAAATTTGGGATACCTCTGAATTTTTGAGCTAGATCCGCCACTGAAAGTAAGTAATAAATACACAACATATACAAGTGGAATTCTCATGCAGGGTATACTAAGTAGTTGGATTCTTGATCAAGATAATATAATAGCTAAGATGAGACACTAACAGTTTCTTAACTAATTGGACGTGTGTTATGATTGAAAAGGAAAAAAGAACTAACCATTGATTTATTATATAGTTCTAACATTTTCTATACCTAAATAACTCATATACTTTATTATTTTTTTAAATGTACTAAAATCAAGTACTTAACCTTTTGTTTGGTGGCAAGCAAGATCTGGTATCAAATTTCGAGATGGTGTAAAGTTGCGCCTTTTATAGTTCATACGGTTAGGAAGGTTTTGGACCTTCACGATCATATCAGTTTACGGGGCTTGGCGAAAGAGATTTTCCACGGAATTGTTATGATTAGTTGCTGGAACATATGTCGTGCCAGGAATGAAGTCAAGTTTTCTAATAGTCAAGCCTGTGTGGAAGACATTTTTAGTAAAATTAGATTGGTTGGGTTTTGTGGTTTAGTAGGTCGAAAACTAGGTCTGCGTCTTGGACCGAATGATGTAACTTTATAATTATGTAATCTGCCCGTTTTGTGGGTTGTGTTTCGAATGAAGTTTACTTTAAAAAAAAAGTATGGTATGTGATATATTTTATAAAAGCATTGTAATTTTTCAAATTGATGTAGTGTGTCTCTCTATATGTGTGTCTGAATTCTAGATCCAAAACCAGACTTTAAAATTCTGTGGGTGTTTGTGTTTGTCCAACCCGTGAAGAAAGCAGAAAAGTTATCTTCTTTGGACTTATGTCCAACCCGTGAATCTGTTAGTAATAATGCTTTAATATAATTATAGATATTATTTTATAATAATAAATCTTTTACATTAATTGGTATGTTTGATAGTGTTAATATTCTACACACTTTATAATTTAGTAATTAAAATTGTTTTTATTAGGTAGCATTACAAGTAATACACACACAAATGCCTAAACAATCCCAAATTCAATGTCCTCCTAACATGAAATATTAACTCTTTATCACTAGCCGACAATAACCACCAATGCAAATGTACCAATTTCTTCATAAGAGCAATGATGCAACCTCATTCAATTTTGTGTTTCTTGCTTTTATTCTGTTTGTTTTCATTATAAATCATTATGCTTGGGTCTAAAGCTTGTACGAATGTTCTATATAATATATATATGTTTGTGATTTGGTTGTTGCAATGTTGATTGACACGGCCAAGAAGGCCGCATGCTTATTGTCGAATGACTTCTATCCGCGTGTGGTAAATACTAGTTACTGAGTTAGTTTTGTACTCGAATCTAGTGTGTAACTTTTGATAAAGCAATGAGGATAATCATGTACTTCTCTTTTTAACAAGAAGGTCTTAGATTAATTATAGCCATAGAAGCATTTTCAGTTATGAATTCTTATATCAATCTGTTACACCCGATTTTTCGATGGGTCTGGATTTTGGGTTTATGCATGACAATTGATATCAGTAATCACAAAACACGGCGGAAGTTGAGATTTTAAATTAAATATTATAAAGTACAAAATAAGTGTCCGAAAGTTCAAAAATAATTATACAGACTGATTGTACTTAAAAAGATCCACTGGCGAACCGAGTATAATAAAATGAGACTGAGACTAATAGGTCTTTCGTGGAGTTGCAAATTCCAAATCGCCTAGACTAAACCATTCCAGCTTATTCCGTATTTGTTATATAACATGCGCTTAGTCTTTTGAAATTACGTCAGTTTTCACTTTTAAATACAATTAACCGACTCTTTTGGAAAATCCTTTTCAAAAACATTTTATATTATTTGGTATATCATTTTGAAAATAACTTGGGATAATATAATGTTTCTTATTACCAGTTTTACATGCTTGTCAATACATGGGGTCCGGAACTAAACACCGGTACATGATTAACCGACACACCACATTTTCAATATCATATAAAATAGCATTAACGTATGTCAGGTGTAGGCATACACCCCGCGTTTAGGTCGTGACCACTTGCAATTAAGTGAGCCGATGATATCTAGGACACCGTCGTATTAACACCTGATGTTTAAGTTATCAAGCAAAACAGATTAAAACAGCTAATTTAAATTTTAAGCATCATTCGCTCATGATTAAATACACGACCAAGCCGCTAGTGAAGTATCTCATGCCCCTATATGGAAAATAGGCTAAGAGTATTTACATGTGCTAGTCTTTACAAATCAAATGCGCTAAACATAGTCGTTAATCAAAATAACTAAAACATACGCAATTTACCGGAGGCTCATAGTCTGGAATGAACGGAACTATGATTAGAATGTTAACGGGTCTTATTCAAGTCCATTTGTCTTTGACCGGTTAACTTTAATAATTACGTATGATTCGCTAGATTAAGCAGAGACTGGATAAAATGTGGTTTATAACCTTCCGAGCATAAGGACTCGTATAATATGGGTCAAATAACTAAATATTCTGATTAGAACTAATTTGGAAAGGTTTTGACCTGATTTGGCTAACTTATATATTTTATGTTATAAAAGTTAGTCGTACGCACATATGCGACACCGGGTGGTTGAATGGGTCCAAGACAGGTCCAACATACCGAAACATATTTCATTATGTTGCAACATCAGTTTCAAACTCTGATTATATATTTGTTTGGTTTTAAAACTCAATTTACGCCATAAGGGCATTTTAGACAAATTTTAGGCATATTGTATGACTTTACAATAGACCCGACAAATGATATGATCAGAATGTATAATCTCTAAAGGTTATTCCCTACTATCGTATGATCATATTATAACCCTTAATCAGTTTCTAAACTAGCTCAAACGGGTCAGAATTGAAAGTCAAAAAATAAGTTAAACTGTTTGACTTTCAGTTGCGAACCGAGCTCTAAACAGGAAATGACGAGTTAGACATGATCAAACGCATCCCAATATGTTATATAAACTTTTATGATGTCAAAAAGTAAGGTTTCGATATTTAGAAGTTCATTAAGCGTAATTTACAAAAATCTGTATTTTGACTTTTATTTAATAAAACTTTGACCCGTCATTTTACTACTTAACGTGATCTTCAGAGGGTTTCATCACAAGTAATTAACACCTTCATTATTACGATCACATAGCTATGTTCGATTCAAACTTTGGTTTGACCGAAATGGTCATAACTGAAAGTCAAAGCAAAAGTCAATTTGCTTCACTTTCGGCTAATAACTAGCCTAAGAACGAAAAAGGACTGAAGGAGAACACTTACAAGTGTTCAAGAGAAGTCTAAGTTTCAAGTCGAATGCCTCTTTAGATCAGAAGTACTTAGAGAGAGATTTTTGAAAGGTGAAAGTTGGAATGAGACTTGAACAAGGCTATATATTGTTGGGATTTGAGTTCCCAAATGATGCCAAGTGCCCCACCCCCCAAGTGTCAAGGAGCAGATTAGTGGCACCCCATTTGTTCCAAAGAGGAGAAAGGTGTCCAAAATCGTGAGCATGGTGGCAAGAGAGCAAGCTGCATTTGTCAGCTCAAATCTGTCTGCCAACAATCCTCTTATGGACCGTAAGGGTCTGGATACAGTCCGTAAGGGACCCTGCACGCCCACAAATTATTTAAATACCTTACGGATCGTAAGGCCATAGCTTGCGGTCTGTAAAGGACTGTCAGAGGCCAAAATTTTGGCATTTTAACATATTTGATCCCTCTACTTGATTCATCTTCCATTTTTATGAATCTTGTCCCTCTCGTCCAACATATCAGGAATATTTGAGAGTTATCGGATACGTATTGCCATCTGATTAATTAATTTTTTTGTGATGTCACACAATGGTCTAAACTTTAACGTATGATGTAATTTTAAAGATATCTAGATGCTTTATAGCTACAAAAGGGTTTCCATATATGGTGATGTAATGACAAGGGTCTTATTTGGATAAGGATTATTCCATACAATCTAGTATATGATGTATCTTTATTTTTTTTCTCTACAAAATCAACTCATGCTTTGAGTAAAGTGTGCAATGTTTTTGTTTTTTGTTTTTAATTTTTTGGTGTGTAACTAATAGGCTTTTCAACGAAAAGAGTGCAAAAGTGTAGATTTGAATAATTTGTATTAGTGACGTTTTCTCAATTGAGGGGCATGCATGTAATGGAAAGAGTAGTGATGAGCAATTTACGGTTCTAAACCGTTAAAATCGGAAATTGAACCGGAACCGTTAGATCCAAACCGTACTGTTGTATTTACGGTCCAGATCTAGTTCTTAAATTTGGGTGAAATGGTTCCCTGTTCAGTTCAGTCTGGTTCGAAATAGTCGGTTCCATTTAAAGAACCGCTAAAATCGCTTAGGATTAGATATATTTAAAACCCTATTTATTTAATGGGCTTTTCAACCGGTTTCGTTACTTCTTTTAATTGTTAACACTTGGTTTTATTTAGATGTTTATAAGAAGATCGAGAGGATGAAGATCAAATGAAATTTGAAGATAATTTGGATGTTCATTTTAATTGTTAACGCAACAGTTGAAATGGTTTGATTTATAGTTTGTTTTATGGTTTTAGACCGAAAGACTTCCCATAGACGGATCACATGGACTCTCCTATTGATTTTACACTAATGTGAAAGCTAATCATCCTATAAGAAGTTGAGGGTTTATTGGAAAAGGTATAGCCCAGGGGCGGACCCAAGTAGATTGGATGGGGTCGTCTTCACTCATGATTTTTTTAAAAAGTATATATACAATCTATTAATCCTGACTGACCCTCGTTTAATTTTGAAATCGACCCTCATGAATTTTTGAAACAGACACGTGATAGAAACACTCAAATGTTGGGCCGGCTCAAAACAAATAGTTAAAGGAAACTTTTCAGGATTGTAACCTCAACAACCTGTTAATTTACTGTTTTTGAGGTTTTCTACAAAGGATGGATGTAGTGCATGGTCGTTTGGCCCCATTTTCCCACGGGGTGATTGCGTTTCGTGAGGTGTCAAAAAGTCGGTAACGGCATGACTGCAGACAACTAAAATAGAGTGTTATTTAAAAAAAAGAATTATAAGCAATGATGGGCCGATTTATATAATTCAACTGCCTGATTCGAATTTGATTATACCAAAGTTATTGTTGTATGATGTGCACAAAAATGAACATGTTTTCCACATCATTTATAACCTATTTTAGATTGTTTTTTGTAAATCTTATCAAATTAGTTCTAAATTTGTTTACTTCTAAGTATGAGGACATTAGGCCGCAAATAATAAAAGAAGCTGAAAGTGAAGAAAATCAAGATTATGTCATCAAGTAGGACAAGCATGGGTTATGCCCACCGGGCACGCTGTAACACCCAGTAAAATCGTGTCCAATAGTATAGTAACACGTGTTATATTTTTATTTTAGTCTATTAAAGACAAACAGGGACTAAAAGCGTCAACATGCTCAAACTAAGTCTCTGAGTGATCTTCTAATGTCAACATGCATAAACCGAGCCTCTGAGTGACCATTAGTGTCAACATGCTTAAAAGTATAGCCTCTGAGTGACCATTAGTGTCAACATGCTCAAAACATAGCCTCTGAGTGACAATTAGTGTCAACATGCTAAAACTTGGCCTTTGAGTGACCGTTGTGTCAACATGCCCAGCCTCTGAGTGACATCAGAGTCAACATGCTTATACTGAGCCTTTGAGTGATCATTTACAGAGTCCTAACTCTCACATGTCCTATTTGTTGGACGAGAGGGATTAAATCCGTAATTTTATGAAAGTTAGTTGATGGAAGGATTAAAAGTGTCAACATGTTAATTCTTACCTCTGAGTGACCTTTTAACAAACTGAGAGCTCGACAATGTCCGGGCATAATCCCGGGTATGCCAAATATTGGCTACGAGGGGCTAAATATGCCAAAAGGGTGTTTTAGAAGATCTTTGGAGGGTTTAATAAGTTGAGGGACTAAATGTGGAAAATTTTGAAACTGACTATGGGACGCTCGCGGGGCGCGAGAGGCCTGTATCTGCAGAAAGTTTTGCTTGGCCTCCACACATGTTGCCAAAAACCATTTTCTCAAAACCATGCTTCCCAAACAGCTATGCCACGTTTTACGACACTTGTAAGCTCCTTCTTACACCCCTTAACACCTAGCATCACCTCTTTTGAGTTCTCCAACTATAAATAGGTGCTCAAGTTCACCATTTGAATTTGCACCTTTCTTATTCATAACTCTTCTCCCTCCACTGGAAATTCCTAACTGAAAGGAGCATCCAACTTAGTTCTATTGCATTCTAGGAACCTCTTGTAAGTGTTTCTTCCTTGTGCATTTTTGTTTATAGGTTTTTATAGCCAAAAGTCAAGCGTTTTACGGAAAACGCTTTGACTTTCGGTTAAGACCATTATGGTCCAGCCATTATTCGTAACGAACATGGCTAAGTGATCGTAATAAGATAGGTGTTAGTCCCTATAAAGGGAACCTCCTGAAGATCACGTTTGCTAGACCAATTGACGGGTCAAAGTTATGATATTAAAAAGTCAAACATGCCATTTTTCAGAAAATCATAAATTGGTCTTATATGTATTATGAAACCTATTTTGACACTTAAACAAGTTGATAATAATTATTAGAACATGTAAGAACATGTTCGGCTCGTCAATTTCGTATCTAGGGTCGGTTCGCAACCGAAAGTCACGAAAGTTTGACCTCTACTTTGACTTTCAATTCTGAACCGATTTAGATTAGTTAGCTACTGATCTAAAGTTGCATTATGATCATAATATAATGAAGCATAACCCTCTGAGGTTATATTACATGATCATAATCAGAATCTAAGTTTATGCGCAAGTTCCGTAATTATGCCATTTTTTACTAAAATGTCATTTTTGCATAAATCAAGGTTTTAATGGTAATGAACTAGAAAATAAGTTTCCTACTGATATAATATTATAAGTAGGATTAATTGGGATGTCAAAATCAGATTATAAACTGAGTTTACAAGCAAGTCCTTAAAGTATGTCGATAAATGACAATTTAGCCCTTATGGCTCAGAAAATGGTTTTAATCAAATCTTTTTAAGGTAAATCTTTTATCTACTGATATGTTATATTAAATAACATATCTAAGACATTTTAATCTGACCTTAACATCAGTTTTCATTAAACATCGCATAAAACGCCATTTTACGACATAAGCGTCGTTTCGGCGCATAGTATGGTTTTAAACCATATTAATTGATCAAGACTTGTTACCTACTGATTTCAAAACTTATTTTAAACATATTTACAGTAGGTACAAGATATAAACTCAGAATCCCAAATAATTTATAAACTATGTGTAAAATGACCAAAATGCCCCTTCGGTGCATAGTTTGTTCATAAAGGATAAATTACACATATAATTGATATCCTACTGATATTATATTTTAAATTAATTATTTTTCCAGAATACTTATGATCATAATCTTAAATTATATTTAAGTTTCTTTTATACAATATGAAATTACTAAAATGCCCTTATGCATAATATCCTTTTAAAACCTTAATGGGCGTAAAACCTTTTAAAACCTTAATGGGCATAAAAGTTGATATCCTACTGATATTACAACTTATTTAAAGTATAATGGTATATAGAACTTATCCATTACTTATCCTGTTACCCGATATCCCTATTATACGTACGGTTAAGTATATGTAACTAGTTTGCGGAAATTAACTGAAACGGGTCTAACCTTGTCATTTAAGTTTCAAATGTAAAATATATGTAAAAAGGGTTTCGAAAACCCGCTCCGTTTATTCAAGTATTTATTCAATGTTTTGTTATGCATTTGTTAGTAGTTATTAATTTTTTTATAATCATTATTAATAAACAAAATACATACTTAAAATAATATTCAATAAGGGATAAATAATTAAATCATTATATAACAAAAATGAAATAAAATAATAAAAAAAGAGTAACCGGGAATCGAACCCGGGTCACTCACCAATAACACGCACCGAAACACCACTAGACCACACACACTTATTGTGTAGTTTTGGAATCACATCATGTATATAGTGAATCCACGGTCACCTGCAAGTTCAAATCATCAAGACGGTAACCGCCCACTGATTCAGTGATTAATCACTATTATCCGTTGTGATTTTCCAATTGATCGATTATAACCGACAACCAACATCAAATCCTCAATCAAAATTCAATTAAAATCAAACCGTTTTGCTAATCATCGATCTTAATTCCCGTTTCAAAACCGAAAGCCAATCTCATCCTGAGCAGCCTATAAATACCCAACGAAAGACAAATCCAAACGCGTCCACTTACTCAAAACTTCACTCGCAACCCCCTGCTCTACCCTCTGTTCAAAGTCATCATCGCCAGAATCTCTCGCCGGAAAATCAGGAGCAACGTTTTGTCGGTAAAATTCCTTGTTTATTTCTATAACTCGTATTACTTTATGTAAACCAGTAATTGAGTAACAACAAACATTGATTTTAACCTGGCAATAACGAGTTTAGTTCTGAGTTGCTTCAAGGAAGAAGATGAAGTTTTGAGTTGTATATAAATTTATTTAAAACGGGTTACAACCGGGTTAGACACACAGTCCAGTGGTGGACTGTGTGCACATTTAACATGCACATCCCGAGTTCGAGTGTTGATTAAGCTCGTGTTGTTAAAATAAAAACCGGTTTTCTTTTTAAACAAATACGCTAACTCATAGTAAGTTGTAAAGTATAATAAAATTTCTATATAAAACAGGTTAGACACCCAGCCCAACTGGTTGGGCTGGGTGCAAAACAACACTGAGGTTGCGGGTTCGAGTCAGATCCTTCACACCGGTTCGTTCATTAAAAATATTTTTTAATTAAATAATTTCTGGAATAATCTAATAAGTGTATAAGAATAATTAAAATCAGAATCCTTACGGGTTAGACACGTAGCTCAATTGGAAGAGCTGCGTGCACGTAAACGGGAGGTCACGAGTTCGAATCCCACCCACGCTGCCAAAAACAACTATCGACCCGGTCAGGCCCTCTTGTCAGGTCTGACAAGATTTTTTAATATTATTTTATTTTACTTTATATTATTTTTGTATATATATATTTTACTTAAAAATTAATTAAAAACACTTATAGACACGTTTTCGTAGGTTTAAAAAATCCCAATAAATACCACAAAAATAACCTAAAAATCTTACAAAAAGTATTAAATCAAAATATTAATTTTTATATATTTATGGAATCATCGCATTATTATTTTAGGTTAGTATTCTTTCGTTGATCAAATCCTCAACTCGTGCGCATTCATCATCAAACAAGAAACGCACCCACTGTGAGTGAATCCTTACAAATTCCCCTTTTTAAATCATGTTTTAGGGTATATCATGTGTCGGATATTTTATTTATTTAAACACGTGTGCTAACACTATTATGTGATCTAATATGTATATTTGTTTGTGTGGTTATGTGTGTATCATTTCAGTGCAATCATTCATCTAAGGCCCATCAGTTCCTCGTGGGATACGAGTTGAGCATCAGGTGCCTCATTATATCGGCTCCTTGAGCCTTGATCTCAAGTTCATCATGCATCTTGTTCATATGTTCATCATTGATATTATGTGGTTTGTGATTTAATTATATATACATAAGTTCATATATGGTCCATGCACATTTTTATTACAACAACCAATATATTAAACTGTTTAATTCTTAAATTTAGATTCACTCGCCAACTTTTGTTGACCCAAACTTTTGTTTTACACATGATATAGGTGGACCGTCTGAGGAGAGGAACACATAGGAATGGCCTTAGAAGATAAATAAAATACAGCTTGTTTAGAACAATGTTTTTTTTCTTGTGCTTATATGTTTCCTTGTGTTTGGATATTGGAATTTAAATTTCAACTTAATAAATATGAAACCTATGATATCTTCGCAAAGACTATATCGCGTTTTAGCACACATCGTCAAAAAGGAAGGCAAGAAAAAGAAGATCGAAGATATTCCAATTGTTAAAGAATTTCCTCAAGTTTTTCCCGACACGTTTCAGGACTTCCTCATGTGCGAGAAGTCGAATTCCGAATCGATCTTGTACCTGGTGCTACACCAGTCGCAAAATCTCCATATAGGTTAGCCCCATTTGAAATGCAAGAGTTAGCTTGTCAGCTGCAAGAGTTGACTGACAAAGGATTTATACGTCCTTGCTCATCGCCTTGGGGTGCACTGGTTATTTTCGTAAAGAAGAAAGATGGAACTTTCCGTATGTGTATCGATTATAGAGAGCTCAACAAGCTGACCATCAAGAATCTCTATCCATTACCTCGTATTGATGATCTTCTAGATCAACTTCAAGGTGCCACCTGTTTTTCAAAAATCGACATTCGTTCTGGTTATCATCAACTTAGAGTGCGTGAAGAAGATATTCCAAAGACGGCTTTTCGAACTCGTTATAGTCACTATGAATTCATGGTTATGCCTTTTGGGTTGACCAACACTCGTGCTGTTTTCATGGATTTGATTAATAGGGTGTGCAAACACTACCTCGATCGTTTTGTCATAGTTTTCATTGATGATAGTCTTATCTACTCAAGACCAAATCCGATCATGGGCGATATCTTCGACTTATTCTAACACTTTTGAGGACCGAAAAGCTTTATGCTAAGTTCTCGAAATGTGAGTTTTGGTTAAAATATGTGTAATTTCTTGGTCATATTGTTAACGACAAAGGGATTCATGTTGACCCTACAAAGATCAAAGCGGTGCAAGAGTGGCAAGCGCCACGTACTCCGACCGAAGTTAGGTCATTTCTTGGTCTAGCTGGTTATTATCGTCCTTTCATGACAATTTTTTCTCGTATCGCCGTTCCACTCAGAGCCTTGACTCACAAGAGCAAACCCTTTATTTGGGGGCCCAAGCAAGATGAGGCTTTCCAAACTTTGAAGCAAAAACTTTGTGATGCACCTATCCTTACACTTCCTGATGGCTGCGAAGACTTTGTGGTTTATTGTGACGCGTCAGGGCAAGGTTTAGGTTGCGTTCTAATGCAAAGAGGAAAGGTGATAGCCTATGCCTCAAGGCAACTCAAAGTACATGAAAAGAACTATACCACTCACGACCTAGAACCTGGAGCAGTCGTGTTCGCTCTTAAGATATGGAGACATTATCTCTATGGTACCAAGTGTGAATTCTACACTGACCACGAGAGCCTTCAACATATCTTCAATCAAAAAGAGTTGAACATGAGGCAACGATGATGGGTCGAACTTTTAAATGACTATGATTGTGAAATCTGGTATCATCCTGGCAAGGCTAATGTTATGGCAGACGCCCTTAGTCGAAAGGAGTATGCAAACTCCATCCGTCTTTTGTGTTCTCAAATTGTGACCGATCTTCAAACCCGAATTAGAGCAGCTCAACATATTTCCGTCACGGAAAATTATGTGCGAGATGAATTGTCTTGTAGGGCCGAAACCAAACTAGAATCCAAGTCGGATGGTATTCTCTATTACTTGAATCGTATTTGGGTACCTGATCGTGACGATCTTCGTGCTTTTCTCATGAACGAGGCTCACAAAACACGATACTCTATACATCCAGGGGCCGATAAGATGTATCAGGATCTACGATACCCTTACTGGTGGCCTGTCATGAAGAAAGATATCGCCATATTTGTTTCGAAGTGCCTCACGTGTTCTAAGGTAAAAGCTGAACATCAACGACCTTCAGGGTTACTCATTCAACCTGAAATACTTGTTTGGAAGTGGGAAAACATAACCATGGACTTCAGTACCGGGTTACCCTGCACCTCCAGTGGGTATGACACTATTTGGGTTATCATTGATCGTCTTACCAAATCAACTCATTTCATTCCGATCCGCGAAGATTTCAAGAACGAGAAGTTAGCTCGTATCTATATCAATGAAATTGTAAGCCGTCATGGTGTGCCCTTAAGTATCATTTCAAATCGAGATGGACGTTTTACTTCATGAACGTGGCAAGTCATATAATCCGCTTTGGGTACACGATTAGATCTCAGCACTGCCTTTCACCCTCAAACTGATGGTCAATCTGAGCGCACCATACAAAACCTTGAAGACATGTTGCGAGCATGTGTCATAGACTTCAAGGGTAATTGGGACACTCACTTACCGTTTGTTGAATTTTCGTACCACAATAGCTATCATTCAAGCATCGGCGTTGCTCATTTTGAAGCCTTATATGGTCGTAAGTGCCGATCTCATGTATGTTGGCACGAAATTGGTGAAGCGCAAATCACTGGACCTGAACTGATCCAAGAAACGACTGACAAAATCCTTCAGATCCGCAATAATCTTCTAGCAGCTCGAAGTCGTCAAAAGAGTTACGCTGATAAATGACGAAAGCCATTAGAGTTTTGTGTTGGGGATCAAGTACTTTTGAAAGTATCATCGTGGAAGGGAGTGGTTCGTTTTGGTCAAAAAGGCAAACTAGCACCATGCTATGTGGGACCATTCAAAATACTCAAAAGACTTGGTCCTGTAGCATACAAGCTTGACTTACCAGAAGAACTCAACAGAATTCATCCCACATTCCATGTATCAAACTTGAAAAAGTGTCTTGCTGATGAAAAACTCCATATTCCTTTAGAAGATATTCAAATCGATGAATCAATGCATTCTGTTGAAAGACCGGTAGAAATCATGGACTTCGGTGAAAGCGTTTGAGACGAAGTCGTATTCCAATAGTCAGGGTGGGTTTGGGAGTCAAAACGAGGACCTGAGTTTACTTGGGAACGTGAAGACTCAATGCGCGAAAAATCCCCGCATCTTTTTCCAGTTGCAGCCACTACTTAAGTTTCGGGACGAAATTTCTAAAAGTAGGGGATACTGTAACATTTATGTAAAACGGGTTTCGAAAACCCGCTCCGTTTATTCAAGTATTTATTCAATGTTTTGTTATGCATTTGTTAGTAGTTATTAATTTTTTTATAATCATTATTAATAAACAAAATACATACTTAAAATAATATGCAATAAGGGATAAATAATTAAATCATTATATAACAAAAATGAAATAAAATAATAAAAAAGAGTAACCGGGAATCGAACCCGGGTCACTCACCAATAACACGCACCGAAACACCACTAGACCACACACACTTATTGTGTAGTTTTGGAATCAAATCATGTATATAGTGAATCCACGGTCACCTGCAAGTTCAAATCATCAAGACGGTAACCGCCCACTGATTCAGTGATTAATCACTATTATCCGTTGTGATTTTCCAATTGATCGATTATAACCGACAACCAACATCAAATCCTCAATCAAAATTCAATTAAAATCAAACCTTTTGCAATCATCGATCAAACCTTTTGCAATCATCGATCTTAATTCCCGTTTCAAAACCGAAAGCCAATCTCATCCTGAGCAGCCTATAAATACCCAATGAAAGACAAATCCAAACTCGTCCACTTACTCAAAACTTCACTCGAAACCCCCTGCTCTACCCTCTGTTCAAAGTCATCATCGCCGGAATCTCTCGCCGGAAAATCAGGAGCAACGTTTTGTCGGTAAAATTCCTTGTTTATTTCTATAACTCGTATTACTTTATGTAAACCAGTAATTGAGTAACAACAATCATTGATTTTAACCTGGCATTATCGAGTTTAGTTCTGAGTTGCATCAAGGAAGAAGATGAAGTTTTGAGTTGTATATAAATTTATTTAAAAACGGGTTACAACCGGGTTAGACACACAGTCCAGTGGTGGACTGTGTACACATTTAACATGCACATCCCGAGTTCGAGTGTTGATTAAGCTCATGTTGTTAAAATAAAAACCGGTTTTCTTTTTAAACAAATACGCTAACTCATAGTAAGTTGTTAAGTATAATAAAATTTGTATATAAAACGGGTTAGACATCCAGCCCAACTGGTTGGGCTGGGTGCAAAACAACACTGAGGTTGCGGGTTCGAGTCAGATCCTTCACACCGGTTCGTTCATTTAAAAATCTTTTTAAATTAAATAATTTCTGGAATAATCTAATAAGTGTATAAGAATAATTAAAATCAGAATCCTTACGGGTTATACACGTAGCTCAGTTGGAAGAGCTGCGTGCACGTAAACGGGAGGTCACGAGTTCGAATCTCACCCATGCTGCCAAAAACAATTATCGACCCGGTCAGGCCCTCTTGTCAGGTCTGACAAGATTTTTTAATATTATTTTATTTTACTTTATATTATTTTTTTATATATTTTACTTAAAAGTTAATTAAAAACACTTATAGACACGTTTTCGTAGGTTTAAAAATCCCAATAAATACCACAAAAATAACCTAAAAATCTAACAAAAAGTATTAAATCAAAATATTAATTTTTATATATTTATCGAATCATCGCATTATTATTTTAGGTTAGTATTCTTTCGTCGATCAAATCCTCAACTCGTGCGCATTTATCATCAAACAAGAAACGCATCCACTGTGAGTGAATCCTTACAAATTCTCCTTTTTTAATCATGTTTTGGGGTGTATCATGTGTCGTTACATATTTATTTATTTAAACACTTGTGCTAACACCATTATGTGATCTAATGTGTATATTTGTTTGTGTGGTTATGTGTGGATACATTTTATCATTTCAATGCAATCATTCATCGAAGGCCCATCAGTTCCTCGTAGGATACAAGTTGAGCATCAGGTGCCTCATTAGATCGGCTCCGTTTAATTGAGCCTTGATCTCAAGTTCATCATGCATCTTGTTCATATGTTCACCATTGATATTATGTGGTTTGTGATTTAATTATATATACATAAGTTCATATATGGTCCATGCACATTTTTATTACAACAACCAATATATTAAACTGTTTAATTGTTAAATTTAGATTCACTCGCCAACTTTTGTTGACCCAAACTTTTGTTTTACACATGATACAGGTGGACAGGCTGAGGAGAGGAAAACATAGGAATGGTCTTAGAAGATAAATAAAATACAGCTTGTTTAGAACAATGTTTTTTTTCTTGTGCTTATATGTTTCATTATGTTTGGATACTGGAATTTAAATTTCAACTTAAAAATTTGAAACCTATTATTAGTAACTGTCATGAGCATTGATGATAGCCCAATGATGCCCCGATTTTTATTTCCGCTGCGGGTCGGGGTGTGACATTAAAATCCAGAATGTTTATAGTTTACCCATATTATGCAAGTGAAAGTACTTGTCGGGTTTAAACTACATTCTATCCGATCATCGTTTAATCAAGCGCTATACCTTTTGATCCTGTACATTATTTGGTCTAAGTCTATGACTTAAATAAGACCATTAGTATTTAATTGGTTAGCTTATGCCATAATCCAGACTAGAGTCTTCCGGTAAATGCTATCTGCACTTAATTCATTTTGGATACGACTGCGATATTAAATCTTGCATTTTATAATCAAGACTAGCTCAGGTAAATACTCTTGGCTTATTTTCCCTATACGGGCTTGGAATACGGTAAATTATTATCGCTTGGTCGGAAATGGGATCAATCAATGCCGATTAGTGGCTAGTAAATCCGCATATTCTGTTTTAATCAGTTTTGTTCGATAACTTAAACATCGGGGGTTAACTACCGTGTCCTGGATATCCTCTGCTCATTACATTAGATAATGGCCACGACCTTAGCGTAGGGTGTAGGCATACACCTGACAGACGCTCAAATGCAACTACCCACACTTGTTAGGGATAACTCCTTCA
Organism: Scalesia atractyloides; assembly: GCA_947069175.1. Taxonomy (NCBI): domain Eukaryota; kingdom Viridiplantae; phylum Streptophyta; class Magnoliopsida; order Asterales; family Asteraceae; genus Scalesia; species Scalesia atractyloides. Next base: position 101,107,299 of record CAMTDV010000026.1, read on the forward strand.
TGAGTTCATAAGTGGTGTGTACGTTAATCATGTCTCAGTTTTTGTACTGGGCCCTGTATGTATGGACAAACATGTGAATCTGTTAACAAGGTTGCAAGGTCAACTTTCCCAAGTTATAAAAGATTTTGTGCCTTTGTGCACTTAAAATCATTTTTCAAATATTTTCAAAATGAGTCAGTCGGGTGTATTTACCAGCGAAAGCTGACGTATTTTCAAAAGACTAAGTTGCAGGTCAGTACGAAATAGGATGGAAGCTGCTCGGTAGTGATATAAGAGGATCTTGCAAATCCTTAGATCTGCCCAAAGTCTGTTATACATTTTTGTACATTTTACGATCCGCCTGTGTATCTTTCGTTGCAAGCCGTCTGTATATTATTATTTCGTACTTTGAACATTTCGGTTTGTAATAGTAATTTAAATTCCAAGACTTCCGTTGTGTCCTGTTTAATTGAATGATGTTATCAACTGACGTCACAATACTCCCCACCCGGGCCCACCGGAGTATGGATTTTGGTTGAAAATCCGGGGTGTGACACACGCCCTGTGTGTTATCTTCGATAATGACAAAAAAAAGCTCTCCAGGCCCACAAGAATTGACCATGCCACATGCACCAGTACCATGCCTCCTGTTGCGTCATTATCTACTTACATGGTAACTAGCGAAGATTCTGCAAGACTTGGCATTGACCACGGGTTGTGCCTAGTGTCCGAGATCAGCCTATAAATTCAGTCTCGATCTTACCATTTTTCTTGCTCAATTCTTTCCGTTCTCTCTAATTATATTTTAACCCTATCATTTTCTAGTTTGGTTTATAATACAAAACTGTAAGAACAGGCAATTACATTTTCAATCTTGTTATGCTTAATTTTATTCAATCAAGTTTGTAAATGTCTATTTTGACAACTTTCAAAAGAGTTGCGTGAAATTTTAACCAAAGCCATTTCTATGTTTGTATAGTATTTCTTTTAAAGTCTGTAAGTGTCGGGTAGTTAACCCAAGTAATTATTTCTTATAATTGTTTTCAAAAACCAACCATCTTTTTTTACTTACTTAAAATTTATGTGTTTTAAATATAACAACACAAACCTCTTTTTTATGGATTTGGCTAGATATTGACATTATTGGGGTACTATGAGCTCTTGTATACTTGGATAATTTACTTTTGTTATATTACATCAACGATTAGTGTAGTTGCTCTAACATTTCATTTTGAATGATCATATCGTATCGTGTGTATAAATTTAAGACCTAAAACTATATGTTTTAATTAAAAATTTGTTAAACATCTATATACACTCAATATCACGTTAGTGTAACAAAGAAAAAGGGATCCCAAGTCATCGAGACAAATTCAAATTTAGTTTTTAAATATAAATCTATTTCGTAAATATATCATAAATTGCTTATCATAAGTTAAAACTGGAATGTTTATCTCAATGTCAAATCTCTAGTTTGCAATGGATTTTAATTTTTATATAAAACTCACATATATATATATATATATATATAGGTTCATGTGAGAAAATTTAAAAGTGTGAGAATAATAAGAAAGACTAAAGAGGTGACATGTGTCCCTTTTTATTTTGGTAATTTAAGGGTATAAGTGTAATTTAACTAATAAAATTTAATTATGGAATGAATATATGCAACCGATTTTTGGCAGTTATTGTAGGGATTTTCGAATTTGAAATAACACCCTAACTCATAAAAACACCACAGCATGTATATTGAGGCATACATCTTATAAGAACAGAAATATAACTCACCATAACTCATAAAAACACCACAGCATGTATATTGAAGGCATACATCTTATAAATAACAGAAATATAGCAAAAATAACACCATAACTCATAAAAACAACACAACAGTTATATTGAAGGCACACATCTTATAAAGAACACCCTAACATTGAATTTAACAGAAATAACACCCTAATATAACATCAGTCAACACTTTAATCAGAATCAAAACAAAAATAACACCCTAACTACACAAAAACAGAAATAACTCTGCATAAGTATATCAATATGGTACTCATATTAAAGATAAAAAAACACTCGTTATTATGGTGTAATTTTTTTTAAAAAAGAGTTACATATAAAAAATTATTGATGTTTAAAAAAGAAGGGGGGAACTTTCCATGTGTATTAATGTTAGTTTTCTTAATTTAAAAATATTAAATTTACCTTTATACCCTTAATCTAAAAAAAATAGTTAGTTTAATAATCAACATTATTTACAGAATTGTCATATGATCTCAACCATTAGATTAAATATCTAATGATTTAGATTCTTTCTAGTCTTTCTCACACTTTTAAATTTTCCCAAAATAACCTCACCTTATATATATATATATATATAGATCATTTCTAAGAACAAATTCTTAAGAGTGAACTGAGTGAATTAATCTTGACCTTTGATTAATTTTTAGATTAAAAGGGTAAGATTGATATTAGTCAAGTATTTTAATTAAAATCACTTAATTTTCTCATCTCTTAACTCTCTCTCTCTCTCTCTCACTTTTATTATTTCTCTATTATTTTAATTATAAGAGATTAAAGGGCTAAATATTTTTAAATAAACTCTTATGTTCTTTTTAAATTAAATATTAAACCTAATTAAATTATATTTTTTTACATATGTGTATACAGGTCAGTATATATAAGACTTATACAATTGTGTATAATTACATATTGTTCCCATAGGTCGGTATAAACCAGATTTATACACATATGTATTATTCAAGTACATATGTGTATAAACTAACAGTTGTTTATCTTGTATAAATTAATAGTTAGCGATACGTACACATGTGTATAAACTAACATCTGTATATCTTGTATAAACTAATACTATCGAGACTGTACACATATGTATACAGTAACAATTGTGTATCTTGTATATACGGAAACTAGCAAGATTTTAAGAATTTTGATTATATTGTTTAATAAATGCAATTTACAAAAGACGCAAATACCTTTCTGTCAATTAATTTAAAGGGAAGTTACAACATTATAATTAAAATCTTGTCGTTGTTTAAAAATTTCTAGATGATACAATACAATGGATCAGATTCGTTTTCACATTTCACTCTCAACCTAGTGTTCACTCTAGAACCATATATATATATATATATATATATATATATATATATATATATATATATATATATATATATATGTATTAGGTTAAATTTTTTATCATGCCACCCGAACTAAACCGAAAAAATCTTACAACAGAAAACCAATCATTATAAATTTTCAACCTCCACAAAAAATATGATGGGTCCGTCAGTGTTTGAGACATATAATGGTATACAGACTTTGATTGGGAAATTGATACTTACAACTGATTTACAAAGGTGTATTTATATACAAGAAAAATAATTATTGACTAACTTTACACCTAAGTTTAAGATATTTAATGGTAATTACTAAGTGAATTTGATTTATTGACTATTGACTTAACCATTTACTATGACTTTTCCTTAATACTCCCCAGCAAGATAGAGGATCCACGGAGACTTCAATCTCGAAATGTAGTAAACCCAAGTAATGTGGAATACCTGTAATGACCCATTAGTAACTTTCTCGCATACAAAGTGGTAGTCCAAAGCGATGTGTTTCACCCGTGAGTGATAAACAGGATTGACATACAAGTATCTTCTAATGGTGTTATCACAATATCATGTTGGTGGAAACTAAGTAAGGATACCTAGTTCCATTACTAGATTTTGAACCCATGATACTTCAGTGGTGACGCTTGCTAGAACTTTGTACTCAACTTTTTTGGATGAACGTGATACCAACTTTCTTACCTATGCTGAGTGCCATGATATTCCAACGTTCTGTATATTTCTTTCTTTTTCATTTTAATGTAATTTGTACTCTCCCTTCGATTCCTTGTAATTTCAAGACTTTATCATAATGACAATTATCTTTTATATTATTTTTGCCAAACTAATTCTTACATAATGCATAAACACTCACGAATACGCACTCTAATTCAAAACCAAGCAACACATCGAGATTCTATTTTCTTCGAAATGTAATTTCATGAGTATTTTTATTATTTATCATACTTGTATACACTTAAAATACCCAAACACATGTTTAACTATGAGTTTATAGCATAAAATAACAAGCCAAACAACTTTAGGGACTACAATGTGAAAATTCCAGTGGTCCTTGCGGACCGTATACACACCCTAGCGGTCGCAAGGTGTGCATGCAGAAGCTCGCAACAGCTCGCGATTTTTTAACCTTTCCCTCATTCTAACCCCCAACCAACTTCTTTTAATGCCCTAAAATCTAATCCTGCGTATAAATATCAACCCCTAACACCTCGTAAACACTTTCACCACTCAAAAATCTCTCTCAAACACTCTCAAATCTTCCATTTCTTCTAATCTAGGCAGAAAACTCAAAGAACCCTCTTTAAGGCTTGCCAATGTAACTGAGAAGGAAACTGCATAAACTAGGAGCGTTCATTTGTAGTAAAGAAGAAATATTTTTCGAGTGAAAGCAAGGTATTGTAATGAACCCATAAATTTACAGTAAGAATAGGATCAACTGGTGGGGAGCCATCCATGGGGGTGAGAAAAAATGGATTTTAAATGTGTTGCATTTTCCTTAGATTCATACATGTTAAAGTGAGTGAGAAGATCTTGAATATGGCGGTGTTGGGGAGGAAGAGGCCCGAGGAGGTCAGGATGACTTCACTACTAAGGAAATAAACAAGATGGCCGATATCCTTCTTTAAGAAACGCTTGGATAGGATAAACAAAGTGATTTAGAAAGTAATTATAACCACCTCGTGAGAACTATGTCATCAACATAGACCATGAAGAAGCAAGTGATGCCATTATGATAGTAATTGAAGAGGGAGGCATGACATTCTGAAGCTAAAACCAAGTGGCAAGGTTGTTAGCTCATAATACCAATCTCAAGGAGCTTGTTTGAGATCATGTAGTGATTTGCTAAGGATGCAAATGTGATTAGGAAATTGTTGATGGATAAAACTCAGTGGTTGCATCATGATGGCTTCTTCATTTAAGGTTTCATGAAGTAAAGCACTGTTTACATCAAGTTAACGAAATGGCCAGTTTTTTTAGAAAGAGCAATGGAGAGAATGATGTGAATCGTGACTGGTTTTCTAAATTGTGTGTAGTTTATGGTTGGAATCTTTATGTGGTTTTGTATCTTGATGGAGGCTAACGCGACAACAACGGTCATAAAACGATGATGATGGTGGTGGTTAAACTTTAAAGAACTTATAGGTTATGATAACTAACAAGTATAGTTGTGACAAAAAAAATTCTAATGTTAGCAATAATAATCTTAAACTATATATGGCAAATAAAAAATAAGAGTAGAATACAGATATGGCCATGTGGTTTGATTTGATCAAAATTATTATCATTGTCTCTCTTTAAGTACTATTTATGAGTATTATCTCTAATTTTATTGTATGTTTTCATCAACAATCAATCATCTAGCTAAATGAGCAAACTACCCTTCATCCATTTATTTTTTCATATTTTCTTTCACTTCAACTATTATTCTAAATCACCCAAACATCATTTCCTCCCATTTTCAATAGTGATGCTCATCCTCTCCAACACATCCATGTCACTACTACAATTCCAAATCAAAATTTTCAATCATTAGAATTCACTCTCTATCTCTTTCTTTAAACTCTTATAAATCTTTCCAAAAACTCATTTATGCTCATCATCTTAGAAGCACTTAACAAACTCAACATCATAACCGAATATAATTACATTGACAAGATATACGTTATGTATGTCCAACATTGTCCACCTTGCACCCATCCTTTGACAAAACATCTTTGATCACCTTTACCTTCCTTAGCCAACACTTTTGCCATAACTTGCGTCTTTCCTTTTGCAAGAAACACAACCCCCATTCCCTTCTAGGTATGCTACATTCATCTTTCGCCGTACCTAGAGGCTTTTAAATGTAGGCAACGCCCTATGACCTCCAAAAAATGGGCCTCTAAATATTTTAAAATTCTTTATATAGCATGTGTATTATGTATTAGGCCCAAATAAATAATCAATTATTAAATAAAAGAGTCTAATTCCAACTCCACCAATATGCAATTCGTATTTAATTTAGGCACATCGTTATTTTCACTAACTGTAACGTCGCACATGCCCATTATGCTCAATGGTGTCGCCGATTGGGGAAAAATTAGATGTGAAATTAGGGGAAACAATGGTGTCGCAAGGATAACACATGTTGGTTAATGGCTATTTTCTATAGTAATCTCTAAATATTGCGATTCACTTAATCAGTGTTCTCACTATTTCTAACTGATACTTTGAATCTTTAAATTTTGATATTGTACTTGCGACTGAGACTTAGAAGGAAGATGTTTTCTTTATACCCATTCAAAGGGCCTTACCTTTGTTGTTTGTTAGGGTCTCCAAAGCATTAGAAGGGCACTGCATCCTTCCCATATTCAATTGCAAAAAAGGTAAATTGCATTTTCTTGGGATTTTGTTCTACACAGCCCCTGTTAGTTTACATGTGTTATTATGTGTATCAAATATACTCATTATTTTCTAAATGTTAAATATAAGGATTCACATGTCCATATCCTACATTTTTAATCATAAACAATAATATCCAATAAATAAACAAGTAATGTAAACAAAAAATAGATGTGAAGAACTTGGTTAAGTCCGAGTTCAATCATGGTTAGCCGCTTAAAGATTATCAACTCAAACAAGTCTTTAGGAACAAAAGACCAATATTCAATGCATGGTCTAAGTGTGGATCTGCTAATGTCTAATCATATTCAAATTAAGCAACAAAAAAATCACGGTCAATACACAATACGACCATAAATTTATCGTGTCAAGTCAAGATAGAATTTATCAAGTCATAATTCAGTTTTCCAAGTCGACATTCAGCTCCATACACGTCGGTCGATTGGCGTGGCTGTGTCTTGGGGGCACTACTCCCCAAGGAGCCGAAAACAGTCGAGAAATAAGTCTTAACCAATTATCCAACGCTGAGTCTTCTTTTTTTTTTTCAAAAAGTATAGCTACCCAAGATGATTCAAAATAAATTTTTAAAGCATAATGTCTTATATAAGTCTCATCATTTAATTCTTATATAAGTCTCTTCAATTAATTTTATGATGAAATCTCTTGGGAAGATATTCATATAGAGATGTTTTGAAAAAAGAAACCAAGCATGAAAAGACGTCATAGTTTATTTAAGAAAATGACAAAAATTTTGGGAATGTTTCACCTCATCATTCATGCTTGAACAAACAACCATTGCAAACGTAGCTAAGGTCTTTACCAAGATAATTTTGTCGATTGTTATCTTTCAAAAAGCTTTTGGTTAACTATTTTAGATCTTTACAAAAGCTACAAATTAGTTTTAACTTAAACAAAACGACTAGCTTTTGTAAGACAAAAGTGCTCCAAACACGAGTACATACGGCACATGGCTCGACTATTTATCCATCATGAGTTGTCTCTAAACTTTATGAAAAGTTTTCTCACATATATGTTTAAGTAACATTTCCACCGTCTCTTTAACGTACTGATTGTAAATGAAGACTTTTATATTCCAAATATTCTTGAGTTATCTTATGTTCTCAACACATCTCACGTATCAATTCAAGATCAAATACCACAAAAGAAAAGGTTAGTGTGTGTATTATTGTACTATCCACACACTCATTTGTAAAATGTGATTTCGAATTTAGTTGGAGAGAATATGTAAATTATGATCCCTACCATGATTAAGAAAAACCATATGAATATCATCTATACACGCATGGTTCTTCTAGTGAACCTAGGGAGGCAAAGAGTCCAAAATAATGTAATATCATTTTTTTTACTACAAAACAAAGGACTTTTGACGAAGGACATCGGAAATCCATCAATGATAATGAGAGTCATCGGTAGTCTATAGATGATGGTCCGTCAAACGTGGAGTGGGTAAAGAGTTTACCGACATATCACCAACAACCTTTACCGAAGGAGTACCGACAAAAGCTTCACCAATAGATTGTTTGGAAAAATCACAGTCGGTTAGCCATAACCGGGGATTTATATGTTTTTATTATTTTTTAGATCGATATTCTCATATTTGTTGGTGATCAACATATGGTAATCACTCATAGATCAACGTCGAATAGTTAGAGATGTTGTATCTTTTGGATTTTGTGAGATCTGTTGTTGATCTCTGATCGATGATGTTTTATCAATGATAGTTATTTTTCTAGTAGTGTTTATTGGGGTAAGTGGTAAGTTTATACGAAAATATACTCTATTAAACCTATAATGGTTTGATGTCAAATGCACCTTTTGTTTATCATTTCTTTTGACCTGAGTTAAACTTCTCCTTATCGCAATGATAACTTTTTAGCTCTCTCTCTCTCCCTCCCTCTCCGTTGACTATTGCTTAGAGTATCCAAAATGGTGGTCGAAGTCCATAATACAGACTGCCTAGTCAGTATGACATATCATTCCAAACCCCACTTTTTAATCCATAACAATAAACCATTATAATCTCCACTAAACAAAGGTTGTGAGTGGGTGATCGCAACCATTTAAACCAAACTCATCCGGTGGAATAAACCGAACCACATGGGTCAAACTCCCTCAACAAGGGTGGTCGGTGGAAGGTCATTCGCTCAGAGGACTTGCGCAGTGGACGGATTGAAGAAGATACTCTTAGTAATGTTTTATTCTAGTAGCTTCATTATTTGAAAATTAAACTTTTCTTTTGTAAATATATCTTTTGGACATTAGTTATATTTATATGTTATGAAATACAAAAAAAAATTTTTGATTACATGTACATTTTTAAATAGTTCAAATTTGTATGTTATTAATCATAATAAATATCAAATGAAATTAATATATTTTATAGTTTTGAGAACATAAAATTATAAAGGAAGGTAAAAACAATGTATATACATAAAAATCTCAACAAGTATTTTTTATAACACTAACATGTATTCTCAATACTCGCGCTTATGCCCAATACTTGACGCGTAATGGACATATGGGACAAGATTTTACAACCAGGTATGGATATGAGATTAGCCATACCCTGCCCATTGCCATCCCTAGTAATGGGGAAATAGACCAGCATCCTAGACCTTGCGACCACATTATTGTCGTTGCTTCATTATTCGAATCATGCTTGGCTAGCGAAAAACAACCCAACAGGGCATAACCCAACAACCCTAAAGTCCATGGACCGACCTTGTGAAGGTTCAAAAGAAGGGGAAAATCTATATCTATTGAGGACCCAGCGAGAGACCGGCCTCTCCTCTTTCTCATAAACCCTTGGCCGTGAACCCCAACCTTGTCAAAAGCTCCTACACCTACCGGAAAAACCCCTAGCGTTGTCTTCTTCTTGTGATTCATCACCCAAATAATCCCAAGGTGAACCATTGCCCTTGTCACTCCCACCAGTGATACCCGTGTTGTCGTCATCTGGACAGGAAATGGCTGTCCACCGTCTTGATCGATTGTATAACTGCCTTTAAACTCTACCATGAGTATCTTCATAGTTTTCATATTCCCCGCCAAATTCATTTTCTCGTGTGTTACCCGTAAATTAGGAACTATTAATAACCCCAAGCTCATAAGGATTTAGGAAGATGATCCCAACGAGACTCTAACCCTCAATTTTCCTAGACAATTTTGAATCTTGATGTGTCAAAACTCAACCGTTCTTTCAATCGCAGATTTGAGGTTTGACTTCCTAAACTACCTTCCGCATTTGTCATAAGGTTGTGATCCTATCCACAATCACCTTTTTCCACCATCCTACACCCAAGAACCAACGTGCAGCTTTTTTGGAATTCATCCTCCACACCGGCAGTCATATAAGTGACTCCTAATATCTCCTTGTTTATGGATTTTCATTTAGAAACCATGACTGTTTTACTATACCTTTTCGGACCCAAACCTAATACCACCTTCTTGCAATAATTCACCCCCTAGAGAGTCAACCCCATCCAAGGCCTTCGTAACCCACCTCAATTTTTTTAACTTTCCTCTTCATCCTGGTAAATATCATAATGGGGTCGTGTTAGATAGATAACATTGTTAGTTTTAATATGTTTCTCATTCCCATAATCCTCATATAGAATGACTGGTCCTGGGTTAGTTTCTTAAACCTCGTAACCTTGTGAATGGAACACAACTTGATAACTGCTTAGTCTGACGAATCTGCGGTTTAGAAATTTGTCCTTCTCACAAGCCATTAGAATCAACCAGAGCTCTTATTGTAACGCCTCGTATTTCTGTATTCCTATTTTTAGAAAGTTCGTATTCGCATTCTATTTTTAGAAACCTCACGATCGTACTCCATCTCCGTTATCACAATTTGAGGCGTTAGTCATAATGGATATTCATTTTATACATATACGTGTTACATTTCATATTTGTGTTATATACGCAATCAATATTTAAATACGTGTTTATACATAAAACCGAGACTTAAAATACACTTTGGATACCTAAGCCAAGTTAAAATACAAGAAAACGACATAACATAACCTAGTTACAAAGTGCAAGGACTTAAAGTGAACAAAACCAAAATATTTTCCACCTCATTTCTCCTCCAATCACATTCCACCTTCATTAACTCCAAACCCTAATCCCCACTTATAAATACAAGCCTTCATACATTTCTAAGCACACTCCAAACACTCAAATCACTCTCAAATCTTCTTGGTTACTCTCTAATTTCCAAGATTTGGCAAGAAAGTTGCAACCATTCTAAGTGAGTTTTAGCTCACTTTTCTTCTTATTTTCGTATGTTTTTCTACTTTCTTTCTACTTGGATAACCTCTAGGAAGATTTTCACAAGCTTGCCTTGGCAAACTACGGTGAAACCTCACCACATTTGAGGTCCAAAGTAGGATTAAAAATTCTGCTTTCATTTATAGTAATTATTGTACATTTCCTTTTTATTCATGACCATCTGAATCATCCTTGTGATGATTTGTGTATTGGTGAATCTTACAATGAGGCTAAAGGATGGTTATCTGTCTACCTCCATGCATCGACTTATATGACAGTCTATGATATTCTTGATAGACTTAGCTTTATAAACTATATAATATATATATACACATAACCAAATCCTTAATGATAATCGACATGATTACTTGTCATGGTAATAGGTTATATTATCTTATACTTGAGCCTCTCGTTACGATTTCAATGGGCACTTAACCCATGATATCACAACAACCCATACGGGATATATAGTGTCAAAAAGAGTGTTTTAAGACTAGATAATTACTTTGCATATACATACTTTTTGCACTTGAATTCTAGATTCCGAATTCAACCACTCCATAAACCCCGAATGACCTTATACCCTCGATTCCCCATTCTAAAAGAACTCGTCACTCACGGATAATCGGAAAGCTTTACAAAATTGTGATTATACATGACCCCTTTTGCTTTTACAATTTTGGGTGCAATACGTTATATTGTTAAACACACGCAATCACTTATACTTTATGTAAACACAAACAATTCAATCATACATGCTTAAATACGTGATACTTAATTTGTATTCTTGGAACATTCTTATGTGATTTACTTGTCATTAACTTTGTTTAAAGCCTCCCCTTAACATGTATAGCGCTATAGGAGTAACGCACCGCCCGTATTCTTGATGTTATGTTAAGTCATTCAAAGATTACGGTCTTATCGTTGCGATGATAAAATTACGCTTGCGGTAAACTTTGGATTAACTTGTATAATTGCATGCCTTGGTACATTAATCTAGTTAACTATTTTTGTCATGTCGATTGTTCAAATCTTCTTTACATATATGCTAGTACTCAAACTTGTATGCTCGCCAATACTTTTGTATTGAACTATACTTTAAAACGTATTTGCAGGATTTTGACGATGATGATGCACGGAACCTAGTAGGATGCCTAGAAACGTGCCTTAAACTTTAATACTTGTTGTATCTTATTTTGATACAAACTTGTTGTAATTTCATTTTCAAACAATGTACTTGATATTAGCAATAAAATGAAATTTTGTTATTTAAATACTTGTCACTTATTAGCGTTATGAAGTCTCAAGCAATCTTGTTTTCGTTCCGCCCCGATGTTTCCGCTATCGATTGGGGTGTGACACTTATAACACTTGATGCAAGTGAAGGGATATTCGAATGGCTCAACAACCGAAGGATTTCATTCAAATGATTCAAAGATCAAGCTAAAAAAAGTTGCAATGTTATTATGAGAAAGAACAACCAACCAAAAACAACTCAAAATACTAACTTATACCAAATGAAGAGATATAAAAAGAAAGTAAATCATCACAAAAAAATAGATTAACCAAACAAAAAAACTAGGAGATAAGGATAAATATTTTTCATCTTCTCACCACCACTCTCCATTTTGTCAGTCTAGTCGGGCCAAGTTGCTCCCTCTGCAAGTCCAATCAGGCTAATCTATCAATTCGTGGATCAAAATGGCTACTAAACAAAGACGACACAATTGAACCCTTGGTTGGTCTGCATAATGCAAGCATTATGCAAGCATTGTTTCTCATTCAATGTAAAATGATAAAATTTTAAATGAGATATTTTAAATATGTAAAAAAATAATAATAAAGCAATCAATGGTTGGTTAAGTGACACGAAACAAGAGTTTTTAACAGAGATATTAGATTTAAATAACTTCAACTACAATCAATTGACTGATAACACTATCAACTTTCAATTTGTATGCCAGCACTTTCAACTTTCAACTTAATTATTTTCATCTAGCACTCCCTAACTAACTCAAACTTAACCCAATTAGTTTTTGCTGATATGGCCCTTTTTGCTGACGTAGCAGCTGATGTGGCAATCGATGTGACACTTTTGATGTTGTGGCATCTGACATCAGCTAACTGAATTAGGGTTCAGTTGGTTAGAGAATGTCAGGGGAAAATAGTTGAAAGTTGGGTGTTGTACAAGTTATAAGTTGAAAGTGTTATTGGCCAATCAATGAAAGTTAGGGTTAAATCCAATATCTTTTTTTAATAATTGATTATAGATACTGTTATAAATTCTTTTTTATAAATCACAACAATCCTTTTCTTAATCGTTTATTTGCGACCAAATAAGTGAATCAAATATATAAGATACGATGTGTACCAAATGAACAGGAGACTAATCACGTGAATGTGAAATGGGCAGATTGAGTCCTGCCAAATTATGCAAATTGGCAAGTTTGTTGTTAATTACCTAAACTGCCATTAAATATCTAAGAAAGCAAAACTATACTTTTTAGAGTTTTGATTAGGATGCTTTTATATTTTCCAAAGACTTTTTCATGAGCGTTGTTCACGAATCATCTCAAGATGTATCACTATATATATATATATATATATATATATATAGAGCTCAAGATGGTTTCCTTGGTACTTCTAAAAAAGATATGGATTACCTTTAGAAAATGATCATATAATCTGATAAAAATAACCATTAAGACTATCCGTTGTGGAGCCGTGAGCGTGGGGCGCTAGCTGCGCGGCTGCCACGGTGGCTCGCGAACACCACAACAGCCAAGCTTCAGTGGAAACGTGAGGTTACCACAACAGGCTCAAGTGGGGGAGGGGGAGTGGGGATGAGTAGGCGTGTAGTTCGCGTCATGTGTCAAAATATTAGAGGATGAATCCGGGTTGTGGCTTCAGCAGCAATACATAGTCTAAGATTTTATCATATACACATTAAGATACACAACACATAGTCTAAGATTTATCATATACACATTAAGCTACAAAGATCTTCTCATGTTCGGCACATATGACCAAAGAAATAGCCATCGAACCCCTTTTAAATGTTTTTTCTTGATATTACATATTCAATTCATACAAATCATATCACCCGGTTTCCTGTGACAAATATGACTTTATATGTCCATATTGTACAACAATCGGATTCCGTTTTGCTGCAAAAAATCGACCGGTCAATAAGGTTTATAACTCAAATCTTTTCTTTAGAAAAAGGTGCTCTATTACACTTTACAAACCCTAGAGTTGTAATTTTTGTCTTTATCTTTTTTTCTTATATCCGCTATCTTTTCCCTTTTTTAAATCGTACTAATTATTTTAAAGACCATGATTTTTTTAGAACGGTAAACTTGGATCACTTACGGACTACAAGAGTATCATCGTGTCACCAACGGAATCACCCGATCATATCCATCTCCACTAGGTTATAATGCTTATACACCAAATCAGGAGGAAACCTAATAAATATGAGGAAAAAAAACCTCTTGTAGGAATCGAACTCAGGACCTAATGATCCATAAGCCTTATCTCACCCCTAAAATATCACTAGACTATAATTCCATTATCTATTACGTATATGTTTTCATCTGATCTTGTGACATAACCATATCCATATTATAAAATTTATATCTCAAGAACTAAACATAAAATTCTTAAATCAAAATTAAAGTTAGAGATATCAGGTGATTATTATTCCAGCTAAGGAGAACAGCACACTCTATTTCAAAGGAACGCCATATAGCACTCATACGACCTGTGTACAACTAACTACACGTTCATATACATGCTAGGGAACGTGAGAGAGTTGTTATGTAATGTGAATGTATATTATCCGTATACAAGTTATTCATATAGCAAGACCATATAATTTTAGATATCAAGAACTAAACATAAAAACTTTAATGAAAATCAAAGTGAGAGATATCATGTGATTATTCCAGCTAAGGAGAATAGTACACTCTATTTCAAAGGAACGTTGACTATACGACAAGTATACACTTATACGACCCGTGTACAACTAACTACACGTTCATATACATGCCAGGAAACGTGAACTTTGTTATGTAATGTGAATGTATATTACCCGTATACACGTTATACATATAGCTCAAGATCTAAACATAAAAAAAGTTTAATGAAAATCAAAGTTAGAGATATCATGTGATTATTATTCCAGCTAAGGAGAAAAGTACTACACTCCATCTCAATATAACACCAACTTCTTCATATCACTTCCACCAAAACGCATCAAGTGATCAAAATGGAGTCCTCTAAGCAGCAACTCACTGCTCTTCTTCTCATCTGCATGTTCCTCATTTCCACTGCCACTCCAATTGCTCTTGATTGTGTTCCTTGTGGCCACCACCCCTCCAAACCACCCACCGGCAAACCACCATCCACCCACCCTCCCATTGTCAAACCACCATATGTTAGACCACCATTCACCCACCCCCCTATTGTCAAACCACCATTCACCCACCCCCCTATTGTCAAACCACCAATCACCCTCCCACCAGTTGTCAAACCACCAATCACCCTCCCACCAGTAGTCAAACCACCCATCACCCTCCCACCGGTGATCAACCCACCAGTCACTCTCCCACCGGTTGTGAACCCACCAGTCACCCTACCACCGGTTGTCAAACCACCAATCACCCTCCCACCGGTTCTCAACCCACCAAGTAGCGGAACCCCGGGAACACCGTGCCCACCGGGGCCATTTGTGCCAACTCCGGCGGCCACATGCCCCATTGATGCACTAAAGCTAGGAGCTTGTGTGGATCTTTTAGGTGGTTTGGTTCATATAGGGTTGGGTGACCCTGTGGTGAACCAATGTTGCCCAGTTCTTGCTGGGTTGGTGGAGCTTGAGGCTGCAGTTTGCTTGTGTACAACCCTAAAGGTTAAGCTTTTGAATCTCAACATCTATTTGCCACTTGCTCTTCAGTTGCTTGTTACTTGTGGCAAAACCCCACCTCCTGGTTACACTTGTGCTGTTTAAGTTTTCAAGATTTCCCATTTAGGTAACTTTTTATTCTCATGCAAACCCTAACCCTAATCCTAACTCTTCTCTCTCTCTATAAGAATGTTTATGCATTTATTTTAGTGTTTTGTACTTTAATTACCTTAACTAGGTTATGAAATTTAGATAAGATATTCTACTCACATAGTGAAAAGTTTTTTAGATATATCATAGGGTTTTTAACGGTGATGGATCTAGAAAATATTCGTAGGGGTAACGTTTTATAAAAAAGGATAACGAAATTGAAAAAGGTCAAAAAACGTCAAATTTTTCCAAAATTTACACTGTTGCCGGAGCGCCAAGGGATAGCGGAGGCTACCCCTGCGCCTAAGGGATGTCCGCCCCTGGTTTTCACCGACTAAAAGATCCGTTGGAACATTGTCGGTGAAAGTCATCACCGATGAGTGTCGTTGATGAAGCTCTATCGGTATATTAGCTGTTGGTATTGCTATATCTGATGAAACACCGACGGATATTTTAATATATAATAGCTTGATCATGTAGGCTCAAAATCATGATATCCATATTAATAGTGAAAACAAAAAAAGCATACTAAATGATAATAATATAAATTATACACATGTTACAATTTTGAAGCGACTTTAACACATGTTATTATATATGAGTTGACTTTTATAAGTTATGGGAATGTTTTGTGAATTTTAGTTTATGATATAATTAGTTGTTAAAAATTTTAGCATGGAAATGTGTCTAGCTAAATAAACGTTCCATCAAAACATAAGTTTAAAATTAGTTACATCAAAAGGTTGAATATTTTCAAAACAGTAGTGTAAAACTTAATCCATATATTGTCCGGGATAGAATTTTAATTTTGAAAGCTTCTTGCTATTTTATCCATTGGTACTTATTAAATATGAGTTTTGTCTAGCATTTGTATAATATGAAATGCATTAATGCAGGGACAGATGATGAATATATATCCATGGATGAACTTAAGTCGCCATCAAAATCAAGAAGTACTCTCTATGTTTGAGTGTTTAAGGAAATTAATTTTCTATTGTTTTAATTTGTTTCAAATATGATGAATGATCAGTGTTTGATGCATGGTTTGTTGAGTTGATGTAAGGACATATATATGACCATCAGTTAATTCTATTAATGACTTTTCACTAAATCGTAATTAAATAACTTGTTATAGTTAGGCTATGACACATCCTTCATCTCCTATTATTACCTGACTATCATATCACTATCATCTTCTTTCATCACTCACCTTTATCCCTAAAGCTATGTTATACTCGTATCTCTTCCCTCACCCTTTCTTTATATCTTTGAGTGCAATTAATTTTTTTATTTTAAATATAATAATAATAATTATGGTTATTGTGGATCAAGTAAATGTTAGTTATTAAAGTATGTTAATTTAAATGTCAAATATGTAAATCAAAAAATAAGATTCTAGCTATTTTTACTACCCCATCCCTCAATTTTTGTAACCAAACACTCTTCTTCTTCTCCTCTTCCCCCTTCTTCACTTTTCCCTTTCTTCTCTAGGGTTTTATTCAAATCAAGATCCACATCCAATGTAGTTAAAAAAAATTAAAAAAAGAAAAAAAAACTCTCTAGATCCATTACTCCATTTCTTAATGAGAAAAAGAGAGAGATGCGATGAGACCGGGGTCTACGCCACGCTCACACTGCAAATTAGCGGTGCTCGATGTTCCCCGCTCCTCCGCCAATGCCATATAGGCTTCCCACTCTTCATCCCCTGAACGTAACACATAGCCTTATTGGCATGTTAAAATCTATAATTGTATTTGCTATTTAGTTAGAGTCGATTTAATAATTTAATTTATTTTAATAACCTATGTTACATCAAATATATCTTATAATAAATAAAAATTAAGTAAAAGGCAATAAGCCAAATGAGTCAAAGTTTTTAAAGTTTATAAAGAAAGTCATATTTAAAATTAGATCATTTAGTGAAAATATAGCTTTTATAAATATATTAGATTATCTTTTTCTAAATCCAACTAGACGAGACTTATTTTTTATATTACTAAAGAGACTTTAGATATGGAGATAAATTTAAATATTTTATTAAGGTAAGAGCCAAAAACACTACATGCTTGTACGCTCCCTTGGACCTTGTACATTTGTATGTACATATTGTCATCTTCAATTCATGTGTCTAAAAAGTACCTGAAGTGTGGACGCCACTCCCCATAGATTCAGGGTTTTGATAATGGTTAGATATAATTTTATACAATTTTAAACTCAGGCCCTGACGGAACAAATGATAAGGTGTGATGATAGCGTTACTCTCTTCCATCCGGGGTATAAGAGAATTTAGGAGTGTGTTGGTTTGTCGTATCAAAAAGCAATGATTCTAGATCAAAATCGTATATTTAATTACTATAGTTATCATAAGACTTGTAGCCTATCAATACTACAGCGTGTTATAGTCTATAGACTTATAGTCTCATAGTAGACGGTGGTAGGGCTGCAAACAAACCAAACGTTTAGCGAACAATTCGTGAACTATAGGGCGGGAAGTTCATTTGTGTTCATTCGTTTATTAACCAAACGAATACGAACAAGAAATTTAGTTCGCTTATTTAAATGAACAAACATGAATAGATGTCGCGTTCGTTCATTTATGTTCATGAACGTTCGTAACCTGTTGTTTGTGTTCGAAAGTGTTTTTTGTTATATTTTATTTAAATACTTCAAGATTCCGATTTGATAAGTGTAAATGTATTATGTATTTTGTTCATGAACGCTTGTTTGTGTTTTTTTTTTGTTTCATTTGTGTTCATGAACATTAGTTTGTGCGCATTTGTGCTCATTAACGTTCATTTTTTGTCCGTTGCCTAAAATTAACAAACGGACACGAACAACTTCATTTCCTTAACAAACGAACTATCTCGTTCGGTAAGTGTTAATGAACAATTCGTGAACACATATATTTTCTTAACAAACGAACACAAACAAAGTCTTGTTTATATTCGTTATGTTCGTTTGCAGCCCTAGACATTGATGTAGATTTAGCGGTAGATCAAAAGAGTTGAGTATATTGAAAAGTCTTACCCCATTCGGACTAAATTATACGCTTGGTCTCACTTTTATATCCTTCTAACGTGTTTGATATATGGTATGAATATATCTGTTTGGTTTTATTATATCCTTGTCCGACAATTGTTAAAGGAATAGTTAATAGTCGTTGGTATGTTTCTGTGTTGAAGAATGAAAGGAGGGACCATTTGGATGTTGATGCACATGACATTTGTTTGTCATCACTCGATTCAAAACATGTGGTTGTATTGTATCGCTTCTATACTCAGACCTAATAACCACCTACTTGGTTATCTATGTTTTTATACGCGTTAACGGAGTATTGATAAGGCCCATAAGTTTTCCGATAACATATTCTCACAGTTAAACAAACGTCAACAAAAACGATCTCATCGCTAGAAACTAGCACATGATATCATCCACACACCACCAAATTTATATGTATATTTATAATTTATAAACAAGAGCATATTTGAACTTTTAAACCCCATTAAACATCTCTTCAAATCAGTCAGAAGAACCAACATGCTATAAAAGAAAAATACCACTACATCTCAGATCTATGGGAAGACAAACTCAGTCAGCCACAAGTCTCATATCGATCCGACGATCTCACTGAAAAAACCCTAAAAACGACAGATTTTTTTAAGAAGTAGAAAAAAAATTGCTCAAAAATAGTCAACAGAGAAAGACCTTTTTACCCTTAACTTTGAGCTATATATATGTTACAAATCAAATCCCCCGTTTCAAAGGATCAATTTCACCTACCTATGATGATTTCTCATCAGTCACCAACTGATATCTCACTGTTTCTCCGCTAATGTCCTGGGGAGAAATCAAGAAATCTCACACGACTGCATTCTTTCAACTTCAAAACCGCACCTTGAGTGTTCCCGCAAACCAAATCTACGTATGTTGCCGTTAACACGACTTCCGGATTGTTTGGTAATAAAGACAACGCCAGTGTAACAGCCTCGTGGGCCCGCTCCATGTCACCTTCAGCTGCTGATATGGCAGCCATGTCAGCCAACAAGACCCCACGAGCCTCCTCCGGCTTCAAGAACCAAGAGTCCGAACCTCCTTGAGGTAACGATTGATCCACCGTAGGGGCGTTATTGGAATTCGGTTCATCGAGATCCACGGTTTTCTTACTTTGCCAAATGTTGTTATAGTCCTCTTGGGCGTATGGTAATTCAATATTATTACCATTTTGCCCTGAAATATAACTCGATAAATGCTCGGAAGCTAGCTTAGGCTGGTTCAGGAGACAGTAAGCCTCCGCTGCATAAACGTTTCCGAGAAATGCGTAAACCCTAGAACATTCTGGAAGTTTTAAAAGACACTTGGCAGCCGCCAACGCCTGCACTGCATTCCCGAGTTCTAGATAAACAAACGCCAGGTCAGCAAGCACAGCTTGCAAGATCATCAGGTTTTCTTTCCCGCAAAGAGCCTCGTATTCGTTAACTGAACTCTGTAACAACGGATTCGGATCCCCACTACTGTTCCCCACCTTCGTCTCTTTAGCCTCGCCATTTGAATTCACCATGTTCAGGTTCGATTGCAGGTTCAAGTTCTCGTAAGGGCAGTCCAACAAGTGTAACGCATTCAAGAGACAACGTTTAGCAAACGCGAGTGAAAGATCAGGGTCCCCCTGCACCGCATTTGTTAAATTCCAACGCTCTATAACAAGTTGTCTCCATTTCCCCCTACCGAGAACCTTAACGTCAATATCTGCTTTCGTTTCTGAAAACATTATACAACACTCAGCAATTCGAAGCCACAAAAGAGGCCGTTTAGAGAAAACCGAACCCGCCTGTTGGAAACATCGAACCGCAAGTACAGGTTTCCCGCTGGTCAAATAAAGCAACCCGCAGTTATAAGCGAAAAGAACCAATTTATCCTGCGAAAAACTAAACAGTTTCATCGGTTTCTCCTTTCGCTGCGGAATGCTGGTTCCGAGCGCCTTGGAGAAAAAAATGGCTGACGTTTCGTATTTCCCAAGTTGATAATAAATGCAGCCGAGATTGTTGTAATACAACGCTGAGGTTCCGGTTTCGGTTTGACTTACGGATGCCATTAACAGCTTTATAGCTTTTCGGTGGTTATTTCTAGCGTATTCGAGCTGGGATTTTAGAAATAACGCAAATGAATAATCTTTTCCGCGTGCGATATTCATGGCCATTTTCACTTCACGTTTGGCCGCTTTGAGATTTC
Source organism: Scalesia atractyloides (assembly GCA_947069175.1). Lineage (NCBI taxonomy): Eukaryota > Viridiplantae > Streptophyta > Magnoliopsida > Asterales > Asteraceae > Scalesia > Scalesia atractyloides. The sequence continues at coordinate 101,128,392 of CAMTDV010000026.1, forward strand.
TTGTGAGAATTAGAATCCAAACTTTGTATAAATGCACCTTCATCCGTAAATCAGGCGTTGAAATAAACGATTCGTCGGTTTGGATTTTCGAGAGATCGTTTGATGGTCTTGTATTGATTTCCATCATTAGGTTTTCTAGTGTTTCTTCTGATGGAGTTCGGGATAATGGGCTTTCAGGCCCGTTTGTGCTGACAGTTTGATCAGGGTTGATTGGATCAGAAGATAACATAACGTTGTTCGGTGCTGACGTGGATTTTGTCACTAGGTTTGTTAATTGTTGCTGAGAGATGTTTCCAGAATCACCTTGATTGACTAAGCTATTGCCACCAACTCTTTCCATGTAACCGATCACGTCCTGCGATAATAGCAGTATATTTTATAAGAATTATATGTAGGTACATACAGACTAGTAAAAATAAAATTAACCCAATACCATAGTTATCGATAGCAAATGGCGGTCAATAGCGACACACTACCTATATGGTACGTAGCGATAGCGATGAAATTGCGCCCGCTATTTAGTGTTTAGCGATAAGGTAGTAGATAATTCAAAAAATAAAAACCAGCTATTTATAATTTATATATGTATTTATAATGTTAATTTTATACTTTTTATGTAGAAATTAAAAAGTTTAAGGACCAAATGTAAACTACTGAAGATAGAGTGGGTTAAATGTTTAAATACACAAACTACTTTTACACTTTTTAAGTAAAAATTACAAGTTTTACGGACTGAATGTAAACTAGTGAAAGATAGAGGCATTAAATGTTTAAGTACCTAAAGTTATTTAAAACACTAAAAACCTAAAACACTCATATACGCAGCCACTCTCTTCTTCTTCCCCCTTCTTCCTGGTTTCCGGCTGAAAGCAGCACCGTTGCCGGAATTTTTCGCCGGAATTCGCGTTGGAAGTCGCTACATCATCGCTATGTGGTCGATATGTACCTTGTAGCGGGTATGGCCGCCAGGCCATGCTATTCGCTATAGCAGCCGCCATAGACGCTATTGATAACTATGCCCAATACGATGTCGAGACAAACAAAAAACCACGACACTACTCCTTATACTTAGAATACTATATTCACATAGAGGTCCTTAAACTCTTTAAGCAAGACTACAATCAAAAACTACCAGGGCTGTAAACGAACCGAACGTCCAGCGAACAATTCGTGAACCGTTCAGCGGGAAGTTCGTTTATGTTCGTTCGTTTAATAGATGAACAAACACGAACAAGAAATTTCATTCAATTTTAAACAAACAAACATGAACAAAGGTTGCGTTCGTTCGTTTATGTTCGTGAATGTTTGATAACAAGGTCATTTGTATGTGTTCGTTTATATTCATTGGTGTTCGTCCATTTAAAGGTTTTTTTATTTTATATTTCGTTCATTAGTTTTAGTTTTTTAAACTTTGAAACCACATTTATACTATACGCCTCCGCTAACATCCCTCATTTGACCAGTTCATTTTCAGTTTGTGTTAAAGCTTAACAAACTTCTTAACTTTGTGTTAATTATGTTTATGATAATTATGTCAACTATGTTCGGATAGTTATGTTAAGTACTTATTTATTTTTGGTGGATTCTTTCTGATGAAAGATGCAGATTTTATATTAAAATTAACATATAAAGTTCTTTTTGTTCATTTATGTTCATGAGCATTTGTTTGTGTTCTTTTGCATTCGTTTACATTCAGTAAGTGTTCATGAACATGTTCATTCCTTAATGAAGAAACACATTGTTCATGTTTGTTCGGTCCGTTTACAACCCTAAATACTCTTAGCCGATAATTATGAAGATAATTATGTGTATTATTATTAGATAAATATTGTATAGAATTGTGTTAATCTTTTCCTAAAATACAGCTAGGGTTGTTATGTATCTGCTCTATATAAGGAGCCTTTGTTGATCAATAACATTGATTCACAATTCATACCATAAACACTTTTATGGTATCAGAGCTTCGGTTCTGTTCCAGCCGCTGCGATGACAAAAACAGCCGATTCCGATTCCCCTGAATCTTCACAAAAAGCCGTGAACCCCCTTCACCCTGCCTACTCGGTTACGAATATCCAACAGAAAATTCGTACACTCGATGGCACGAAGGTTCCCTATTCGTCCTGGACAAAGCTTTTTAAGCTTCATGCAGTCGCTTACAAGGTTCTTGATCATATAGATAACACCCCACCACCGCCTGATACGGCTCCTGAGTACCCTGCCTGGAAAGAAATCGATGCCCTAGTTCTGCAATGGATATACGGCACGATGTCAGACGCTCTTCTTGGCAAAATTATTGACACGGAAACTACTGCACGAGCAGCATGGTTAAAGATTGAAAAGTTCTATCTCAGTAATAAACGGGCACGTGCAGCAGCCTTAGAAACCAGGTTCTGCAACCTTACTCTTGCCGCCTGTTCTTTTCTTGATGATTATTGCCAGCGTCTTAAGGAACTGGCGAATCAATTGGGAGACATGGACCAACCAATCACTGAGTCTCGACTTGTTCTCCAGATGGTCCGTGGGTTACCTGCTGAGTTTGACACCACTGCTGCCCTCATTAACAGCCAAGACGCCAATTGGGACTTGGCTAGGAGCATGTTGCATGACGAACAGATTCGCCTTGAGGCGCGTCAGCAGTCCGCCTCCTCTCTTCTGGTTACAACCCAGCAGCCCAACCACTCTTCTCAGCAGCCCGAATACAGTCAGTCTTCTCAGCAGCAAACCGGGTACCGAGGACGTGGTCGTGGGGGTCGTGGACAGAATGCTCGTGGTCATGGAGGTGGCCGAGGCCGTGGTAGTTCTTGACAACAGCAGCAACAACAGTGGACCTCTTCAAATCAGTCTCCAAAGCCTCCAACTCCCTGGCCCTTTACCAATACGGGCTACCCACAATGGGCCTGGTGGAACACTCCACTTTGTCCCTACCCAACCCAATCTCCTTGGCCCATAAACTGGCCCAACAGTGCAGCTTCGGCCCAGCAACAGCAGCCCACTGATCAGTCCTCTCAGGCCCACTTCACGGTTTACCAGCCTATGGCTCCCTCTGCTGGACCACCGCAGCCACCTGGCTACAATGCGTTGTGCCCCTCTGATCTTCAGGCAGCCTTCACCTCTCTGCAACTTCAGCAACCTGACCCAACTCTTAATATGGACACCGGGGCAGAAAGACGTCTCCTGTGACCAAGGTATGATTTCTATCCCATCATCTTCTCCTGTTTGTAGTAAATTACTGGTTGGCAATGGTGAATATTTACCCATCCTTGGATCTGGCACAGGTTTTAAAACCATCAACAACCGAACCTATATCCTACCCAATATCCTTTATAGCCCAAAAGTTATCAAAAATTTAATTTCTGTACGCCGTTTTACTCGCGATAATAATTTATCTATTGAATTTGACCCTTTTGGTTTTACTTTGAAGGACCTTCCAACTGGACAAATTCTTTCGCGCCACAATAGCACAGGAGACCTTTACCCGCTCACTGCTCCTCAACTTCCTCCACAAGCCTGCTTTCTTGCTTCCGCCTCTCACCCTTGGCATGATCGTCTTGGACATCCTGGTGTTCAAGTATTAGATATTCTTAGTCGTAATTTCAAATTTCAATGTAATAAGACAAAATCTACTTTTTGTCATTCTTGTCAGTTATCTAATAGTAAACGATTGCCTTTTTACACTTCCAATTCTTTTACTTTTGCCCCATTTGATATTATTCACTGTGATTTGTGGACATCTCCTGTGCTTAGTAAAACTGGCTATAAATATTACATGGTACTCATTGATAACTTCTCACATTTCATATGGGTTTATCCCTTAAAATATAAATCTGAAACTTTCCCGACCTTTGTCAAATTTCACCGTTTAATTGCCACACAGCTTAATCGTCCCATTAAAACCTTGCAATGTGACTTAGGGGGTGAATTTGATAACACTACCTTCAAAACCTTTGCTCACCAACACGGACTCCTTTTCCGTTTTGCGTGTCCCCAAACCTCATCTCAAAACGGCCGGGCGGAACGGATGATTCGGTGTCTGAATGATATCATTCGTTCTTTGCTCATTCATGCCTCACTTCCTCCTAATTTTTTGGTGGAAGCTCTTCATACCGCAGCTTATCTACACAACATTCTCCCCACAAAACGCCTCAACTATTTCACTCCCACCTATGCCCTTTATTTACGTCATCCCACGTATGATCATCTACGTGTTTTTGGATGTGCCTGTTACCCCAACACCTCTGCCACTCAACCTCATAAGCTTCATAGCCGTTCTGTGAGGTGTATCTTTCTTGGTTACCCTCCAGACTTTCGCGGGTATCGTTGTTTTGATCCCACCACCAGTCGAGTCCATATCTCCCGACACGTCACCTTTGACGAACATACATTTCCTTACACGATCCCTACCCCACCCACCTCATATCATTTTCTTGACGAACCCCTGCCACCTCTCTATCAGTTTCATCAGCCCAGCACCTCATTGCCTAAACAGCCTCACCCGGCCACCATACCCTTCCCGCTTACATACACTCGCCGGAACCGTCCAACATCAGTTGTTCAAGGCACTTCTGTACCATCCACAGACCACCCACCTGCTGCCCAACAACAGCCAGCTCAGTCCGCTGCTACTCTGCCGCCTGCCCCTTCTAACCTTCACCCGATAACCACCAGGTCTTAATCTGGTTCACTTCCACCAGCCCTTCACAGCCTTGTTTCGACCACTATTTCCCTTGTCCCTACCTCCTACACTAAAGCTTTTGCCGATCCAAATTGGGTACATGCTATGCAATCTGAGTTTACTGCTTTACAGGAGAATGACACATGGAATTGGTGCCTCGTACTTCTGACAGGCCTATTATCAGGTGCATGTGGCTCTTTCGACACAAGTTTAAGTCAGACGGATTGTTGAACGTTATAAGGCTAGATTGGTTGTTAATGGTAAATCTCAGACAGTTGGGGTGGATTGTGATGAAACTTTTAGCCCGGTTGTTAAACCGGCCACTATCACGACAGTGCTCTCTTTGGCTATCTCATGAGACTGGCCTATCCACCAATTGGACGTTAAGAATGCTTTTTTGCATGGTACTCTAAATGAGGTTGTTTTCATGCATCAACCTACGGGTTTTGTTGACAAACGGCATTCAGAATTTGTGTGTCTGTGTGTCGCCTGAAGAAATCATTGTATGGTCTTAAACAAGCACCACGGGCATGGTACACCCGTTTTGCTAATTATATCCTTTCTCAGTGCTTGTGATAATTCATTGTTTATCTATCATCGTGGGTCAGAGACTGCTTATTTATTGTTGTATGTTGATGATATTGTTGTCACAGCCTCTACTACCACTTTGTTACAGGAGATCATCCATACTCTGTCTCGAGAATTTGCTATGACAGATTTGGGCCATTTGCATCATTTTTGGGCATCAAAGTTACACAACAGCCCAATGGTTTATTTTTGTCCCAAGAACAATATGCTAAAGACATCATCTCTCGAGCGTCTATGTCCAATTGTAAGCCGTGCACTACTCCGGTTGACTTATCAGCTAAACTTAGTGCCACAGATGGTGCACCCTTTTCCAACCCGACTTTGTATCGGAGTTTAGCCGGTGCTTTACAGTACCTGACATTTACACGCACAGATATCTCTTATGCGGTCCAACAGATATGTTTGTTTATGCATGATCCTCGTGACCCACATTTTGCATTCTTGAAGCGTATTATTCGTTATCTTCAGGGGACTCTGGCCTATGGATTGCGTATAATGAAGTCTGGTACAGGTTCATTGATTGCTTATTCTGATGCTGACTGGGGTGGTTGCCCTGATTCGCGCAGGTCTACAAGTGGGTATTGCGTTTCTCTCGGTGATAATCTTATCTCATGGTCTTCGAAACCACAACCCACCATCTCTCGTTCGAGTGCTGAAGCAGAATATCGTGGCGTTGCAAATGTTGTTGCTGAAGCTACATGGATTCGGAACTTGTTACTTGAGCTGCGTATTGCAGAAGGCTACTATCGTTTACTGTGATAATGTTTCAGCTATGTATCTCTGACAACCCGGTCCAACATCAGCGAACTAAGCACATTGAGATTGACATCCATTTTGTTCGTGAAAAGGTTCGAGTTGGACATATTAGAGTTTTGCACGTTCCTTCATCTCTACAGCATGCAGACATTTTTACCAAAGGCATCTCCAAGCAGTTGTTCCAGTCTTTTCGTACCAGTTTGAACGTCTGTCCTACGCCCGTTCAAACTGCGAGGGTGTCTTAGCCGATAATTATGAAGATAATTATGTGTATTATTATTAGATAAATATTGTATAGAATTGTGTTTATCTTTTCCTAAAATACAGCTAGGGTTGTTATGTATCTGCTCTATATAAGGAGCCTTTGTTGATCAATAACATTGATTCACAATTCATACCATAAACACTTTTAAATACGACTGTCTGGGAAGCCCTTAACTTATTCATTTGTTTTATTAAGATCAGACTCTAATGTCTTCCCTTATTTTCTTAAATCAAGCCTTGATGACAACACAGTCCGACAATAATATTCTTTCGTGATTCTACTAGAGCTTGATGCCAATGTAAACACCACAATTACATATATGGGTCAGATAAACGATTTTGTAGTATATAAACATAATGCAAATATTGAACTATTTATTCTAGTGAAAGCATGAAACTTACAGCAGCTCTTGAAGCATGATGGCATACTAAAGAAACATCAAGTAACAGGAGGCATACATGACGTGCCACCCTCTGTTGAAAAAAATACAAACTATGAGTACACGACTTAAATAAAAATAATATAAATTCATCACTTACCTCGTCAATCGGTTCGATATTTTGATATAATCTTTCCAAAATGGAGAAACACTTCTCGTATTCATGTAGATGGTAGAGAATGACTGCCTACAGATAAGCAATATAGAAGAGCAATGGAAATTACAAAAGACAATAGGAAATGCAAGGATATAAGAAACAAAAATGAACATAATGATAATAACATACTATGTTGAACATTGTCACGGAAACATCAAAATCATCAGCTGCAATGCCCTTATTTCCCTTATTTCCCACTGATTTGATTCTGTTGTTCAACACCTCATTTTCTCCAGTTAAATGAGCAGGCCTCTCGCTTCGTTTCTTAATCAAATGAACAAAAGTCAAAACATGTGCAAGCAAGAAATTATTAGAAATACACACACACACACACACACACACATATATATATATATATATATATATACTCTTAAAATAGAAGGTCGGTGGCTGTCAAATCACAGCCACCGCCTTTTTCTACATATAGCATTTTGTTTGAGTAGCCTTAATCAAAATGTATTTCTGCTTCGTTGGTTGGCACTTTCACATTTAATCAAGAGGTCGCTGGTTCGATTCTGATGCTATCTTTTTTTCTCCGATGCAGTTGTCATGTGAATATCATAAATGCTTTAACACATGGCAATGGAAAACAATTCCATCCAAACTAGACGAAGTGTCAGAATTTTTATTTTTGTTGCTACATTTGTTTTTTAATTTTTTTTCTTATCATCTAACAAATGCTTTTTTAATTTTCTTTAATAATATTCTTTTACAACAAAATTCAAATAATTGACATTTACAATTTATACATTTTCTAAAAAACTTTATAAATATTATTTTCATTCTCATTGAGTTCTAACTTTTCAAAATTACCCCCCCCCCCCCCCCCCCCACACCCCCAAATTTCATTCTTTAGGTTAAAAGGGAAACAAAAACTATTTCCTCACGAGGTTATTTTTCTGTACGTATCATTACAATTTCACGTTTAGACGTAGTCGGGTCAAATTTAATGCGCTTTTATTTTTATTTTTTACGTTTTTAGTTGATGTACGTGTTAATGTATATGTCGGTTTGTCAAATATAATACGTGTGCATGCTTATTTTTACGTAAGTTTTCAGTTGGTCTACGTTTTTGAGGCAAACTGTGTTCGGAAACGATTCGGATAAAATATACTACGTTTTCATTCGACACTATAAATTGAGTTACTGTATGTTTTGACGCCGCTAAGTTTTGATGCAAAGGTAAGGGTTGTGTAGTGGTTAGCTGGAACCCTCACTAAACGAACCAATACGGGTTGATTCCGTTTCTTTTGTAACCGCAATGCTTATATAGGTTATACTGAGTTAGACCAGATACATTGAAACATGCGTTTTTATATGGTTAACTAAACACATAACTTGTCACTACCTATAAACAACTAACGTGTCGCCGCTGCAACGCGCGGCATGTAGAAACAATCTAGTATATCTTATAGAAGAGAGAAAAATTAACAATAATAAGACATAACTTCTAGGGCTGCAAACGAACTAAACATTAACAGTTCGTAAACCATTCGGGTGGGAAGTTCGTTTGTGTTCATTCATTTACTTAATGAACGAACACAAATAATAAACTTCTTTTGTAGGTTAAATGAACGAACATGAACACAGGTCGCGTTCGTTCAATTATGTTCGTGAACGTCTAGTAACGTGTCCGTTTAAATTCATTTGTGTTTGATAGTTCATTAGTGTTTCTAGTTTTCATATTTTATTTTATAACTTCAAAATTCCGACAAATAAAATATTTAATAAGTGTCAATGTATTAAATATTTTGTTCATGAATGCTTGTTTGTGTACATTTGTTTCCATTTGTGTTCATGAACATTAGTTTATGTTCATGAACGTTCGTCTGTGTTCGTTGCCTTAAATTAATAAACAAACACAAACAGGTTCATTTCCTTAACGAACGAACACGAACATTAAATCTCATTCCGTAAGTGTTCATGAACAGTTCGTGAACTCATATAATTCCTTAACAAACGACACTTTGTTCGGGTTTTTTGCAGCCCTAATAACTTCATAACAAAAAACCACAACTTCATCAATTAAATTGTTCATCTATTTACCCCTGACTAGTTTCACTAATAAGATTTGTAATGTTTTGCTTTACGCGCATTTCCAATGAAAATACCATGGAGATAGAAAAAATGAAAGGTATTCTAATACTGATCTCCGAAATGACGATTTAGACATACCTTAAGATTATCTAGTGCATCCAAAAATCTCTTTGGATTTGAAAATCCATCTTGAAACTTCTCCACAATAGCAATGTTATGAAGAACCTACATATAAAAAGTGAAATATGTACAACAGGAGCATCCATAAAAGTTCATCCAATAAAGAGCAAGAAGATAAACAGAAAAGTAATAAGATCCTCTCATTACATGGGATATAAATATAATTTAATATGCATGTGTTAGTTTAAATACAAACAAAAGTGTGTTAATCTCGATATATATTAGGTTAATGATCTTCTAACAATTAAGATTTAAAGAATGTAACTAAAATCAATGTGTCATCAAGCGATGTGGTATATAACTTAATTATGATGATTATATACAGAAAAATGGAATGCCACTTGACTGAGATACAAGGCATGTGGTAAGTAATAAAAAGATATTGGTTAAGCAAAATACACTAAATCAATAACTTATTTTCATTCTCATCACTTCCACCAAATTGGCTTCTTAACGCCACAACAGATATTCATAACTCGGCTAAACTAAATAATCTTAAACTGACCCCTCACAAAATTCCACACTAACAACTATTCACCAAGGATTTCGCACCAATCAAGCATGCCCATTTTGTGACAGTTTTATAATACTAATGGACATCAAAAGTTCAAACGTCCAAGGTGAAAAACAGCTAGCCAACAAAGTGTCAAAGCAACCTAATTGAACTATATGATCAAAAATAAAAATGTAATCGTACCTAGGGAACCTCTTCATGAGTGTTCTGCAGCTACAACCAAAAGAGATTTTACAAAGTACACCTAAATTGTGGGGCAGTATTAGTCTATATCGTCATAAGCGCACTAAGCACGCCCCTAGGCGCAGAAGCGCAGCGCTGGGAAAGCACCTTGCCTGGATAGCTATGCAGTTAATGCGGTAAAAAATCAGATTTCAGTCAAGGACCGAAATTTGAGATATAGGTTATCGCGGTGGGATGTCGGTGGGAATGGATATCAGTACTTTTAATATCATGCAGAATTTATATATATAGCAATTTAACACTAACAATTAGTATATTCTCCTACCATTAACAAATTAACCTTTGCAACTTGCAAAACACTAACAATTGTAGCAAGTAGGAACTGATTAAGACTTAAACAGTAACATTTAACACTAACAATTAAGACTTAAAACACTAATAGCAGCAATAAAAAGAAAGACAAGTGGTAGAACTGAGAAGAAAGGTACTGAAATCAGGAAAATCGCTGACATATCGGCCAACATCGCCGATAATATCGGCACCAACACCTTACACAGAGACCGATAACCGATATATCACCGAATTAACTGCATAGCGGGATAGGCGCAGAAGCGCAACGCTGGGAAAGCACCTTGCCTGTATAAACGCGGTTTCAGGCAATCAGACGCAGTTTCTAGCCAAGTTCTTGATAAAAAACGTCTTAACCTGTTTTAATAAGTCTAAAACTCCTAAACAAGCCTGGAGTCAACCTAAAATAGCCTAAACATAGTCCTAAACAAGCCTAAAACATGTCTAAAACCCCTAAAGATAGTACTTTTATACTATAAGCAAAGTGCAAAACAAACCCTTGCTTTTCTGCACGTTGCGACTAGGTGCCTTGAGAGCGTCTTGCGCCTTTGACAACAGATTTATTACATATTTACATGTAGTTATGTAATAAGAGTTCTATTCAATGCAAATTGCAAACTACAAAACAGACACAAACTACTTGAATCAATCACTCGCATTACATACATTCTCGAAACCAAATTAACTCAACCAAACAATCAGCATTTCAGTGTTCCACTTCAATTAAAAAAAAAACAGATCTTCATGAGTGTTCTTCACTTGGTTTAAAAAAGCGCGCCTGAGGCGCAGGTCATGGGGCTTTACTGTTCAGCGCCTTGTGTTTTTCCAGGAAGCGACCAAAAAGCGCATTTTTTTGGGCTATACACAGCCAAAGAAAATTCGTGTCCGCAGGACGTGCGGGCAAGCACGAGTTCAACCAAATTCCAGCTCCGAAACTCAATTGTTAGCACCCCCCCCCCTGCGCGCGCGGGCAGGACTTGTGGTAAAACATGTCATAAAGTTACAATTGTTTGATAAATGTTTTACCTTATAAACAACCATTCCCTTTGTTCCCACACCTATGTGGGACAAGGTATAAAAGCCTTATTTATAACTATATTTTGGTTAAAGGAAGCTAAAAACCTATAGGATATGTATGGGATATATAAAAAAAATTATATAAAGACCTTGCGCCTCGGGTACAAAAAGCCCACCGCTTTTGCGCTTCGCGCCTCAATTTTAGACCTCGTCGCTTTTGTGCGCCTCTCGCTTTTTTAAACCAAGGTTCGTCAGCTACAAAACATAAACGTATTCCAAGTAAACTCAATTGCAGAACAGCATGAGTTCACTTCCCTCAATTAAATAACAAAACAATAACAAATTTATCACATGTAGTACTGAATCACTCACTAACATTACATACATTCTCAAAACTGGATTAATTCAACCAAACAACATGCATTTCAGTGTTCCACAATCATCAACACAGAAGCATATAAAGAAGTGATTCACCTTCGGATCATCGGATTTCTTATCCAAGATCTGATTCAACACTTTCAAACAATCAACATACTTCCCTAACTGAAACAGCACATACGCCTCCTTCGCTAGCGATTGCGTAACCGAAATCAAGTCGGAATCGGACGCTGAAGATGCCACTGATAACGATTCCATTCCGCACAACCAACAGATCGAGGAGCAATCAACGTATCCAAATAACAATAATAATAATTCGAAATGATAAAACCCTAACCTTCTTATTATAATTGATCGATTGAACAATCACATCAATAATTGATCGATTGAAGCCCTAATTGAAGACCTGAATCTATAAATCTAATATCTAATGGTGAGAGTGAGGCTGATTTTGGGGAGTGTAGAGAGAGAATCTAGTGAGAGAGAGAGAGGGTGAGGGTGAGGGTGAGTTTTGCTGCTATCGACTCCGGGTTGGGTCTGAGTTGAGCGATTCGGGTTTGAGTTAGGGTAAAGTGACGGTGAATGTAACTGAGTTGTATGACAGACCGTTGATATGGTCGATGTGTGTTGGGATAATGAGATCTGACGGTGGATGACATGTTGAGGGACTTCTTTATTTATTTTTATTCTTTTACAGGCGTATGAATATTAAGGATTTTACTTTCTCGAGTAAGGTGTAATTTACGTCCATGCTAAGACTTTATGGTTTACATTTCTTAATATCATACATTCTTTTGTTAAATTGTCATTTGTCTAATTACCAATGAAAGAGTATTTCAGTAATCTTACAACCCTAACACATTAAACCCCTCCTGATTAAAACGCGTCACTACCAACTAACTTCACTGTTCACCAATCCCAACACCCACTACCGAACACCACCACCTTTCACCACCAAAATCGGGAGATAGAGAGATAAAATCGAAATAGCATAGAACAATTGTTGTTGTTTGATAGTAGAGAGGGACGGAGTTAACAGTATGTTTAAGAGTATATTTGTTAGTTGCATAGAGAAAGGAAGAGTTTGAAACATTCAGAATACTACACTCCTGATTGTAAAAATGGACATTTCCTCTTAAAGTTAATGGTTTATTGACGTCAGTGGCTCATATTGTACCCTTAAACCATATGGACGCAAATTGAACTTTACACTTTTTTTTTGCGTGTGTGACCAGGTGTGTATTTTTTTAACTGAATGATATGATTTTTTAAATATAATTATTAATTCTGCTTTTTAGAGTAATCTGCAATTTGCAATAATGGACACTTGAGTCCTCGTGGTTTGCAATTTCCTACCATCTATGCCCTTCTGTTAACTCATTGTGACCGTCTGCTAGCTCAAAGGGTATTTTGGTAATCTCGCAACCCACCACCAGCATACCACTAGCTGACCACCACCACATCTTGCCAAACTTCGACAATCACCCCCACCCAACCAAGCACCAAAAATCAAAAGTCAAAGCTTCATAATCGGTGAGTCAAGAAATCAAATCGGTGATCGAGATTCAAACAAGTTTGTCCATTCGCAAATTAGACGATTTATTTGTTTCAAAATCAGAAACAAATTCAAAACTCAAGATTTGATTCTAATTCGTGGAATATACAATTGAAAATTCTGGTGATAAATTGTTTCGAAATTTGTTCAATCAATATATCAACAATCGGAGCTGGTCGCTGGTGGATTTCAATATTCAAGTCAACAGAATTTGAGTCAATTAAATTAATGTATAACGACAACAAATTTCTAATTTAAGTCATTCAAAAGCAACAAATTTGAATTTCGAAATTGGCTCAAAAATTCATTTTCAAATCTGCTTCTCTTTTTTCTTCATATTCTTCGTAAAAAGCAAAAAAAACACACACAATTATATGCATTTTTAGAGAGAGAAAGTAGCATCGCACAGAAAGAAGCTTAGTGAGAGAAACTGCTTTTCGCTTATAACCATCGCGATTCCAAGCGCATACTTTCCATTTCTCAAGCATTTATATTGATCAAGGCGTTTAGTTACCACATATTGAGTATGATATATATATTTATATAAATTACAATTTACTCTAAGTTTTATTTACGGTAATTTAGTTATTTTAAATTTAAATAGTTCGTTTTCAATAATCACTTTTACTATTATCCTTGAAGATGATTCCTTCTTTTGCAATAATATATTTTGATTATTATAGTATTATTATATTTTGTGAAGCCTATACATCAATATATTATTATATTTAGTAGCTTACTTGTACTACGTGTTTTAATCTAGTTTAATTTAAATAACTATTGGTTAAGATCATTTTAATTTTAATTTATTTTAAAGATAAATTTCTTTTAATCTCTATTGTCTTTGGGAATGAAACCGAAGATTTGTCACTCTCATGTACACTATTCAATTTTGTATGAGTTTTTATGTTTTGTGTACTTTCCTTTTATGCGCAAGCCTCTAGCTCTTTCTTTTCCTTTGAAAATCGAGATGGTGTCCTACTGTATTATCATAAGTAAATATATTATACAGTATAGTATTTTTTTTAGTTTGTTTAAATATAAATTAATTCATAGATAAATATTTTTTGTATTTCTTATTAACTACAGGAAATATATTTTTATTTTACTATAAAACTAACATGTTGTATATTTTTATTTTACTATTGTTTTATTTGAAGGATTATGTTTCGATTTTGACAAATTCATATTTTTCTTTTCCTTTTCCAATATATAGTAATAAGGGGTAGCTTCTGTTACCCCTTGGCGCTCCGATGGTAGTGTAAATTTTGGAAAAATTTGATGTTTTTCAATTTCGTTATCCCTTTCTTTTAAAACGTTACTCCTGGGCACTCTAGCTAGATCCGCCACTGTTTCCAAACCCAGATGTTTAAAAGCTTTGTCTTTTCAAATGGATCACCACCTCATTTGTTAATTTTTCATCATACAATTAAGATAATTTAATCTAAGAAACTACAAGCCTCCTCTCAAAATACAAATTTTATCGTCTAATAACATATTGTTGAGCGATCTTCGCCTCAATCAACAATGTTTCCGTTAGCTTAATAGAGGTAAGGCTTAAACCTAACATGTTACAACCTAATAAGTGTAACAAGTGACCTTTGCCTAAACAATCCTTGCTCGCATACCACCCGGCAAAATTTTCTGAACAACTCAACAAGCATAGTGTGCAACACTTACAACTCTTATAGAGCATCAACTTTACCTCTTTGTTCTTAATACCTTTGCCTAAACAATCATTGCTCGCATACCACTTGACACAAACTTGTCTCAACAACTCAACAAGCATGGTGTGCAAGACTTAGAACTCTAACAAATCTTTAGTGTTTTACGAAGCGTATGATCGTTGTAAGAGACTTTTTACTAATGTTAGTAGTGATCACCACTTTATATGATCACTAATTTTAGTAATGATCATCGGCGGATCCAAAGGGGGGTAGGGGGGTCTATTGACCCCCCGGCCGACCAAATTTTCTCTTAAACGGAGTACTCGACGGAAACTTTTTTTACATTTTGACCCCTCGTTTGCCTCCACAAAGCATAGAAATTTGAAAGAAAAAGGTAGAACATGTTTGAAGTTTTCCGGCCAACATGCGGTGGTCCGGCGGCGGCGCTGTTAGCTCCGGCGAAATAGCTCTATGGCGTTTAGGGTAGAGAAGAAGATAAAGAGTATGAAGACTTCAGATGTTAAATGCGTACCATTGGATATTTTATATGGGCTTTTTTCATTATTAGGCCCAAGTTAAATAAATAAAGAAAACACCCTAATATATTTTACATATCTATGCCGTCGCTCTAACCAATGCGTAGTACAACATCAACTTTTTAATTCTTTTTCAGTTTTGATTCTTTGAAGCAGCACCCCTATACTCCAAAACTACACTATACTCCAAAACTACAAAAGGATGAAGTAAGTATGATTTTACTTTCTATATGTTTGACTTTATTGCTCAACTAGAATCTATTGTTAATTGTATCAATTTTTTTTTCTTATCATTCAATATGTAGTAATGTCTGCTTGACAAAATACTTTGGTAAAATACCAAAACCAAGTATCAAGAATTCATCAAAACCGTCAAATGCTAATAAAAATAATAAAAGAAGTCTCGAAGAAGTTGAATAATCTGAAGATAAAATTTTTGGTGACCCGGCTTTACGTAAACCAATTAATGATTATTCATTAGAGAGGAAGTAATGAGACGATACATAACGAAAGGCCCGTGTCGACCAAAAGGTCAAATTTTCCCTATAACAGAAATCGTCACTTTTTAAATCTAGTATTTATTTACTATTCTATTAAATTTAAATGGCCATTAACCATTTGGTATGTAGAAAGTCCGCTATGAGGTTTTTATGCATATGGTAAATAGAATGGTTAATCGCTATAGGTCACCCACTGAGTTTAAAACATTAATACTACGACCCCTCGAATAAAAGTTTCTGGTTCCGCCACTGGTAATAATCACCGTTATTTCTTCATACATGTGTTCATATGTAGCACAGTATACATTTTCCCTCTATTATTCACCAAAATTCTTTGCTCGCACATTTTGTAGTTGAGTTTTTATCTTGCTTTTATTGGTCATTAGTCCACTTTTCTTGCTTTTGAATGGTTATCATTAATCAACCACCTCAATGCTTTTTATAATGTAGTGGTGACGATTAGGTATTTGCGTTGTGGTGATGGTGGCGTTGGAGTGGTGGTTTTATGACGGTGATGTTGTATTCTGGAGAGATAATGTACAACGAGTGATACATTCTCAGAGAGAGAAAGTGGTAATGTTGATTGAGAAGATAGCAATTTTAGTGTTCAAAATTAGTTTAAATGTATATTAAATTATCTCTGTTAAAGAAGATCCTTTCAAATTTACACACTCTGAAATAACGATCTTTTTTGTTTATGTTGTTTCCAAACATTAATGAATCCTCCTTTTAGGCTAAAATTTGATAGTCTTATTTTGGTTACGTTTATAATAATTTTATTTAATATATACTTGAAAGTTTAAATTTAATACAAAGAGAAAACAAACAAAAGTTCCAAGATTTTGAAGATTATGATATCACAATACTAGAACTACTACCCATCTTAAAAAAAATGTCCTTAAAATATTTTCATTAGCTGAATAACCTTTTAATTCGTGGTAATGCATGAGACCAAAGTCGACTTAGGTATTCTTTTATATCCTTTACGTTTCAATCTATTTTTGCTAGTTAACACGTCGCAGTACATTTGTGTGGTTCAACATTTTTATATCTACTTTTTGTTCGTTTAAAATTTTACAAGATTTGCAATGGATAACACACATAAAAGCTTTTTATCTTTATCCCAAGTATGAAACATGAAATGAGTTTGAATATCATATTATCATTTTTTTTCCGTAGCAAACATTTGCATTCTTTATGAAAAAAAAAGGTTAGCTTAAATGTTCAAATAATGCTTGTTTTAAAGAAAGTGAAATTAACTTGTAAGAATCCTTTATATGGTTTTGAATTAGGAAGTTTTTTCATGCATTTTTCCAAACCAAGTAACATCTTAGATGGTATTTTCAAACCTTTTACACATGTAATATAATAAAATATTATTCCAAACTATATTACTAGTTTTCAGGTCTCTAAACATGTTAGAATATTTTTCATTATGAAAGAATCTTCCGACTGACACTTTCAAATATTTATAAAACCTTATATAAACTTTGGATTGTCATATACAAAATTCTCAAATGACTTCATTCAATTTTATAAAAAAATAAACTTGAAAATCGAATGGAAAATGGGTTAACTTATAGGGTTTCTAAAAAAATAATAATTATTTATCACCACAATTCAAACCAAAACGCCTGATAAAAAGAAGGGGGCGTGTTCCGCAGCACCTACGCGGCCAGGTGCCCCCCGTCACCGCTCCGTAATATATATTCTAAGAGTGTCAATGTCTCATCTTCCCCATCTTCAACAAGCACAACCCACCATTAAACACTACAATCTGGCCATTGCTAGAAAAGCCCATGACTCCCTGAGCTAAAATTAAAACCCAAATGTGAACCATGAATGAAACAACCACCGTCATGGGACTTGTCTGAAGATTTAGTCTGAAGATCCTTTCATTCTAACAACGACACGTGAATAGAACATATTTTAACAAGGTACGATAGTGTTCAATGTGTTTTGGCACGACAGTGCACACTTTATAGTTTATAGGATCACTCAATTTTTTATTATCATTTTTTTTAAATTGACCAGTCAATCTACACCTTTGATCAGGGACGGATTCAATGTAGCAGTAGGGGTAGCCCATGCTATTCCTCAACTCTGTCTCCGTAATGTAATTTTTTTTTCTGGTTTTATACAAAGGATACCTTTAATCCAAAAAAATAAATAAAAAAATAGGATACCCCTAAATTTTTGGACTAGATCCGCCAGTACCCTTGACCCTTAGTAGCATTGAGGAGCAAAAATGGCACGTTTAGAGGGTGGGTATGGATTTTCTTTTACATAATCCCACCTTTTTTACGTAACACATTCCAATGAATCAAGTGGCTCGAGGGTGTAGGTCGACCCTATTGATCCACCCCTGGTTATGTCACTGATAAGTAGGTTGAAATTATTACAAATAAAGAGGTAATATAAAAATTGTTGGATAGAATGTTTTAACTTCAATCACTTGTAAGGAATTTATATTAATGTAACACCTAAATATATAATGTTGAAGATGCTAACAATAACAATAACACGATCATTACGACACCCCCTTTAGCAAAAAAAACTATTATCAAAGACCCAGGTTTAGTAAATTGATAGCTTACTATGTTTACCTTGTGTTTTTAAGATTGTTCTGTTTGTAGACAAACGACATAATTTAAAATTCTTCTATTTTTGGTAATACAACTTTGTTTTTTAAGGCCGGGAATAGTTGTTGACTTTAATTGGTGCAAAAAGCCGGCAGACCAATCGACGGATGCTACATGACATCCACCAAAGTTCTTTGTTTGTTTTCTTGATTGCGGTGTTAGCTTATATACATGGGCAAACAGCTTGTAACACAAGTGATTAAAGTGGTGTGCTAGAAAAGATCCTCTGGTTTAAAGTGCCAGACTGGGGTCGAATCCTGGCTGAAGTAAATTGCTATTCTTTTTTTAAAATTAAATGTGTGTCATAATTTACTTACTACCTCTAAACCTTTGAATTTATTGTATAGTCCACAACATTTTATAAAGCTATTTATTTTCGTTTTTCCTTTGATTTTTTACATTGCACCAATACTGTAATGAATCAAATCGATAATACAAAATGCAAAAATCATTCATAAAAATCAAATCGATAATACAAAATGCAAAAATCATTCATAAAAAACGGTGCAGCAACATACGCCGGGTAAAAGCTAATTATATTTGGAGCTCAAATGTTGTAATATATAATCTTATTTTTTTTCTGTAAAAAGTAGATTACTATAAATGAAAACAATAATATAAAAAAAATGTTGTAATATGTTACCCAAGTCTTGTCTATTTTTGGAGCTCAAATGTTGTAATATCTTAGATCAGAGATATTTTTATTTAAACGAGTATGTGGATTGGCTGAAACGTAGATCCAACGTGTCAGAATTATCTAGACACTTTGTTACATAATCTCGTTAAATATTGCATACTACCCCCTTGTTGTTTAGTTAAGTCCCACAATGTCCCTTGAGTTTTTGTTTGCAGAAATCTTTGCATTAGTCATTAGATCTAATTTATTTATTTTAGTCCATCAACATTACACCCCAAGATGACTAATTGGTTACTATACATATTTTAAAAAATGTTTTGTGTTCAACATGTTAAACTATAAAACTAAGAAGAAAGATTATTAATAACAAGATTTATTTAATATTGTAATTTTATCTTTCATGTTACTTTTTTAGTGTTAGAGTTTGAACCTTTAGCAAACATTAACTCAATTTTCAAGCAAATTTATTTTAAAATCGTTTAGGTTTACTATAAAGCATTGTTTTAAAATTCAGTTTTTATAGTGTATTGGATTTAGCTCAAAAGCGGTTTAACCGGGTGTATTGGGTTGTTCAATAAGGTGTACTAGACGGTTTAATCGGTTCTACTGGATGGTTCAACCGGTACAACCGACCGGTTTGAACCGGTTTTTAAAACATTGCTATAAAGACTATATTTTGATGTTTATCTATGTTTTTCTAATCTATTTTTGGTATAATTAATTTGATGAGAGGTTGTTTATGATTAGCTTTGACTTGATTACGTATGTCTTTATTGTTTCAAGATATAATATCAAATGAGACACGTTTAATACTAAATTAGTAAATGTGACATGACTAGAAACCGAGGCACACACAAATAGTCACATACACGAACTTTTGATATAACATGTTTTTATTAGATGAGTTATTATCAGTTATCGTCACAGCTTATAAATTAACATAAGGGAAATCAACTTACATACATGGGAAAGTGTTCGAATTAATAACATCTAAGAGAGAAATCAAATTATAAACGATAAAGTTTCTGAATTTATTTGAGTCAAAATTAACGCTTCATGCCTTACAAACCCAATAACTCAAACGACTTAAAACTTTACGTTTCACCTTACATTTTCATCTAGTATTTTTGCCTTCTTTTAACTTTTTATCGTCGGTTTAATTGTTAATATAACTATAGAAGATCTATATCAAATCAGACACCTTTAAAACAAGCAATGAGCCAAACATAGCAACATAAAAACATGGTCAAATAACTTTATCATATTTGTCCTAGGTACAACATGACATTAATGTTTTCATCAACTGTATTGATAAAAAAACAAACAAAATAGCATGCCAATATTGGCGTATATGCATGAACACAGGGGCAGACATACCTTAGGCGCAGGGGTAGCCGGCGCTCCAACGGTAGTGTAAATTTTGGAAAATTTTGAATTTTTTTGGACGTTTTTTCGATTTCATTACCTTTTTTTTCTATAAAACGTTACCCCTACGAATATTTTCTAGTTCCGTCACTGCATAAAGTTCAAATATACATGTATCCTCACAAACACAAGGGCTTCAACTAACAAATCCTAAAAGTACAAGGACTAACACCTTAAACATCCATCAAATAGCCACATAACAAATTAACAACTCAGATCCTACAAGACAGATAATATCCTGCTAAACGCCTTCAACAATGGCGATCCAAACACCCAAATTGTTCTTCAATCACAACCCTTTATCCCCCTTTATAAATACCCAATTCACCCCTCTTCCCATCTCATCTCTCACCAAATTCAAACTCAATTCATCTCGAATTCGACCAACATTCATTCAATCTTCCAAACAGGTACCATTTCTTCCCTTCAATTCCCATTTTCCCAATCAAATTAAACACAATTTACTCATTTAAACCCAACTAACACGACCCCATCGATTGAATTGTTCTTTGATTGTTTACAGGACACAGGATCAGTGTTGGATCATATCGAAAAAACGAATAAAACCGATAAAGATAAAGATCAAGTGTCAATGACAATTGGGCCAGTGGTTCACGTTTCAGGGAGGAGTTTGGTAGTTAAGGACCGGATAATCTTGTTGGGTGTGTCCGAAAATGTTGTAACTTTATCCGGTTGTGAGTCGGGTCAGGCCGATGGAGGTTTTATCGGGGCGGTTTTTGAAGAGGAGGGGAGTCGACACGTGGTGTCGCTGGGGCGGCTTAATGGCGTCCGGTTTATGGCGTGTTTTCGGTTTAAGTTATGGTGGATGGCCAGAAAATGGGAGATAAGGAAGTGAAGTTCCTAATGAGACTCAGTTTTTGTTAATGGAAACAGTTGAGGAGAGAGAGAAAATGTACGTTGTTTTTTTGCCGTTAGTTGAAGGGTTGTTTCGAGCTTGTCTCCAGGGTAATTCTGGAGACGAGCTCGAAGTTTGTGTCGAGAGTGGGGATGTGGGTATCAAAGGGTCTGTTCTTTCACACACGGTTTACGTGGGTGTGGGGACAGACCCTTTTAGCACGGTTACAGATGCAATCAATAAAGTTAAATTGCATCTGAAATCGTTTAAGCAACGTCAGGATAAAAAGCTTCCTGGGATCATTGATTGTTTCGGGTGGTGCACTTGGGACGCGTTTTACCAAGACGTGACTCAAGAAGGGGTCGAGTCCGGGCTAAAAAGTTTAGCCGATGGTGGGACCCCTGCAAAGTTTGTGATCATTGACGACGGGTGGCAGTCCGTTGGATCGGACAATAAGAAGATTGAGAAATCGAAAGAATCACAACCTTTGATGAGGCTAACGGGGATTAAAGAAAACGAGAAGTGGTAAATATCACGAAAAACACATACGGATTGAAATACGTGTACGTATGGCATGCGATTGTATTGGGGTGGGGTCCGCCCCGAGGCGAGGGTATGGAGGAATACGGGTCGTTGATGAAGTATCCAATGGCGTCAAAAGGGGTTATAGCAAATGACCCCGTGTGGAAAACTGATATGTTGGCGGTACAAGGTTTGGGGCTAATGGACCCAAAAAAGGTGTTCAAGTTTTACGACAATTTACATCGGTACCTGGCTGCAGCCGGTGTTGACGGGGTCAAGGCCGATGTTCAATGCATATTGGAGACACTCGGGTCTGGTTTAGGCGGTCGGGTAGCCCTGACCCAAAAGTACCATCAGGCGCTTGACGCATCTATTGCTCGTAATTTTCCTGATAACGGGTGCATCGCATGTATGAGCCACAATACCGATGCCCTTTATTGGTAAATATCTTTTAACTCTTTACTTGTACATACAGAAACATTATATATTGTATACTGATGGGCTTTTATCGTGTAACCAGCTCTCAACAAACGGCAGTGGTTCGCGCTTCTGATGATTTCTACCCGCGTGATCCCGTATCACACACGATCCACATCGCATCCGTGGCATACAATAGTGTGTTTCTTGGAGAATTTATGCAGCCCGATTGGGATATGTTCCATTCGCTTCATCCTGCAGCCGAATACCATGCATCCGCCAGGGCGATCAGTGGTGGTCCTGTATACGTAAGGTAATAAAATGTGTCAGTTAGTTGGTATGGGTCGAAACAGATCGAGTTGGGTTGGGTTAGGTTGACCGTTGACCCGTAAAATTTTGCTTAGTTTTGAAACTTTTTTGACAGTGATGCTCCAGGTAAACACAACTTTGATCTTTTGAAGAAACTTGTGCTGCCTGAGGGTTCGGTGCTTCGAGCCCGTTTACCAGGTCGACCTACTAAAGATTGCCTATTTTCCGACCCGACCCGTGATGGTGTTAGCTTGTTGAAAATATGGAACATGAACAAGTAAACTGGAGTTATCGGTGTTTAACAACTGTCAAGGAGCCGCTTCGAACACGAATGAACGAAAAAACACTTTTCATGAAACCCATACCGGTGCTATAACCGGAGTCATGCGGGCCCACGACGTGCACCTCATTGCTGATGCTGCAGTGGGCCCCGATTGGTCCAGGGATTGTGTGATGTACCGTCACCATACACAAGATGTTATCGTTTTACCTTGCGATGCAAGCCTTCCAGTTTCGTTACATGTTCTCGAACATGAAGTTTTACGGTTACTCCTATTAAGGTTTTGGGGTCCGGGTTAAGTTTTGGCCCGTTAGGGCTTATTGACATGTTTAACTCTGGTGGAGCCGTTGATGGGCTAGAGTACACGGTCGAAGGTGGTTTGGTGGTTGCGTCTATGATGGTTAAGGGATGTGGACGGTTTGGTGCTTACTCGAGGACTAAGCCCAAACGGTGCATGGTTGGACCAAGCGAGGTTGAGTTCGCATATGATTCGGATTCTGGGCTGGTGGTTGTGGGCTTGAGTCATATGCCCGAGGAGCACAAGTGTCATGATATCAAGATTCATTTATGAACTATTTAGAATGATATAGAAGATTGATTGTGGTATTAAAGTGATAATAGTTAACTTCCTGTTTCTTGGTTCAATGCTATTAATTTAATACTTTTCATTTCAATCTTGGTTTTGAAAAGAGCGAGGCACGGGATTTAAAAAGCGCAAGGCATAAGGCGTGAAGCAAGAGTTTCACACACGATGATGATACAAGAGACGTTCTATATACAACCAAAAGTTGTATATCTCGTCTTTTTTACATATTAGTCTTTTACTCAAGTAAATAATTCATAATCTTTACGTCCTTAATATAATTACGAATATAATTGTAGTTATTCGCCAAACAAAAACCTTCATTCTTTTAGATCAAAATGAAATCTTAAGTTTTTATTAAAGATAAATTTAAAATAATTCGAACTGTGTAATCGTCAATTATTGATATTGGTAACCGACCCAAAGCAATTTGATTGACGATCACAAGTAGAACATATTCTTCAGTCACTAATAAACAATTTGTTGGACAATATTCAACGCAATTACCACATAACATACATAATTGTTGACGCCACCACAAGGCCTTGTGACGTTTTCCTGATCGCTTCGCAAGTCGCACCTAAGGCGCGCCTATTTAAAACCAAGTGAACCATCATGCCAAAACAAAGAATGCTCCATAAGAAACAAAAGGTTAACTTCACAAATCTAAACTCTCCTCCCAGATCCAGAATTACAACTAAAAAACTCATATTAACCACACTTGCTAGTTGGTTATTACCATATCATGCACAAATGAACACAATCTAAATAAAAAGAAATCAAACAGTAAAAAGCCACACCCCTACTAGATCGGAAACTCCATCTTCACAAGCGAGTCCATACTCTCAGTCGGTTTGTATTGCAACCAGTCCTTCGCACAGAAAAGCGCCTCTACGGTCTCCGGCCTCAAAGACGCACGATAATGATCCATCTCATTCATACCTGTGTCAAAAACCGACCCAGGAGAAACAGTCGAAACAGGAATGGTCAAAATATCATGCGCCATCTTCGATAGTGTCGGGTACTTAACCTTGTTCAGCTTCCACCATCCCATCACGTCAAACTCGTGAATCCTCGGCAACAGCGACTCTTCCAGATACTGATCCAGCTCTGACTTTGACTGTTGACTTGTACTCTCCATTATATAAACGTCAAAGTCCGTAAGCCCAAGCCCGTTACCTAACCCACCTGAACCGTGACCTAGGTCTTCTTGTTTTGGATCACCCGGGCTACCGTTTACTTGTTCGACAATCGCGGAGTGAACGGCAACGGAAGTGCGACATACTCGAGAAAAAGCTCGTGAACCCCTTCATCGACGATTTTGATATAAGTTGCCGCTTCATCCCCGTAAATCTTCGTAAAGCTAAAATCAACCAACTTCATTTTAAACCGCGGGTCCATAACGACTGCGATCGCTAAAGTCAAACAACTGTTTTTCCAGTATTTATCGAAACTTTCGAGCATCAGTTTTGTTAACGCGCCAATCTCTTTATCTTCGCTTGCGGATGCGCGTGTCAGCTCCAACTGAAGCTTCCATGCTTCGTGAAAAAACGTATTCGATGTCGGAACAGTTGACGATGTCAGCAGACTCGCGATGTTAAAAAGCAGCTTCAAATGCGTGCAAACGCTCTCCACAATCTTCCATTCTTCAACGCTCGGAGCTTCAGTATAATCCGGATCTAACGTGTCCAAACCAGAAAACACTTCTTTCAACTCGGAAGCCGCTAACAACATTTCGTAAGTCGTGTTCCATCGAGTTTGATCGTCGATTACTAACGTTTTAGCGCTTAATACTTGAAGCTGTTGCTTTAATGCAAGAAATTTCTCCTCTATTGATTCCGACGTTTTCACATACTTCACACAGTCTCGGATCTTGTTTACCGTTCCTTGAGCCGATTTTAACGCGACCTGTGCAATACCGGTTAACGATCTAGCAAAGCAATTCGTAAGCAATAACTGACCGTTGAGGATGCTCGGGTTCTTCTCCGAAAGTAAGCTTCTAAGACTGTTAAGCCCGATCTCACTAACTGGCTGATTTATCGTAATCGAGAATAACTTTCCCTCCAAATTCCAGTCGGATAAACACGCAGATACTGCATGGCTGAAAGCCGAATCGGACTCGGGGTACGGTTCCATCACGACGTTAAGTAACTTCTTGTGTATTTTCCAGTCACTATCGATGAACTGACCCGTTACGAAAACATAGCCCGTCGTATGATGTGAGTTCCAGAGGTCAAGAGTAAGACAAACCCGACCCGGCATTTGTTCAATCAGCTTGTGAACGGTTTGTTTTTCTCGAAGATACGTCGCTACACAGTCACCTTGAACCGTGTTAAAGTTAACCATGTTGAAACTCGGTTGGAAGTTATGCACAAATGCATTGAACCCCGCGTGTTCAACCATGTGTAACGGGTAATCATGCAAAATAATCATTTGTGCCATTTCCCGACGACACGCGTCAGGGTCAAACATAGAGTACGAAACAGCTGGGTTAAAACTTTTGTAACGGCGTTTAACTGCTCCGTTAACCGGGGCGGACTTTGGGGTAACCGGGTCACGGTTGCGAAGGACGACCGCACAGCCGCCTTTAGCGATATGGCGTTTTAAATGGCTGGTTCCGGCAACCTTCGAACCCGTACTGTATGCAAACGACTGCTTGCATTGTTTACAACACGCTCTTCTAACCCCTTGCCCGACATTCTCGATAGTGAAATATTCCCAAACGATAGATTTCTTCTTCCTACGCTTCGCGGGCTGCACGTCGACGTCAGTTATTTGTGTGTCGAGATACTCCGGCTGCATCTCTATGCTAACCAATGCATTACTTTCCATTGGTGGAGTCTCCATGTGTAACAAACAAGATAACCTGGTTTATCATTACAGATTAAATACATCAAACAACAAGTTTTATAATTTGTAACATATTTAATTATATATATGTGATTTACAAAGGATGATGAATAGTAACATGAAAGTTTAATGCATCGTTATTAAAGCGAGCGCGCAGCAAAGCCCCGGGCCCAACAAGTCGCCCTGAGTGTGCCTCGCGCCTTTAATCTTCAGGTTAGTTCATAATCATCTGCATAGTTATTAAAGCGAGTGCCCAGGCAAGTCCTCGGCCGACAAATCGCCCTGAGTGCGCCTCGCGCCTTAAATAACTATGCTTGAATGTTATTATTTATTTAAACTTTTTATGTTCCAATTTTACCGTTTATACTTTAAACAATATACACTTTGAACCATGGTTGTAAAAATCCCGACTAGGCTTTGATTCATCACGAATCGGTGGTTCACCAATTAATGGCCGGTTAATCGCTAGGCGATCAATGACGTCCTATCCAGGCCAAATTGTGGCTAGATTCCGGCCAAATTTCGACCAAACCTTATAAACTTCCGCCAATTACTTAAAAAAATGGGTCAATAAGGGGTTAAAATATGTCTACTTAAAAAACTACATATAAAAATGTGTGTGTATATATATAACTAAAAATTACATATAAAAATCTCAACCGATTAATTCCGATTAACCCCTATTAATCCCAATTAATCGCTAGTCGGTACCCCACCGACGGACTAGCGCATAGCAATTCCTACAACCCTGCTTTTAACTCATCTGATAACAAGCGTTCACTATTTAATACTTTTTTTTCTCGACTTTTCTGTATAAAGTTCGTTGAAAAAAGACTTCTATTCAAAATAGTACCACGATGAACCGAACCAATACCAGTATCGCTAATGTTATTATCAAAACCGGTACCAGTATTCGTTTTTTATGGTTTTTTATCTACACCAGTACCAGAATTGCTATTATCAGAACCAGTACCGGTATTCGTTTATTTGGTTTTCAATGCAAAACACATTCTTCTGTGCGTACATGACTTTAAACCGAGTGTCAGTACCATACCCATACCGTCACAAACTGAACCGAAACCTTGCTAGTTAATATTATAACAAACCCTAAGAACCAAAATTTCCCAAATTCACAAAATTATCAAAACCCAATTAACTCAAAAAAAATTCAATTTTAGCATATACCCATATATATTAAACAGTACAAAAACTATCGATTTTCACATATCCAAAACCCAAATCAGAACTAGGGTTTTTAATTTTTTTCACAACCCAAATTAGGGCTTCAACAAAATCAACGAATTCCACCACACAATTCAACTATATTAATCAACCAAGACGAATTCAATTGAGGGTTTATAAAAGCAACTTAAATGAATAGAAAGATTAGATATATAGATACATTATGTACGTATTTATACCGTGAGAACTGAAATCGATGAAATCCAAGCCTGCAAAAGGGTGATCCAGAAAGGTTAGATGCAGAAAGGGGATGGGATTGGGCTTGAATGAAATTGGACTATTGGATTGAATAAAGGGGGATGGTAATAATAATAATAATAATAATGAGAAGAAGAAGAGGAGAATGATACGTAAGCGATATGGACTACGAAGAAGATCCAATAAATTAGTAGCGTGTGTTGTAGGCGCAGCCCACCACTTGTTTTCTTATTAGGGTTGGGTTGTTGTTGCTTGGTCCCTACTTTAGAGAGAGAAAGTCAGTTGGGAAAAAATTAATATATATTAAAATTAAAAATAAAAAGTTGGCTAAAATTAGTGATGGTAAAGTTCAAATGACTTTCTTTTATTACATGAAATACTATTATTATTGTTATTATGATTAGTGGGATTATCGTGTGACGGGAATTCGGTCTTAATTGGTATTGGTTTTGTTGGTCATGGCGTTAGTGTGGTACGCATTTGTTAGAAAGTTATACGTTAACATAGGACATACATGTGTATTTACTTAAAAGAAAGTTAATCAACGTAAATTATTAAAAAGTTAAATCAAATGAAATTTTATAGCTAAGAATATGTTATTTGAGGTAAGGAGTGAAACTGAAATTTGAAGCTAAAAATATTTTATAGTTAATACTACATCAAATAAACATGTTTTAAAAAATAAGATATGGTTTTTAATAAGACAATTAATGAAAATATTATATTCTTTCATTTTCATTGATTACTTGTATTTTAAATTTTATAGCTAAAAGGGTTTGCTTGCGCGATGCAACGGAAATTTGTTTGGTTTATTATGCAGGGAAATTAGGCTGGTATCGATTCAGTTTGTTATGGTATCAGTACTTGGTTTAAAGTTATGATATGCCTAGAAGAAGGTGTTTTACATTGAAAATGTTGGTCCCGTAACGACTTGGATCTTGACAAAAATGACAATCCAATCAAAGGTGTGGACTATAAAAACAAAAAACACAGAAGAAGATGTTTTACATTGAAAATGTTGATCCCCTAATTCATGTAATGATATTCTCCTCTTCTTGGTCAGATACACACAGAAAACAAGTAAATTGCTACAATGATTACAAAAATTGGTTTTTTTATTGACTCTAATATAAGTGTTTACAATCAACCTAAGATCTCCAAAACACTCTCACAAAACTCGCCCCCTCTCACTCACGATTTCTCTATCTCTCTCTGATGTCTAATCTGAAGTCTAACCAAGCCCTAATGCAAGAACATGTTTATACATACATGCATGCATCCTGCGAACTGGGCTAGACCTTAAGCCCAATCCTAAACCCATTAACATATCATGTGGGTTTAAAGATTGGGATATGCAATCATACTATCTAATGCCAAGCCCAAATTGCTAATCATTTACATATTACAAGATATACAAAGACTGAAATATTAAGTTGTTGTCACAATATGCACCAAGAGATAACCATAAAAAAGAATATCGATACATGTTCCAATAATAATGATACTAGTATTGATGTCGGTACCGGTTCGGTTCGTCACAATATTATTTTGAATAAAACTCTTTTTTCAACAAAGCTTATAGCAGAATAATAATGGAAACGAGTTCTCGAAGGGAAATCAAGTCATACAAGGTTAAAATGTATATTTTTCAAGTATAAAGGGTCTTGTTTCCGATAACAACGATACCGGTATCAATGTCGGTATCAGTTCGGTTCGTCACGGTACTATTTCAAATAAACCCTTTTTCAACAAAGTTTATACACAAACATCGAGAAAGAAATATTAAATTATTAAAGGAAAATGAACTTAAATAAAATTAAATGGGTTTTAAATATATATTATTTAAAGTATAAGGGGTAGAATCAGTTATTTAAGAAATTTAATATAATAACATTAAATAAATATGCGAAAGATCATTAAGAAGCATCGATAGTCAAGGTTCTTTCATGAACATGCCACAATAAAAAATTTAATGCAATAACATAATAACATATGTTACTATACATGAGGGTTAAGAATAATTAACACATGTTTTTTTACAATAATCGAGAACTACAAAAACAAACACTATTTTCTCTTTAACGTCAGAAAAGGGTGTGTGGCGACATGGTGTAACATGCGTGAGAAAGGAGGTAGCCTTTCATCACGCGTGAGAAAACATGGGTGGACCGGATGATCTAATTGAATCTTGGCCCATGGTCAAATGAATGTGATTTAAGTAATTTATCTTTGTGATGTTGGTCACATGTAGGAACCTAGTGGAATAACAAGAAAAAAAAATCCTCTTTGATGTTTTATAGATGACATGTAATCATCTTGAATCAATCACTTGTAAAGCCCATTCCAGTTTATGACAAAGACCTAATTCGAGAGTTGATATATTTGTTTTTTTACAACAAATATAACATTTAGCTAATAGAAAATGACTTAACTTAAAATAGACATAGTTTTCAACCTGTCCAAAATTACAGGGCATATAAAATATGGAAAAGTTCGTCACAATGTGTTAACCCCTTCTTCCTTCATCTTACGTTCTGATTTTGCCTATGACTGTTTGTTCTTGATTTTAGGCATTTAGATTTATTTCGTCCTATATATTGTAAAGAGTGTGAATTGTGGATTCTATTAATTTACTCATATGTTTAGACATGCAATTTCATTCCTACACTATTTTATTGAACATAAGAAAGTTAACAACATATGCTAAATTTAGACTTTCAATACAAAAGAGAGAGTAATGTATTCACAAAAATTATTATCTTTTATTTTGCTTTATAACCAATTTATCTCTTGTTTTAAATCTCTTCAAGAATTTTCTCATTCTAGATAAGGAAAAACCTTGTATGCATATGAGTCTTTCATCTTCTAACACCACAAGGTATCTATCTACACCAATGCAACTTGAACTACCAATCATTTATTTTAAAAGAAAATTGAGAATTTGACAACCTTCTTTTATCCCTTAACCCTATCCACTCTCCCCCACGCCACACAAAATTTTCGTTAGCTTTAATTTAAAAGTCGCATCCGATATACAACTATGAGATGTCATATCAGATATACAGATAAGTTTTGCTCCCAGTGGCGGAGCCACACATAAAAGGTTAGGGTCATCCGACACCAATTTATTTTGCGTGTTATATCGAGCATGTATTTTTTTCACGAACACTTTAGTTTTTTACGATTGACACCATTGGTTTTATAAAAAAATGGCATGAAGATATATACTAAAGAAAAGAATTGTTTAAATGTGTTAATAAAAAGTTTATAGTTTATTAATTAAACTCAATTACTTAATTCCATCTATTATATAGTCAACCACTAGGGTTAGTGGTCGAGTGACAAGACAAAACTTTTTAAACATTTAAGTGTGAGATATTGAATTCAAGTCTTACAAGGAGCAAGAAATTCGTTGTTCATAAAAAAATCTAATATATACCACTTGAAACTATTAAAGGCCCGACCATGTCTTATTTTTAAGTCTTTAACCTAATAACTACTTACGGGCCCAATTAATTAATTTCAATTGCTTAGCCTAAATATAAAAACAAACACGCCTAATTCAAACTCAGTCGTCATGAGTCACGATCGGTGATAGCTAACCAGAAGAGTCAGTAAGTAGTAAGTGGAAGACATGGATGCATAAATTGAAGCGTCACGTACCTGGTACGATCGATTTTGAATTTCTAATCAGTTTGGTGAGCCAGATCCAATTTAAACATGACATCCTACCCAACCTGAAAAATTTGACGATAGATTGTTATAAATTCGACTATGATCCTCAAACACTATAGAAAAAAAAAATTTAACTGTGCAAATGTGTGCTACAATTCGAGTTCACAATCATGGTGAAATTGAAGCCATGAGTTAAAAGAACCGATGGGACATAGAACAAAGTCAGACAAAGTTAATTTTAAGGGCTCACAAACTCTTAAGAATACAAGGATATGGTCCACTCAGCTGGCTTTACACATTCTTTTGTTAATACTAAATTAAATATTAGATTATATATCATTTATTATAAACACTTTAAACTGTAAGCAAACATATTACATGTACTCTGACACCATATATATATATATATATATATATATATATATATATATATATATATATATATTAATAAAAGAAAAGTTAAACAGACTAGTACATAAAAATAATTGAGAGGAGGTTGGAAACTTGTAAAGAAGGTGGGGTATGATCAGAGTTGTGTTATATACCAGATATTCTTCTTGGGATTGGTGGTAGAAAACACCTATTTTCCTATATATACAACCTCTGAACTCCTCTTCACATCAAACACCCTTCTCTTCTTCACACACAAACACACACAGTGAGTGTGATTTCTAGACCCTGATTAGGGTTACAAGAATCTTTAAAAATGGTGCTCTTTCTGTTCTTCCACAGCTTTCTTGAACTGCATGGTTCAATCTTGATCTACTGGATCTGTGTTTGTGTTTGTGTTTTTGGCTTGATCAATCTTTGCAGTTCAATAAAGCTGTGGGAAGATAGAGACAGAATCAATCCACATGAAGGTGACAACTGACAACAAATTATATACAGATCTGATCTTATTAATTTTGCATTGTATGTATACATCTCTCACCTCTTATCTTTTTGGTTCATGTGTTTTTTAGGGTATTAATTAAATTCCTTAATTTATGATCAATTTTGTGTCATTAAGTTCTTGATTTCTTCTTACGAAAAGAAAAAGTAAAGACTTTTATATCGTTTTCTTTTGAGATCTACATGTATCTACTTACACTCTAGCATGCATTTTTAATTAATAATAACATTATTAAGGATTATGTTATCATAATAAGAACGTACTAATTAATGCGTGTTAAAAAATTGAATAATACAGTGTTGTTATGGAAATTGATGTATAACAAGATATAGAATGAATTCTTTATTTGTGAATCGTATGTTCATTTATTGGAGGTGTGTGGATGTGACAATGATAAAGGATGTGCTTTTCAAATCTTAAAATGATTAGGGTGGTGGGGTGTCTAACTCGAAGGGGTGCAGGTAGGTGCGAGTTGAAGCTAGTTGGATGGGTATATTGCCGCAACCAATAAACCCGAGTATGTGGAGTGGATAAGGTTTGCGAGTTGCATAACAAGGGTGAAGGAGATGCAAAATTGACTATTGTGAAACAGCTTTTTTGACCGTTTGATATATATATATATATATATATATATATTTCCATTTTTCACCTTATAATTAACCCAGAACTCATTCATTTTACACAATCAAATGAAAAATGTTACTCATACTCTACTTCTTACCAAATCTATTTTCCATTCAATTTTACACAATGGATTATAATTCATTTGATTCTAGTACTCTTGGGTTGCATCGGAGTTATCCGATTTTAGTGGGTTTGAGTTTCTCTTTGACTCACCTAATTTTAGTGGTCCAAAACATTATGGTCCAAAGAGGCTGCTACAAGAATCGAACTTGAAAATACGACATGATCAAATAAAAAATGTGTCACGTTGTCAAAAACCTTAAATTGAACGAGATTCAGTTACCAAAGAAACTATTTTTAAAAGTTGTTGGGGATATGGATACCAATTTTTAGTGGTTTCAAGAATGTTGCAATGGGAGGGGTAAAAAGAGTTTCACGCTGTTTTGAATGGTTTGTTGTATTAAAATCTATATAGGGTATATCTGATTGACCGACACGGGCAATGAAGCGTGAAAAGATAAGGAATGTGATGTATCTATGTTTCGTATTGCGCAATATGATTATAAAAGATGACGAAAATGCAATATCACCGGAGTACATGATAGACCCTGCGACCGATGGAGTCTTTGCCAATGATACCAATTTGGAGTGGTAGAATCAAGATACGCACTTTAAGTTTTGATATGATCTTATGGAACACTTTGCTAACCTATCAAACATGAACATCCCGAGGATTAGTTTATTTTAATATTTTTTGGTCACTAGTTTCTTTTTAGTTTCAAATATATTTATGTATTTTGTTTTATTATTAATGAAAATATGTTTTAATTTATATAATTAGTTTATTCAGTTTTTAATTAAGAAAAATGTTAGGGTAACGGGTTGAGTTAGAAGAGTGCTCACTCCCTTTTGGCTTTTGAGTAAATTTGGGTTGTAGTGGCTTAAAATGAGATGAAATAATATTATTGAATTATCGTGTGACTACTAATGGGTTGAGTTAGGAGTGCCTCCTTTACCGTTGAATTATCACTTGACGAAAACATACACACCATTCCAAAGCTTTGCGAGTGATCGATAAAGGAAGAAAGCAATTATGTACCAGTGTGTCTCGGTTTTGGCCGGTTCTAGACCGGACCGGGCCAATTAGTACATACTCAAGCTGGTCCCGGTTTGAACTGCCAGTTCGATAATTAACAACCACTGTTTACACAAAGACAATTACATGAATACATGCATACCACATATTAATAAAAACTAATGTAGTGGGTTACAAAGCTAAGTAAAACTTCTCTGTCTTCATTGCCAATAAATTTTTACACCTTAAAAATGAGTTTTCTGACATAAAACAAGCTACTTTTGTAAATGGGTAATTGGATTTTGATATTCAAGTTACGTTAAAGTTGAGAAGAGTGAAATCACAAGTGGTTTGATTAGGGTTTTCACCATGTAAAAAGGAGTGCCAACCAAAATATCAAAAAAGAAATGTACGTTATTTTGCCTTGGTAAAATATGTTTTACCTTAAAAAATAAAATCATTTCTTTTTGTATTGTTTCTTGGACCATCCCTTGGCCATGGGTATATGAATCAAAAAGGACGACCATGGTGCATTTGTTTTATAAAAAACTTTTGAGTTCTAAAATCTAGAATATCGATTACTCGATCTTTGTTCCAATATTTAATTTACACAATTTACCATATATGTTTGTTAAAGTTTGTTGGATTTATCGGGTTCGTTCACCTGTTACAACAGGTAATGCGAGCCGGGTTCAATTCGGGTCAAACGTGTAAGTGGTTTAGTAGTAAATGGGTCAAGTAAAATCCATGGGTTTAGTTAATTAGTTTCTGCACGTTTGATTTAGAAGAGTGGGTAAAAAAAGTTTTGACAATTTCTTGAGCATCTGCATGTTAAAGAGAGAATATACCATCTAGTTGTTAAGTTCTTTAGGTTAAATTAGTTTTTTTTTTATTATTGTTTTCTTTATTCACACGGCTTTGTATATGGCTATGTATTGGCCCATGTTTATTGAATAATACACCCTTTCTTTTGAATATTAAATATGTCACAGCAATCTTCTTTCATTCTTTGCATATTACATATTTCACAAACACCGAAAGAAGACCGGCGGACAGGGACGGCCGGAGTGGGAATGGACGTCGACAACGGGGGAGTAAGGGGAAACAGAGGTATTATTAAGTTTTATGTGGCTAGAGTACCGGAGAAATGCAGCTCGAAAGAAGTTTCTGAGGCTCTAGCGGTCTTTGGTTCGATAGATGGAGTATATATCGCAAGGAAAAGAGATAAACAAGGTTATCGGTTTGAATTTACCAGCTTCAAAGGAGTAAAAGATCCGGCGGAGATGGAGAAGAAGATGAAAAACGTTTGGATGGGAAGTTGTCGACTTTTCATCAATGTGGCAAGATTCTCTGTGGAGAACGAAGAGTCGAAGGAAAACGGTGGTAGTTTGGATGGTAGAGGTAAGGAGAAGATGAAGAAACAGGAGCACAAGGATCGTAAGACGACATATGACCATAGGTTTACTACCTTTGTGTCCAATGCCAATACGTATGCTGGAACGGTGGCCAGAACCCAGTAGAAGATGTATCACGAATAATCCTCCTTGATGATATCTACATCACGAATCTTGCCATCTGCATTATTGTGTGGTCAATCAACCTTTTCCATATTTAAGACCCTTGAAATCCTTTTATACGTGTATATATATTACTGTAAATTGTCATGTTTCAACACACTGAAATATAGAAAATATTTCATATGGTATCTAAAGCCACTCAATATCTCCTCTGAGATAATATCGATCACTTTCATCCTTCCCTTTTTTTCTCTATTATTCACAACCCACAACAAGAAACATGTCGCCCAAATCTAATGAACAAACCTCTCTGGCCATCATCCACCTTACCGTCTTCGCTCACTTCATCATCCGACTCAACCAAAACAACTTTCCGACTTGGCGGAGACAGATAGAATTCACCTTAATTGGCCTGGATCTTCATCACCACATTGATGGCAAGTCCCGCCCGCTAACGGCCACCAGTTCCGAGTACCCCTAATGGTATCGACAAGACCAGATTCTGTTTAGCGCCTTACTAGGCAGTTGCACACATGCAATCCAGCCTCTAATCTCATCAGCCACCACTTCTCGTGAAGCATGGCACGACTAACAACAGCCTATGCCAATACGTCTCGTTCAAGAATCATCTCACCTTAAGTCTACACTCACCGCAAACCCGAAAAGGTTACGACCTGTTTCCGACTTCCTTCATGAGATGTGTTTAATTGCGGACGAACTCGCCTTGGCCCAAGAACCGATTAAAGATGAGGACCTGATGATTCATGTGCTGAATCAATTGGGTGCAGAATTCAAAATCATTGTTGCTGCACTCAAAGCCCGTGACACCATTTTCTTATTCTGAATTGTATGCTAAACTTGTGGACCATGAAAGAGAAATCCAAGCAACCACACAACCCTCACCTGCTGTCATCACGGCTCACTATTCACCCAACTTTGGGTAATCGAACCAGTTACAATGGTGTACGTTCTCAGCGAACACACCGGCAGAAACCGCCATCCCAACAAAATGGATCTCGTAACAACCCACGTTCAGCCAACTTCTGTCATTTCTGCTTAATTAATAGTCACAATACCAAAGATTGCAGAAAACTTGCCTGCTTTCTTCGTGACAACAACATTACCATCAACAACGACCCGATCGTTAACACCACCACAACTCGTGCAACCTCAATCCCACCCTCTTGGCTTTTTGAAACTGGCGCGTCCGACCATGCTGCTTCCCCTCATTCGTAGTTTCTATCTTTATCAGATTATGGCGGTCCGGAAGAAATAATTCTTGGTGACGGAACAGGTCTTTCCATATCTCATACTGGTTATACTTCTATTCCAACATCTTCTCGATCTCTATCCCTTCCCAATGTTTTATGTGTTCCAAAACTGCGTACAAATCTTGTTTCCATTGAAATACTTTGCAAAACTAACCATGTCTCTGTTGAATTTTTTCCCTCTTATTTTGTTGTGAAAGACTTTCGCACGGGGGCGCAGCTAATGCGGGGAATCAACAAGCATGATGTCTACTATTATTCGTCCACGGTCCATCCACTAATAAATCATATTACTACCAAATCTCTACTCAACTTGCATCATGAACTTGGTCATCCTTCTATCAAGGTTCTAAAGACACTTGGAAAGATTACAGGATTGTGAATCTTGCCCAATAAACAAAGTCACAAACGTCCATTTCACAATAACTCTTTTGTCACCACAAAACCATTGCAACTTGTCTATAGTGATGTTTGGGGACCTGCTCATAAATCTATTGATGGTTATTGCTATTATGCAATATTTGTCGATTATCACACCAAATACGTGTGGATTTATCCCACGCGCCACAAATTGGATGTCTCCACCTTGTTCCCACAATTTAAATTAATGGTTGAAAAATATTTCCAAACACCACTAATATCTATCTTTTCGGACAATGGTGGAGAATATCAAGCTCTCATTCCCCTTTTTCAACATTGGGGATTTCTCATTTTACCACTCTCCCACACACCCGAACAAAACGGTACCGCCGAAAGAAGACATCAACACATTGTGGAGACTGGCTTGGTTCTCTTGAGCTATATGGGCATGCCCTTACAATATTGGTCTTACGCCTTTCAAACCGCGGTCTACCTAATTAATCGACTACCCACACCCATTCTTGGCAACACTTCACCATTTCAAAAATTACACACAACTTCTCCCAACTATACTAAGCTCAAACTGTTTGGGTGCTTATGCTACCCATGGCTCCGTCCCTACTCTCCTTCAAAACTTCATCCACGATCCTTTTGTTGGGTATTTCTTGGATACTCCACCTCAAAATCTGCATATAAGTGTCTCGATTTATCTACAAAATGGCTTTATCACTCTTGGCACGTGCAATTTGTGGAGTATATCTTTCCCTTTCGTGACACCCACACAACACCCCCAACCGTCATCCCTATCACCGATTTCCTACACACTCACCCTACTATACAGTACACTCCACCACCCACACCATCCTCATATCCAACCAATGCCTCACCCACACCAAATTTATTTCACTTACCTATCCATACAACTCAATAGCCTATAGTTCAACCCCCTCCCCTTGCACACCAACTTGTTTCAACAAACCAAACATCACCTACCAATGGATCCACAATCAACCATTCCTCTCCTTCCTTACATCAACACCCAACATCACCTATACCATCCACGAACCCTTCAACAAACCAAACTCCAACCGCACCTGTCTCGGCTTCTACCACTCCCATAGCCGACCTCCCCACCTTCGCTCACATGCCCCACGCGCCAACTGATCCCACTACTTCATCACCTATAACCTCATTCCCTACAACAACCAACCTCATTTCACCTAGACCAGCTCGGGAGAGAAAAGCCATTGATCGGTACAAATGGGTTTTCCGAGTCAAACGTAAACTCGACGACTCCATTGATCGGTACAAAGCCCGTTTAGTGGCCTAGGGATTTCATCAACAACCGAGCAAAGGCTACTTCGAAAATTTAGCGCGGTCACTAAACCCATCGCCATACGATTAATTTTGTCACTTGCTCTTTCAAAGAATTGGTCCTTACATCAACTTGACGTAAATAACGCCTTCTTGAATGGCACACTTCAAGAAGATGTTTAAATGGTTCAACCACTGGGGTATACCAACAAGGACCTTCCAAATCATTTATGCGAACTTTGAAAATCATTGTATGGTCTTAAGCAAGCACCTCGAGCGTGATACTTAGAACTCACCAACTTCCTTCTATATCACGGCTTCAAAAAATCCCAATCGGATGCATCACTCTTTATTTATAATCATAAGGTGTAACCTTATATTTTTTGGTCTATGTAGATGACATTCTTTTGACAGGGAATTGCTCCAAATCCATAGAACAATTTGTGGACACTCTATCAAAGCAATTTTCGATCAAGGATCCTAGGCCACTCCATCAATTTCTAGGAGTTGAAGTCATAACCACCAACCAAGGCTTGTTTCTATCTCAACACAGACATATCTCAGACCTACTCAAAACTGTCCACATGGAAGGTGCAAAAGATGTGGCCACTCCCCTTAGTGCATCCGAGCCCTTTTCACCTAATGATGGCTCGACACCCACTGATCTAACACCATACCGTAAAATCCTTGGCTCGCTTCAATATTTGTCATTCACTCGACCGGATGTGAGTTTGCAGTTAACAAGTTGTCACAATACATGCATGCCCCAACGACAAAACACATGCAAGCACTCGAAAGAGTTCTACGTTATCTTAAAGGTACAATCCACTACGGGTTATTCTTACAACGAAACACTCCGGTTGTTATCAATGCCTTTGCCGATTCAAACGGGGGCGGCATCAATGATGGAGGTCGATCAACATCAGCTTATCTTCTATATCTGGGTAAGAACATAATCTCGTGGAAATCCACACGGCAGAAAACCGTATCCCAATCCTCCACCGAAGTCGAATACAAGGCTCTCGCCAATGCAGCGGTGGAAGTTGCTTGGGTTCAGAACCTTCTTCATGAACTTAATATAATCCTATCCGAACCACCCAAGATTTTTTGTGACAACTCCGGAGCTACTTATATGTGTGCTAATCCGGAGTATCATCCGCACATGAAACATGTAGCCCTTGATTACAACTTTGTTCGTGAGAAAGTAGCTGTCGGGTCCTTGCGGGTTTTACACATTAACACAGCTGATCAGCCTACTGGCACCCTAACAAAACCACTCACAAAAGGTCCGTTTCAAAAATTCAGGTCCAAGATTGGCGTCTCAAACAACGACTTCATCTCACGGGGGCGTATCACGAATAATCCTCCTTGATGATATCTATTCAACAAATCTCGCCATCTGCATTATTGTGTGGTCAGTCATTACATTTTCCATATTTAACACCCTTGAAATCCTCTTGTACGTGTATATATATTACTGTAAATTGTCATGTTTCAACATTCCGAAATATAGAAAACATAACCTTTCATAAGATGGTCACCCCTAAAGAAGTTGTGGTCTAGGACTATGTAAAAGCGTACGAAGAGTTGCATGAAAACGCCGTTATTGGTAGGGTGAAAGATCTATGTGTCACACCCCGACCCGCAGCGGAAATAAGAGTCGGGGCATAATTGGGTTATCACCAAAGCACATGACATTTACTATTATGTTTCATAATTAATGAAGTCAAAGTTACATTTTCAAACATCCAAACATGTTCATTCAATACAAGGGAAAATAACCAATCATAACAATCCCAATACTAAATCATTTTATTCTTCTACTCCAGGTCCTATGTGTTCCTAGCTGCTGCTGGGTCACCTGTATCATGTGTAAAATGGGAGGTTTTGGGTCAACATAAGTTGGCGAGTGAACCTTATTAGATAAACATTTGATAATGATTTTATGGTTAGTTTATCAATAAAATATTGTGCATAATCATAAAAGAGCAAATGTAAGTAATCAAGCATTGGCAAATAGCAGTTACAATTATAACATACAATAACACTTGGTAGCATACATGATCATACCAATATCATACGATATCTAACATAAATGAACTGTGCGATCAAGGCTCAATCAAACGGAGCCGATCGTATTGCATGAACTGGAAATGTAAATTGAACTGTGCGATCAAGGCTCAATCAAACGGAGCCGATCGTATTGCATGAACTGGAAATGTAAATTGAACTGTGCGATCAAGGCTCAATCAAACGGAGCCGATCGTATTGCATGTATTGAAATGTAAAATGAAATGACCGATCAAGGCTCAATCAAACGGAGCCGATCGTGCGGGCACGCCACAGTTCAACCGCATAATAAAATGGGGAACAAGCTCAACCTCATGGATGGGCGACCTCGGCAAATGCATGTACTGTAATAATAATTTGCATCCAATAATAACTACTTAAGAGCAACAAACTAATACACATGTCATGATATGATGTATGCACAATAGTTTCGTTATAATATGTAAATAAACAAAGACACATGATACACTCCAAAAACGTGATTAAAACGGGGAATTTGAAAGGTTCACTCACATTGGGTGCGTTGAATTGGAGATGGTGAGATGTGCACGATTTAGATGAGTGAGTCGACGAGGAGTACTAACCTAAATAATAATGGAAAAATATATTAAATGGATGGATGTTATTAAGGATTTTAATGAAATTTTTAGATATATTTTTTATGAGTTTATGGCTATTTTCTATCTTTAAAAATGTTATTTTTAAGTATCTTTAATTGATTTTTAAATTAAATTAAATAAATAAATATATAAAAAAATATTATTTTTTTACTGTTGACCGGTTCGGTCAGCGGATATTTCTGCGCCGGGCGGGATTCGAACCGGCGACCTACCGTTCACGTGCACGTAGCTCTACCAACTAAGCTACGTGACTAACCCGTTATAAACTCAGTTTTAATTATATTTATATACTTATTTGAATTAACCGAAAATTCCTTTATTTACAAAACGTTTTAGTTCAACTGGACCGGTGCTCGTGACAAGATTCGAACGCGCGACGTGAAGTTCATTTTGCACACAGTCCACCGCTGGACTGTGTGTCTAACCCGGTTATATTCTTGGTTTTTATTATACTTAACAACTACCTGTTTTAACCCGGGTTAGTTCATGATTAAAAAGGAATGTTATTACACAAAGCGTGCGCGTAGCAAGGATCGAACTCGGGACGTGTATGCGAAATTTGCACACAGTCCACCGCTGGACTGTGTGTCTAACCCGTTTATAATCTGGATTTTAATTACTCTTATATTCTGTTATAACTTCATCTTCTTCACCGATTACACAGGCAACATAACTCGACTGATTATGATTGATTTGTGATTTACAAAGTTCTCCGATATCAACAGTAACTCAAAAGTAAAGGATGGAGAAAGTTTAAGGAACAGAATATACCGATTGATGTGATTCACTGAATTCCGGCGGAGGTTCGTCGGTACTGGAAATGAACTCCGACTGTTGAACCAATTAACAGCGTTGATCGATTACTCCTAGAGTTGTGTCACTTAAACAAGTTTTAAAAGAAGTTTTGGATATCATACCAGTTCACAGTTGGATTCCGGCAGTCTCAGAAACTTTCCGGCGAAGATAAGATTTCCGATAAACGTTGGCTAGGATCGATTCTGATGATGGAGTTGTGTTAGAGACTGACTAATCACATGTTTTAAACAAAAAGAGTCGAAGGAATTACCGTGAGAATGTGAGTCCCGGTTTTCCGGTGACTTGCAGAAATTTTCCGGCGAACTGATTCAGAAAATCTTATGGTTCAGAATTGTGACGAAAATGAAATTGAGTATTGTTGTGATAGTTCTGAATCGTGTAAATGATCTGGAGCTCGAATTAAATCAGAACTTAATGAAATTTTCGGTTTCAAAAGCCGAAATGATAAAGCTTAATGTTCAATCAATTCTGACTTAATTAGAAACCGTCGCATATCGGTTATAACTGAAATTGTGAGATAAACAATCGATTGGACGATTGGTTTACCGATTACCGGTTTTCAGATGGTAATATTGATTAAACTGAGTTTGTGTATAAGTTTCATTTGCTTTCCTAAAGTTAACAGAAATCACATTGTGGCGGAGTGGTTTAGGAAAAGGATGTTAAGTCATTGAGTGACTCAGCTGACCCGGGTTCGAGTCCCGGCAGCTTCAAATGTTTTTTATTTATTTTATTTTAACTTTTTATCAAATATAATTTTTATAGTTTAGTTTATTTATTAAT
Organism: Scalesia atractyloides; assembly: GCA_947069175.1. Classification (NCBI taxonomy): domain Eukaryota; kingdom Viridiplantae; phylum Streptophyta; class Magnoliopsida; order Asterales; family Asteraceae; genus Scalesia; species Scalesia atractyloides. Next base: position 101,171,159 of record CAMTDV010000026.1, read on the forward strand.
TATGTATCGTTTTAACTCAAAATAACCATAAATAATTAATGCACTTTCATAACTTGGTACTTGATTACAAAACGGAGCGGGTTTTGGAGACCCGATTTTTACAAATGTTACACTATGGACGCTAAGAAAGATTAACATCCTATTAAAGGAAGCTAGACATGGCGATTCAGTTCTGAAGTACCTCGGTGGAAAAGCGTTCTCATCATGTTCAGAACCTCCTTTGAGGCAAACTTTTTCAGGGCTGATGCTCCCGGTTTCGGGTGGTTTAGTAGCGTGGAAATTTGGAAAGGCCAAGCGACTGCTTTCGAAACACTAGCGTGGTTGAATATCCATGGTGTCCCTCTCATCTTTCTAGTAATGAAGTATTTGATTCAATTAGGAGAAGCTTCGGGAAAGTCATCCATGCCTCACAACATCAATCGGAAGATTACATTTTAACATCCGATTGTGTTGGTGTCTTGACGGGCTAGGTGAAAAAGCATAGAAGAGGAAGTTATTATCATCAAAGAAGGAAAGCAGTTCAGAGTATGGGTCAAAGAAGAAATGGAGGAATGGGTTCTGGATTCGGTTGAGAATCAGAGAGTTTAGATGGAGGAGGAAGAAGAGATGGATCGGTTGTTGGAGGTAGAAAAATTTGATGGTTATAGTAGTATCGGAGTTCAGTCGAAGAAAGATTCACCGGATGTTGAGATGTTTGTTGACAAGGAGCGGAGAAAGGTATGGGTGAGCAAGATGTTGCAATGGGTTCGTCACCGGACACCCCGACGGTCGCCAGGTTTAACAAGTCTTCGACGGGTAATAGTGATAGCAAAAACCAAGATAGGTGTCACACCCCGACCCGCAGCGGAATAAGAGTCGGGGCATAATTGGGTTATCACCAAAGCTCATGATATTTACTAATATGTTTCATATTTATTAAAGTCAAAGTTACATTTCCAAATATCCAAACATGTCCATACAATACAAAGAAAATAAACCAAACATAACAATCCCAAACTCTAAATCATTTTATTCTTCTAGTCCAATCCTATGTGTTTCTGGCTGCTGCTGGTTCACCTGTATCATGTGTAAAAAATGGGGGTTTTTGGGTCAACATAAGTTGGCGAGTGAACCTTGTTAGATAAATATTTGTTATTGATTTTCTTGTTAGTTTATCAATGAAAAATTGTGCATAATCATAAATGAGCAAATGTAAATAACCAAGCAGTAGCAATAGCAATCACAACTATAACATACAATAACACATGATAGCACACATTAACATACCAACATCATACGATAAATAACATGAATGAAACTGTGCGATCAAGGCTCAATCAAACGGAGCCGATCGTATTGCATGTACTGAAAATGAAAATGTCTGTGCGATCAAGGCTCAATCAAACGGAGCCGATCGTATGTGGGCACGCCAGGTTCACGCTCATAATGTAATGGGGAACATGCTCAACGCTCATAATGTAATGGGGAGCGGCGGCCTATGAAATTGCATGTACTGAAAATAATAAATTGCATCTAACGATAACCACACAACAGTTGAAACAAACTGAATACACATGTTCATGATATGATGTATGCACAATGATTTAAATATAATATATAGCAAGACACATGATACACCCCAAAACGTGATTAAAAACGGGGAATTTGTAAGATTCACTCACATTGGGTGCGTTGGATTGGAGATGGTGAGATGCGCACGAATTGGATGAGAGGAACAACGAGAAATAACTAACCTAAATAATAACGGAAAAATATAGTAAATGAGTGGATTTTATTAAGGATTTTAATGGGATTTTTAGATATATTTTTGTGAGTTTAAGGCTATTTTCTATCTTTGAAAATGTTATTTTTAAGTATTTTTAATTGATTTTTAAATTAAATTAAATAAATAAAAATATAAAAAATATAAAAAAAATTGTTTATTTTGCGTTGACCGTTGACTTGTTGACCTGTTGACCGGTTCGGTCAGTGTGTAAGTATGCGCTGGGTGAGACTCGAACCCGAGACCTCCCGTACGCGTGCACGCGGCTCTACCAACTGAGCTACGTGTCTAACCTGAAATAATCTTGTTTTTAATTATATTTTATATACTCATTCGATTTAACCAAAATTCTTTTAATTTCAAAAAACATTTTAATTCGTTCAACCGGTGCCAATAACAAGTTTCGAACGCGTGACGTGCGACTTAGTGTTGCACACAGTCCACCGCTGGACTGTGTGTCTAACCTGGTTAATATCTCGGTTTTTATTATACTTAACAACTAACGGGATTAACCCGGTTCAGCTTTAATCAAAAAGGCATTTTATTACTTAGAGGGTGCGTGTATCAGGGATCGAACTCGTGACGTGTGCGTAATATTTGCACACAGTCCACCGCTGGACTGTGTATCTAACCCGTTCATTATATCGATTTTTATTAGTCTTATGTTATACTACGTCTTCGTCTTCTTCGTTAATTTTACCCAGAAAACCAAGTTCAACTGTTTTTGACTGATTCATGTTATATTCAATTTTCAAACATTATAAGTAATTTAAAGGTAAAGAATGGAGAGAGTTTGGGGAAAAGACGTACCAATTAGTGTTGTTCACAGAATTCCAGCAGAGGTCCGTCGGTTCTGGAAATGAACTCTGGCTGTTAAAATCAATTAACAGTTTTGTTCGATTATTTGTGAAGTTGAGGCACTTAATCAAAGTTTGACAGAAGTTTGAAAGGTCATACCAGTTCTCGGTGTGTTTCCGGAAGTTTCAGAAGTTTTCCGGCGAAGGTAGGATTTTCGACAAACGTTGACTAGGATTGATTCTGATGGTGGAGTTGTGTTAGTGACCGATTAATCACATGATTGAAACAGAAAGAGTCGAAGGAATTACCGTGTGGATGGGAGTCCCGGTTTTCCGGCGACCTTGCAGAAATTTCCGGCGAGTTGATTTAAGCGTTCTGATGGACTGAAAGTATGACGAAAGTAAAATGGAAGGTTTGTCTGATGTCTCTGAGTCGCGAGAAGGGTTTTGATTGAAGTAATTTGGACTTTGATTATTTTCGGTTATAAAAACCGATGATGATGAGAATTGATGTTCATTCAATCTGAATTGATTAAAAATCGTCGGTGCATCGGTTATAAACCTGAATGTGCTATTAATCAAACGATTAGACGGTTGAATTGCCGATTTCGGTTTCTCAGTTGGCGCAACCGGTTTAAACTCGGTTTGTATATAAGAGTTATTTGTTTCCCTAAGTTGACAGAAAACAACAAGTGGCGGAGTGGTGATGTGTGTGTGTGTTAAGTCTTTGGATTTCAGTTCTGGCTGACCCGGGTTCGAGTCCCGGCAGCAACATTTCATTTTTATTTATTTTGTTTTAACTTTTTATCAAATATAATTTTTATAGTTTAGTTTGTTTATTAATTATGTATCATTATAAATCAAAATAATCATAAATATACAACATGACATTTATAACTTGATATTCGATTACAAAACGGAGCGGGTTTTGAAAACCCGTTTTTGACAAATGTTACAATAGGGTGGATCGAAATGATGGTGGTGATGGTTCTGAGGAGGGTAACAGTAAGATAGGAGTTGACTTTATTGTTGAGAAGGATTATTATGGGACCTTTCCATGTTTTTGGAAAATAATGGCAGGGGACAGGAACAAAGCACGAGACTAAATCACAAGGAAAGGGATAACCTTATTTGGATAGATTTTATTGATAAGGGATTTAATGTCAATATTCACCAAAGTGGGCCAGCTAAAACATAAAAAATTAGAAGACCCAACAATAAAAAATCCAATATCGTGGGAGAAGTAAACGAGATAGACAGGCCAAGGAAAAGTACAAGACAAAATGACATTCGATCTTAACAAAACTATCGGTATCCATGAGGAAAGCCTTTCAAGCGAGAATCAAACACTCTATTGGATCAAGATAATGGAGGAGGAGGTATTCTAAAAGATCTCAACGTTATGACAAACCATATTAATGTGGAAGAGGTGGAGGGTGGTCGTGAGGATAAGGCGGTCAACGATCTAAACGATCATCCTAATGACGTGGAAGATATACTAATTTAGAAAGACATGTTATGTACATCTTGGGGGTGAAGTGGGAGTCGATCTTTAAAACCACGAACATTTGATCAGAGATGTGATTAGGAAAGAAGGTATTCAAAGTGTGAACAGATGAATTTTTTATCTGTTAACATTAGAGGTTTAGGGGAGGGGGTTAAAAATAAATCTGGTTGGATTAAAGATTTGAAAAAAAGATAATGGGATTGAGTTTATCGCGTTGCAAGAATTCAATTTAATGATATATCGGGCATTGAGTTCAAGAAATTTTGGGGAGCGGGCAGATTTGAGATGGATCACGTGCCGGCCAACGGGAGATCTGGTGGTGTTGTCAGCATGTGGGACCCGAGCTTCATCAAGGTACATGATTCTTTGAAACATTCTATTTTTTTTATTATCTAGGGGGTTTTAAATGGGTGCAATAAAGCTATCACTATCATTAATTTTTACACTTTGAGACGACATTGGATGGTTATGGGTAGTTACTCGAGTTGGTGGGTGATTATGGGGGACTTTAATGCGGTGCGGAGTCAGGAAGAAAGGTGGAGTTCAAAATTTAATAAAACTTGTGCTTCTAGTTCTAATAATTTCATTTTCAAAATGGGTTAAGAGAATATAACTTGAAAGTGGGGAAATTCACCTATCATAGGACAATGGTAATAAACAAAGCAAGATAGACAGAGTGCTGGTTTGCCATGAGTTCTTCACCGAATGGCTGGTGGCATGTTTTAGGGCACTTCCGAGGCTTCACTCGGACCATAGCCCTCTGATTTTGACGTGTACGGACAAAATTTTTGGTCCCAAACCTTTTAGAATTTTTAACTCTTGGATGGATAGAAAGGATTTTGATGAAGTAGTGCATAAGGAGATTGAAAATTTCACCGGTGTTAGGGAGGCAGATGCGATCTTAATGCAGAAATTTAAGGCACTCCGAGAGAGTATCAAAAAATGGAAAAAAAGGAAGTTATAGCTAAGGAAGGAGAAAAGGAAATGGCACTTAAGGAAGATTGAGAAAAATTGGACAATCTAGCGGAAGGTAAAGAGTTGTCTGAAGAAGGATGTGGGCTAAACTAGAATGTCTTAAAGAACTTAAGGAGTTTGAGGAGTACAAAATGAAAGATCTTAAACAAAGAGCTAGGATTAGATGTGATCTAGAAGGAGACGAGAACACGACATTCTTTCATGGGTACATCAACAGTAGACGTGCCAATAATAATATTCCTGGGTTGTTGATTGAAGGTAAGTGGACAACGAAACCATCCTTAGTTAAAAAAGAGATAATGTGCTTCTTCAAAAGGGCTTTCGAGGAAAAGATTGTTAATAGACCTAAACTTACGTGTAACAATATAAGGAGATTATCGGAGGAAGATGCGACTTCTCTTACGGTTCCATTTAGGGCAGAAGAGATTAAATGTGCGGTTTTCGAGTGTGGAGCAGATAAAGCGCCTGGGCCAAATGGATTTAGTTTCAAATTCATCAAAAGGTACAGGAATTTATTTGAGAATGATTTCACCAACATGTTAGCTTCTTTTTACAGTAAAGGCTCATTCTCGGTGGGTTGTAGTTCATCATTCATAACTCTTATCCCAAAAAACAAGGATCCGGCTGGTCTAGAAGACTATAGACCTATAAATCTGATTGGGTGATAAGCAAAGCTATTTCAAAAATTCTAGCTAATCACCTTAAGAAGGTTATTGGTTCTATCATTTCGGAAAATCAAACGACGTTTCTGAAAGGTAGGTACATTCTTGATAGCCCCTTAATGTTGAATGAATTAGTGGCCTGGATAAAAAAGGCTAAAAACAAGGCTTTCCTTTTAAAAATCGATTTTGAAAAGGCTTACGATAATGTTAGTTGGAGGTTTCTTTTGGATATCATGGGCCAAATGGGTTTCCCTCCGATCTGGTACAAGTGGATCGAAAGGGTTCTAATTTCGGCTAGTTCGTCGGTTTTAGTTAACGGGTTTCCTTCTTTCGAATTTCAATGTTGCAAGGGTGTTAGGCAAGGAGACCCTTTATCCCCATTTTTATTTCTCTTAGTTACGGAAGCATTGTCTAACATTTTTGACAAAGCAGGAGAATAAGGGTTGTTTAAAAGAATCAAAACTCCCAATAACGGCCCGAAAATCTCCCATCTTTTATACGCTGACGACGCTCTCATTCTGGGGGAATGAGATAAGGAAAATATGTTTAATGTGGCCAGATTTCTGAGAATCTTTTACGTGTTCGGTGTTAAAAATTAATTTATACAAATCTAACTTATACGGATAGGGTGTGGAAAACTCGGAAGTCATTGAGATGGCTGAGGTAATTGGGTGCAAAACGGATAATAATCCTCTAACTTACCTTGGGATAACGGTGGATTGGAATTGAGGTTGGAGGTGTTCTTGGCTCCAAGAAGTGTTTCAAAACTCAAAAATCACGTAACTACTCAAAAATGGTCAAAAACTATCCATATAACCCGTCCTCCAAACAACAAATCACAAAATTCGCGAAGTGTGGCAGCAGAGGGCGTCGCCGACGGCCCTTGGATTTCCTGATATCCTCCGACGGCTTGATCTACTGTCTACGGGGGTTTTTGAGCGACGGGAGTATCTGAGGGGCGTCGGCGATGACACCTGCATTTCTCATTTTCTGTTTTTCCATTTGCATTCCCTTTCCTTCTCGGTGCTCTATATAGCTCCCGAATAGCTCCTTAAACTCCGTTAGACCTGCAAAACACAACTCCACTCAAAAGTAGGCTATTTAAAACTAAAATTTATGTAAATATATTAACTTAAATACAGAAGAACACCAATTTTCGACCACGCATCAGGGATGACACCAAGCTGTCACGGTCGTCCACACCGCCCCCAGGCAAAATCCGTCGTTTGCCCGACAATTGTGACGAGCCCATCTTTCTTTGTTGTTATCCAATATGCATATACATACATACATACATACATACATCTTATATATATATATATATATATATATATATATATGGGAATGTTCATTTGAGAAGAAATTTAATGTGAGAAGAAAAAGAAGAAAGAGCATAATGGTAAAACATTAAATAGTTTATAACTCCTCTGCTTAATTATATTATCTCTCATTAATAAAGTAAAAACATTTTATCTTTCATATTTCAAAATTTATCCTACTTATGTCTTACATTTACCTGAATTTACCCTACACACATGTAAATTTACTCTACACATTTTAAAATATATATAACAGGTGAGGAGGGGGACTCATCACCCACACCCAGATCCATCACTTGAATGAGGTGATGACCCAGATAGCGTGGCAGCTTACGTGAGGTCCATCACCTCCACACCTAATAACCTGATATGTTGTTGCACCCAAAATCATTCATGTGTAAAAGTAAGATACATTCGAACAAATATATTATTCTCTAAATCAAGAAGTTTAAGGTTTCAATTTACTTGTGTCCTCATATCCTTACTTTTTATATTTCTTGTTGGGATCAAGAATATCTTTACGGGGTAGTGTATTGTTTAAATTTAAATATGTATGCTTTAACTCAGAGGGGTGCAAATTCCATATCTTTAGTTATTATGTTGGATTAAAGTTAAACATAAGTGATAATTTCAAAGTCTTTGAAGCCACTTTTCGGGTCAATTACCCCATATGTCAAAAATATTATAAACATTTATTGATAAATTCAAAAATCAAGTGAACAGCTGGAATGTTTTTCAAACTCTTTTAACCTTTTATATATTATTTTTTCTTCTTAGAATCTTATGAGTTTCCCATGCAAGAGGACACCAAGACATGTATTCTTTTCGTATAAAATTTTAATTTGTGTTATACTTTGTGCAATAAGGAATGTTAAAGAACTAGGTTTAAAACTCTAAACTATAAATCTTGAGTATGGTTTTCAACTTATATTTTGATATATCTTTTGGTCACAAAGATAAAGATAGAAGTATGGAGAAATGAGAGTGGACAACAATTGCTTTTTATGTGTGTTGGATTGACAAGAAAGTGTGTAAGGATGACAAGCTATTATGATACTTAAATTAAGATATATGAAAATTTTAAAGCTAAATGTGTATATATTAACGTATATGAAAAAAACAGATGATTATTTAGTTTGTTTGAACTATTCTATTCTTAAGATAGAAATCAAAACAAACATAATAATACAAGTCTTCTTGTCAAATTAAAACCGATTAAAAAAAATCAACACCACTAATGCTACTTGTCCATGCTTAACCAGTTTATCACTAATCTCAGTAATTACTTAACAACTTACTACTGATAACCGATTGCTATTTATTATGGTTTAAATATTTTTAGTACCACCAGTACAGAAAAAATATTTTTTTGAAGCGGTGGAATGATGGTTTTGAAGCGGCTTATGAAGTGTTCGAAAAAATGAAAACATTTTTTTAAGCTCCAAGAAATAACGTAAACCGCTTAAAACAATACGAAAGGAACTGCTCCAAAAAATAATATAAAGCTCTTCAAAAATACTCTTTGGAGCGGTTTCATAAACCGCCCATGGTCTACGACTGAGATAATGGCGTTGGTTGGGGGCGGGTGAAGCCAAGCAACGCCGCTTTACACCAGGTTAACGTGGGTAGCGGCATTTGTAAGATATGGGTCACAATTTTAATAAAAAATTATATAAATAAAAATAGTAAAGATACTCTCTTTACATATCTGGGAAATTATAGTACACGTACCATGAACAAATCTAAACGAAATAATATATATAATACAACGTATGTAACTAAACTGATTCAAGCCATAGTCTTCAACAAGAGCCTTAACCGTGTCTTCTTGTATGGTCCGTTGTATAGTCTTCAACGAACTCTTAAATCGCGTCTCCTTGTATGATTCTTTGGGTGGGCTTCAACGAGGTCTTGAACCACATATTCTTATACAATAATTTCTACAAAATGAATAAACAAGTGCTAACGGTTGTGGCTGAGGAACATGTTCAACACGCTTCTCTTAAAACAGATTTCGCGCCTCTACTAAAGATGACGCGTCTATCTCCCAGGATACAACAGCCGGAGCCAAAATTGGCCACGCGCCCGAGGTTACACCTGATAAAATTATAGTGTTAGAAATTGTGGAAAAAATAATGATACGAAGGAGATGAAATTGAGTAGAGAAAACTTATCTCTCTAAGTACCCAACACATGGGTATTCAAGTATCTCTTCTTTTCAAGAACTCTCCATAAATTCATGTGTTTTCTTGTATTTCTTCTCTTGTATTTTTCTAGCCCCTTCAAGTTAAGCACATTGCCTACTTCTAATACAAAAGATATGGGGTGGAACAGTTTCACTTAATTAGAGATTTTATTAGAGACATAAACTCTAATAATAACAAATAAATGGACATAAAAACTCTGCTTAAGAGTTTATCCTACGCATGAAGAGTCTAGTAAATAATTATAATTTATTAAATTATAATTTCACTGAATTAATATCCATTCACACTACAAAAATTTCCAACAACGTTGTCCCGCTGGCGTGTCTATGAAGCCTGGCGTGGGGCGGGTTGGGGAGATGATGCGGATGGCTGGGATTAGCTAGGCAAAGTTGACCGTTTGGGGTAGCTGTTATCCAACGGCTAGATTATAATATATATATATATATATATATATATATATATATATATATATATATATATATATATTATAAATTTTCACTTTCTTCAATCTCTATATTTTTATAAATTCAACCCACTTAATCCTCTACAATGCATCTATTTAACCGAAACCTTGACCCGGACAACCCCTTTGCTTTCCAAGAGAACCCGAAACCTAGCCCGCCCCAAAACCGTCAACCACCAAACACGACCCAAATACCCCTTACCCGCGGCCAACCACAAGGTTTTGTATACTCACATTGTCCAGAGCTAGCCGAAATCGCGTCGTATATAGGAGGCGTTTACACGAACTTTCCATACGACGATTCATCTATTCCAACTATCATTTCTCAACCCAATTCCGTACCCGAAACACAAGCACAAGACATTGGTGGTTCGTCATCCAAACCGGCTAAAAAAGAAGTCACAAAAAAAACGGATGAAGAGAAAGTAATAGCGGCCGCTCAACGAGTACAAAAAAGGGGGACAACTCAAGAAGAAGCTACTTTGACAAGATGTTATATTGACGAATCGCAAGATTAGATCAAAGTTATTTTATATATAACAATATTATTTTTTTCTTTTATTATAATTTTTTGTATAACGACTAATTTTTTTTTGGAATAGAGAATGCACAACACTGCACAGATTTTTGGGATGCATTAAAAATCATTTCATATACAAATGCAAAGCAAGGAGGGTTGTCGTGAAAATGATAGCCTCTTGTCCAAGTGGAGTGACATAAATACACACGTCACCTTGTTCAATGGTTGTTTCCATAAGGTGAAGAACTCGCTAAGGAGCTGTGAAACCGAAGCCGACCTAACCCAAAATGCCATGGTCTCGTATAGAGATCACAAGAAGTCCGAGTTCATGAACACGCATTGTTGGAATATATGTAGGTACGCTTCTAAATGGACAACAATCCCTAATGCTAGCGAATCAACCTCATCCAAAAGGGCAAGAACACCCTCGTTCCAAGCTCAATCCGATGCTCGTGATCAAGAGCTTGATCTAAATTTTGATGATATTGAGGATTCTCTTTCCCGCCACATGGTAGAGACACTTCCAAAAAGGTGGGTTCAAAGAGGTAGATCGGGCTCGGCCACTAGTTCGGCTTTGGTTAAAGGGTTATACACTAACAATTTGGAAGAAATTGGGACGAAAATTGACACATTCAATTTCATCCCACAACAAAGGGTCAAGGTGAAGAAAAATATTTAAGCTGCTCGCAAAAAAACAAGGCATCTCACAAAGAAAAACTTGCGGATATGAAGTTTCTCGCTATGAACGTCGATCACCTTAGCGGCGCAGAATTGGCAACGACGTTGGAGATGAAGAGATCTTGCAAAAATATAACATGGATAAATGATGAAGTTTTTATTTTTATTATTTTAATGTACTTGTTTTTTTTAATTTTGTGTAGCTTTTTTAGTTAGTTTGTTAATTTAATTAAATGAAATTTTAATTAGTTTAAAAAAATAGCAAGTGCCACATGGCTGGATACGCCAGCAGAAGCCATGCCAACCATGCCACATCATGTGGATCCCCTCTTCGCCACTTGTCAACCCAAACCCCCCACACCCCGCAATTTAAGATCTACACTCCTTAAAAGCCTTAAGGTTCTGTGATTCAAGAAGTAAGAATAATTTTGAACGAGTGAGTATTTCATGCATCTTTGAATGTATTAATCTTTATTCCAATTTCTTATATGATTTTTAATAAATTCATTTATACTAAAATGACCTTGGTGTCACTGAATTGGCAGTGATGGTTGCCAATGATATAATATTTTTAATAGGGCCGTTAACAAGCTGAACCAAATATTTAACGAATAATTTGGAAACTATTCAGCAAGAAGTTCATATTTGTTCGTTCGAACAAGAACACAAAATTTCGTTCGTTTAGTTAAATGAGATGTTCGTTCATTTATATTTTTAGCTTTTATATTATATTTAAATGCTATAAATTATGACAAATAACATATTTAATAAATATCAATGTATTAAATATTTTGTTTATAAACACTTATTTATACTCGTTTGTTTTCATTTGTGCTCATGAACGTTCGTTACCTAAAATTAACAAACAAACACAAATACGTTCATTTCCTTAACAAACACCCACAAACATGAAATTTTGTTCGGTAAGCGTTTATAAACAATTCGTGAACACATATTTTCTTAGCAAACGAACATGAACAAAATCATGTTCATTCGGTTTGTTTGAAGCCTAAATGTTTAGTAAGGGATGTTAAAGTTCAAGAGCTGAGAGATGTGCGAGGTCTCACGTCATATACTTATTTTTTTCTATAATAACACAAGTGACCTAGGTTGTGTTGAAGGGATATCTATATAATCTGGTGGATTGCGTAAAGCTCGCAATAACAACGGATCGAGGAAAGTATACAGAAAAGACAATTCTTTTCTATTATATTATATTAGTATTAATTCATATTAGGTTAGACTATTAATTCATATCCGATTAGTCTTAGTCAGTGATCCTGGCTTAATGAGTCATTTCTTCAGTGATGAACTGTTGGCGACAATCATACATTTTCTCTGTGGATCGAGGAGAAAGGGGGCTCAGAGGGAAGAGGATTGTACCGCGAGAGATGCAAGGATGTCAACCTCTTTCAAATATACAACGTGAATTATGGCAATGCAATGTAGTTGGATTCTCATGTCGATCTGAACGAATCATCCTTTTTACGGAAGCAAATATTTGCCTGTTAGGTAAGAGGATAACAAGTTACAAATTTTGTCTCGGTAGCACATGTATCTCTATTAGCAATGTTTTAAATTTGGTTCAAACCTACGGGTATTACCAATTGAACCGACTACTAGATACATCACTGGTACGATAGAGTCCAATATAATTCAAGTACTAGTTTAGTTTTCGAACCACCAAAAATTCGATATTACCGGTGCATACCAATACCCATGTTCAATTTTGAGTTTTAAACTCCCCATTATAACCTAGTGTATCCAAAACGTCTTTCCAATTTCCTATGACCCGATTGATTATGAAAGTATTAATCATACAAAATTTTGGGTGGTTGAAGAAGAGTCAGAAGGAGAACTTCATAATGATGATATAGATAACATGCATGTTTGGTGAGGAAGAGCGTAAACCGATTTCTCAAACACAAGGTTACCTTTTATATATGTTAATTATCTTACACAATTTTAGTACATTATGATTATTGTTAACTAACACTACTTATTTTATATTGTAGTAAATGAAAATAATTATGTTCTTGTTGATGATGATGATAGTGAATTTCATCTTTTAAGCGAACTTGATACATTCAACATTCTATGCAAGAAACCTATTGTAGACTTTATTTAAAGAAACTTTCTTTTAAAATTAATTTTTTTATTATTATGAAATTATGTGGTTTTTGATTATTTCTAAGTTTAGAGCAAAATGACCAAAATACTTATCTAAAGCGCATAAGGTATATGGATGTTTAAGTTTGTCAAATTAAGAGTGAATTACAGGTTTTGTTCTTAATGTTTATACCAAATTTCAGGCGGTGATCTTTGTCTTTAAAATTGAAGAGTTTTATATCTAATATTTCCAAATACTACACGCTATGTCCTTTAGTCCTTACACAGTTAAAACTTTCTGTTAAATCATATTACACAAAGGTAGTTTAGTATTTTTACCCATTTATTTAAAACATATTTTAACAAGATGAGATCTCGCCAAAAATTCCAAACCTTAAACCCGTTGTTGTCGCTCTTTTGTCAAAATCCTAACACCATTGCCGTCATCTCTTTCTCCTTGTTAGTTTCCCTTCCTCTCTATGGTTTTATACATGGCAGTTGGGTGGTTTTGCTTAGGATTGTTGGCAGATTGCACCACTGTAAATGATGGTTGACCATCCACCTTTTTTGTTCTCCTATTGCTTCTCTCTTTCTCTATCGCACACACTCCTACTTATCCCCTACTCCTCAAATTAGTTGTAGTTTGCTAGTTAATATTGGTTCTAAACTCAGTTAGAATTTGTGAGGAATTGAAGATGGTGGCCGGTGGTGTGAGGATGGGCGAAGACGGTGGCAGTAGGTGGTGTGGTGTGGTGGTTGTGATGGTGGGAGAGAAAGTGAGATGTGAGAGAATAGTGGTTTTTATATTGAGATTTTAGGTTATTTACACTATAGTTTAAAAAGGTGAAATGACAAAAATTGCCATTATGTGCAAGTCACATGACCAGATTTAATATAAAAAATAATTGGCTTATGTCTAAAGGACATAATGTATAACATTTTAAAACATTAGTTACAAAACTTATCAATTTTAAAGACGAAAGAAACCACATGAAATTTGTTATATAGATAAATGATAAAACTTGCAATTCACACTCAAATTAAAAATATCACTCTAAAAACCAAACGCATGGTAAAAAAATACAAAACATGCAAGTGATCAAGTTAAAATCTAGCTTACTCCTAAAACAATTTAATTAATTTATAGTATAATATAGATTAGAAACCCGTGTAGTACACATATTAAATAAAAGAAATATTAAATAGTTATTATTGATGATTTAGGAATTATAAAACAATTTTTTAAGATAAAATATGATTAGAATTAACTTTTTTAAAAGTTAAAAACAGATTACGAAAGGGTGATAGAAAAGAAGAAGGGCAACTTATAGAACTGTGACATGTAACGCGACTAGTTTTTTTTATATTATTTATTACACCTAGATATTTCGTTGATGTACCTTTGTTAATTATTAATTAATTTACTAAAATAGACCAACCAATTTAATGCATGCACATTTATAAACACTTACACAATAACACATGCAAAGATGACAATACTTGAAACGGGTGATAGACAGGAAGGTTGAGCGACTCATGAATTTGTTCATGAAAATATAAGTGTACTGGCCTCATTCATAAATCATGATCATATTTATGTTTCAATTCTATATATATTTCTTGAATTTGCATTTTTTTTATTTTTAAGAAAATGAGCTAAATCACATCGAATTTAACAGCCAAAAATGTGAGTTTTAACATCTTTTGACTCCAACTTGTTTCATCAATGATGAAATAGGAAGATAAGAAATTCAGACTAAGAACTAATTTTTATTTATAAGACTATGCATACTGGGATGTTACCTACATTTAATGTCATTTTTGGGGCGTGACACAATGTGACAAAGGCACCACTACTAGGGGCATAAGCCCAGTAACGGGCATGAATGAGCTTGTGAACGTTGAGTTTATTTTCAAAAAGAGTAAAATGCCCGAATAGTCCCTATATTTTGTTAATATTTTACGGTTAGTTCTCACCTTTTCAAAATTACACCTATTTTTCTTGTGGTTGGCACGGTTGTTACTCAGATAGTCCATGGGTCGGATGAATGTTAATTTTTCCAGTTAAGTTGATGAAAAATGACTGAATTACCCTTGCTAATAAAAATAATTTAAACATTAAAATATCTAATTAATCATTTAATATTCAAGTAGGCACCACTGTTATGATTTAAATATAAAAATTACCCCAACCCCCACCCACTAGAGGTGTACAAAACGGGTTTAGAGCCATACCCGAGACTGGGTAGGGCCCAATCGGGTACAATCGTACCTAGGTATAGAATATCAGGAGAAAACCTATAGGAACCGGTTCGGGTATGATCATGTATGAGTATGGTCGGGTATGGGTATACCAGGAACTGGGGAGGAATCGCGTATAAGTTGAAAATTGAAATATTACTGTTAGAAACCGGTTCCTGACGGTAATATTGTCCACACCTCGGAATTCACATGCGGAGTTCTACTGCGAGGCGCGTGACAAACCAGGATCACAGTCATTAGTCATACTGAACGACCACTATATGAGTTTAAAAAATTTCCTGTTTGCTCATTCATGAGAAAATACTGTTTATACAATTTAGTTACGGAAGCGTAACAATTACAAAACCATAATAGCTAATGTAAGTAAAAGTGATTCTAAAAGTTTGATGAAATCAATGCGACTCCGAAATGCATCCTAGTCCTGATATGAGCTACCTTAGCAACCTGAAAAAACATGTAAAATCAAGTGTCAACAATAATGATGAGTGAGTTCACAGGTTTTAGTTCACAAGTTTAAACGTAAGTGTTTCCCACTGGTTCAACCCTGAACCAGTGTCTCATAAGTTACCCTGATCCAACCCGAATCAGATTAATATTATGTAGTTTAGCAGTTCATGTTAAATGTTTAGGTAGCTAGCCTAGGCCATGTCAACAAAGTGTTCGATCCGAAGCTGACGTTGCTGCCCCTGTTGTGCCAGGCCTATCACCAACCATGGCTAAAAAGTTAGGCAAATTCTACACTCGTGACCATCAACGTTCGGTCTAACTGGCGCGACCAGTTCGAGTGGGGCTTGTCGGGCCCAGTAGTACTACTAAAAATTCCCTCGCTATAATCCAATACTAACGGCGTCATAAGTGTTAAGGGGACTGACATGTGATATATGCTCCCTTGTTACCATAACCGTATAACATAACTCTAAATAGAAAGGCGTTACTGTACCATGATGTATGCCACCCATACATCACTGTAACGTGTACATGTTTTAAATAGAAAGACGTTACTGTACCGTAATATAATCAACCCATATATCACTGTAACGTGTACATGTTTTCTCCCCCTGTGTTTTTGTAAACGTTTAAAGAAATAGGGGCCGTGAACTCACCTTAAGTTGCTCGGATAGATAAGTGCAAAGGAAGTAAAGGATGGAACCGCTAATCACGTCCGAGAAGCAAACGTGTAAGGGGATGATCAAGGGAAACTCGGGGCTGCACAAAATCGAGGTGGGGGGCTGCCTTGCGTGAACGAGAGAGGGGGGGTTGTCGCTGACGTCGAGGGGGCGGTTTGGGCTAGTTTTTGGGCCGAGAGGGAGAGGGTGACGGGTTGGGTTTGGTCCGCAAGGGTGTGGGTGGCGGGTTGGGTTTTTTTGGTTACGGAATCGAATCGTTTCACAAGCTCGGTTCGGTTCGGCTATTTTTAAATCGTTAAATAACTACATATATTACAACTCGACAATCTATTCGCGACACGAAGTTTATAACTATTAAATCACGTAATCAGAGCGTGACACGATAATTCCACAAACGTCTAATAACACGTAGCACGTAATTCAGATACGACTCGCTAAAATTCTCAAACATCGTTTATTCTCGGAATACTAAAGTTAGCGTAATTATAGCGTGCGCGTAACTAATTCTCCGAATTAAATTAGCGTAGGAATAAATAACGATAAAGTTGCGCCTTTAAAATACCTGAAAAAATCAGGATGTCACATTATCCCCATGTTGAAAGAATTTTCGTCCCGAAAATTGAGTAAACGCGGTTAAGCATGCAAACGCACGAAAGTTCAGTTTGTTAGAATGGTACAAGAAAATCTCAGGCTATCACATAATCCCCATTTTAAGAGAATTATCGTCCCGAAAATTGAATAAGCACGAGTTTGAAAAGTGTTAGAGTGAGGGGATATTTTCGAGTTGCCACATTCTTCCCCAGTTAAAAGAATTTCGCCCGAAATTCAGTTCGCGCTACTTGGATTTTGTGATTCGGTTGCAAAAAGGTGAGGATATTTGTCTTTCGTTTGATCCTCTCTTTCCCAAGTGTACTCCGGTCCACGCTTAGAGTTCCAACGAACCTTGACAATCGGTATTTTACTATGTCTTCATGTTTTGACCTCTCGGTCCATAATTTTGATTGGTTCCTCAATGAACCGTAGTTGTTCGTCCACATGGATCTCATCCAGTGGAACGGTTAGTGTTTCATCTGATAGACACTTCTTCAGATTTAAGACATGAAAAACTTTGTGAACTCCACCGAGTTCATCAGGAAGGTTCAACTCATAAGCTACCTGACCGATTTTCTTTGTGATTTCAAAAGGGCCAACGTATCGCGGGTTTAGTTTACCTTTTTTGCCAAAACAAATCACGCCCTTCCAAGGCGATACCTTCAGTAGGACCCGATCACCTACTTGAAATGCTAAAGGTTTGCGTCGTTGATCAGCATAGCTCTTTTGGTGATCCCGAGCTGCCGCCATACGATTTCGGATTTGTAATATCTTTTCAGTTGCCTCCAAAACCAACTCTGGACCAGTGATTTGACTATCACCAACTTTCGCCCAGCAAACGGGCGATCGGCATTTTCGTCCATACAACGCCTCGAATGGTGCTGCTTGGATACTCGTGTGATAGCTATTGTTATAGGAAAACTCTACCAAAGGTAGATATTTCTCCCAGCCTTTACCAAAGTCGATTACACACGCTCTAAGCATGTCTTCGAGGGTCTAAATGGTACATTCACTTTGACCATCAGTCTGAGGATGATATGCTATGCTCAAATTGACCCACGTGATCCCAAGGATTTCTGTGCTGATTGCCACAGATGAGAAGTAAAACGTGAATCACGGTCGGATATGAAGGATATTGGCACTCCATGTCGGGCTAATATTTCCTTCAAATTGATGTCTACGAGTGTAAGAAACTTGTCAGTTTCCTTGATTGCCAGAAAGTGTGCAGACTATGTCAGTCGATCAAGAATCACCCAGATGGTGTCGTTTCCTCGCTGGGATCTGGGTAAGCCAGTGACAAAATCCCTGGAAATTTGCTCCCATTTCCATGTTGGGATCTCTCGTTGTTGAAAGTCCTGACGGCTTTTGGTATTCAAGCTTAACCCTAGCACAGGTCAAGCATTTACTAACATAAGTCGCTATGTTAGCTTTCGTGTGGGGCCACCAGTACAAAGTCTTGAGGTCCTGATACATCTTGTGAGAACCAGGATGCACCGAGTAACGAGACTTGTGTGCTTCATCCATCACAAACTCTCGTAAGTTTCCAATGAATGGGGCCATACACGTTCCATGAAGTAATAATGTCGTCTTCCTTGCATTCAAGTTTCTTCTCCATGCCCAGTAGGGATTCTGCTTTGAGGTTCTCTTCCTTCAGTATTTCAATCTGAGCGTCACAAATCTGGGTAGGAAGACTGGAGTGAGTAGGAAGCTGTAACGCACGTACACGCTTAGGTTTGGTATCCTTATGACTGAGGGCATCGGCCACCACGTTGGCCTTACCTGGATGATACTAGATCACGCACTCCTAGTCGTTGAGGAGTACGACCCATCGACGCTATCGCATGTTCAACTCCTTCTGATCGAAGATATGCTGGGGACTCTTGTGATCGGTGTAGATGGTGCACTTGGTACCGTACAAGCAATGTCTCCCTATCTTGAGTGCAAAAGCTACTGCTCTCCAACCCCCAAACCGTGGGTAGTGTAGTTCTTTTTCGTGAACCTTGAGTTGGCGTGATTGCGTAAGCGATGACTTTCTCATGTTGCACCAACACGTAACTTAGTCCTTGGTTAGACGTGTCACAGTAAACAACGAAATCGTCTGTGCCTTCTGGTAATGAAAGAATGGGTGTACTACAGAGTTTCACCTTCAACTGTTGAAACGCGGATTACTGAGCAGTCTTTCGAGTTAGAGTTGCGAGGGTTTGTGCCTATAATCAAGAAAAGCGGGCTTTGCAACGTCAGAAGTCGTTCGTTAGAAGCTAAACATAAGGTTTTTTGTGTGGTAGGGGCTCCATGGTAAGGTGTAGGTATCGTTCGGATTCCTACTAGTTCTTGGAGTAGATTCGGATGTCGTCAAAGGAAAAACAAGTGGCATATTCGTCATGGTACGCTAAATTCGAATGTCGTGACTGGGAACCTGCCTCGTTCGTCAGGATAGTCCTCGTGATACCTCCATATCTCTGATATTCATGGCCCATTGCTCCTCGAGTAAAGTTTGTAGAGAGTAACCCCTCCAAGCGAGAGTTCGCGAAGAATGTGGTTAGGATGAGTCATAGAATCCGGGAAGTATATCCCGAATGGATGTGGAAACATGTAAAAAGGGTAGTCGCAATCGATGCGTAAGCGTGTCAGGATCCGTAACAGAGGTTTACTTGATGTCAGGGGTATAGCTGGTCGTATACAAGTTTGCATAAGGTAAAAAAAATGAAAAACGCCATTTGTCAAAAAGGGGTGTCCGTGGATATATCAATCATAACAAGAATTTACCATCGAAAAATGGTTGCCGCACGAGTTTGTAGTGTTAAGATTCACTGAAACCTCCGTCTAGTTTGTAGGGCTCGCCCACACGCGAAGGGGGAATAATTCACTTTGATCCATGAACTTAGATGAGTGTGCAATTTATCATGTCGGTAAGCAACCAAATTCAGAGGAGTTTCCTTAGGTTGTGTGAATGAATCTAAAATATGTCTGTGTAGTCAAGAGGCTTCAAAGAAAGGACGCGAAAACATGTTTAAGAGGCTATGATCATATCAACAATTCATTACCATCCTCAAGGTTTCAAGAAGTGATCACCAAGGATCAAAAAGACAAGTTCACCGAGTTCTTAAAAAAATTGAACACATATTTGATGGGAGATTATGCATAAAGTTTCGAAGATGTAGTGCGAACACGACAATGGGGTGGGAGATTTGTCTACGTCATCAACAGTAACTAAATGTCGCATTAAACAGTAAGCATCGATCAGTGTAATGGCTAGGAGATAGACTAGCTCAGAAGGGAAAACTGTTATGGAATAACTATCCTAGCAATACGAGGAGTAAGATTATTGTATATGTTATCATGTTTATCTGGGTGTTGAATAACTTACATCTTGTCTTCTGATGTCCATAAGATGATGGGACCATTTTGTGGAAATCCGTTTGTAGGGTTGGATATGTTGCAATGTACATTAGGTTAGACTAAAGATTAGCGACAGGACCGAGTATAAAGGGTCAAAGGAAATTTTATAGTTAAGGCAAGGGATAAGGTGTGAGTGTACGAGAGATTCTTCATAATTCGTTTATATGTTGATGTTAAAGGGTTTACCCTACGATTTCTGATAGGGTTTCAATCGAGATAACAGGTTCTGATGAGAATCTTAGTTTCACTAAGACTCGTATATGAGAAAAGAAAAGAAAAAATAAATAAATAATAACGAGGGATTCCATTGACGATAGCTCAATGTGTCTAAAAAAGATCTTAAATCTAATTGTTGCGTCCATCAACTGCTAGACAAGTTTAACGACACCAGTTAGTCGTTGAATGAGTTACGAGAGATTCTATTGACAGTGGAAGTTTTAAATATGAGATTCACAGGTTAGGACAATTTATCCACACACAAGGTTTCACAAGGGTTCACATACATCGCAAATTACTATTACGTGTGCACCCGTAATGATAAGTTGGTTTGCATGTTCACCCTAGTTCCATCTATCTTGTGTTAAAATGTCCCTCAGATTTAATTTTTCGAGTACAAAGTGTTGTCAAAATGATAGGGTTATCAAAGCTTAGTCATTAATCCAAATGTTGATAAACTCAGAGTTATATCAGAAAGAGTAATGTAGGATCAATTGATCTGAGGATCTACTCAAGTTGAAACACACCATGAGAATCCAATCCAACGGATCGTAGAGGTAAGAGTGCGCATGGAACAAACATGCACATGAATTATGACTTCAAGAGATGAAACTGGTTCATTAACGTAGGTTACCAGGAAAAGCAAGGCAACTGTTCCACCATCCGAGTCAGGTTAGAGTTCAGGTGTGCAATAGGCAAAGTGTTCTTAGTTTCGTGGTCAATCATTCTCTCGAAGAATATCAACCAAAGATGTAGAATCGTGGATCGGGAAAAATGATGACATCTCGATGTCAATGGTTCTGCAATAATGTGTGCAACAAACTGCCCTAACGTAGGGTGCCTCACGCCAGGGCCACCTGCTCAGGTTGAAAGAAAGTAGAACTAGTGGGGCCGGGGTAATGTCGTTGCTAGGTAGAGAAATGACTCATTTTCGATAACTCAACTCCCAAGAGATATGCATCAATGTTGTATGTCGCCCCAATCATGGACTTGAGAAAGTTCACCATACCCGATAGTACAATCGGTAGGCTCAGGGCTAGTGTTTTGCTCATCTGTGTGGTGTAGGAAGAAGTACAAATGATTGTGATGGGAAACGCTCCTCTAGAGGCTCCGTCTCATGGCCCTCAGATAGGAGTAGATTCACGTTGTTGGCTATCCCACGAACATCGCCACTAGGGATGAAGATACAAAGAGTTTGGTATGTTCCTCGTCAGTTGAGGGTTAAATGGATGATGTCGACATGCCTACAATTTCCATGTAAGTTTTGATGCGATGTACATAGGCATATCATGTATGAGTGTTCTTGTATGTCAGGTATGTGTGTTTGTGTTGGTATGTGACTAATGCATTGTCTAACGCTATAGACTAAGTCTACTCTCTAATGCAAACCTAGTTCACTATAACCATTGGCTCTGATACCAATCTGTCACACCCTCAGAATTCACATGCGGAGTTCTACTGCGAGGCGCGTGACAAACCAGGATCATAGTCATTAGTCATACTGAACGACCACTATATGAGTTTAAAAATTTTCCTGTTTGCTCATTCATGAGAAAATACTGTTTATACAATTTAGTTGCGGAAGCGTAACAATTACAAAACCATAATAGCTAATGTAATTAAAATTGATTCTAAAAGTTTGATGAAATCAATGCAACTCCGAAATGCATCCTAGTCCTGATATGTGCTACCTTAGCAACCTGAGAAAACATGTAAAATCAAGTGTCAACAATAATGATGAGTGAGTTCACAGGTTTTAGTTCACAAGTTTAAACGTAATTGTTTCCCATTGGTTCAACCCTAAACCAGTGTCTCATAAGTTACCCTGATCCAACCCGAATCCGATTAATATTATGGAGTTTAGCAGTTCATGTTAAATGTTCAGGTAGCTAGCCTAGGTCATGTCAACAAAGTGTTTGATCCGAAGCTGACGTTGCTGCCCCTGTTGTGCCAGGCCTATCACCAACCATGGCTAAAAAGTTAGGCAAATTCTACACTCGTGACCATCAACGTTCGGTCTAACTGGCGCGACCAGTTCGAGTGGGGCTTGTCGGGCCCAGTAGTACTACTAAAAATTCCCTCGCTATAATCCAATACTAACGGCATCCTAAGTGTTAAGGGGACTGACATGTGATATATGCTCCCTTGTGACCATAACCGTATAACATAACACTAAATAGAAAGGCGTTACTGTACCGTGATGTATACCACCCATACATCACTGTAACGTGTACATGTTTTAAATAGAAAGATGTTACTGTACCGTAATATAATCAACCCATATATCACTGTAACGTGTACATGTTTTCTCCCCCTGTGTTTTTGTAAACGTTTAAAGAAATAGGGGCCGTAAACTCACCTTAAGTTGCTCGGTTAGATAAGTGCAAAGGAAGTAAAGGATGGAACCGCTAATCACGTCCGAGAAGCAATATGTACGGGGATGATCAAGGGAGACTCGGGGCTGCACAAAATCGAGGTGGGGGGCTGCCTTGCGTGAACGAGAGAGGGGGTTGTCGCTAACGTCGCACACAAGAGAGGGGAGAGGGAGCTAGGGTTTGCAAATTCTTTTTTTTAAACCTCCATGCATACATACGTATACATAACTAAAGTGCCAAGGGAGGGGGTGGTTTGGGCTAGTTTTTGGGCCGAGGGGGAGAGGGTGACGGGTTGGGTTTGGTCCGCAAGGGTGTGGGTGGCGGGTTGGGTTTGTTTGGTTACGGAATCGAATCGTTTCACAAGCTCGGTTCGGTTCGGCTATTTTTAAATCGTTAAATAACTACATATATTACAACTCGACAATCTATTCGCGACACGAAGTTTATAACTATTAAATCACGTAATCGGAGCGTGACACGTTAATTCCACAAACGTCTAATAACACGTAGCACGTAATTCAGATACGACTCGCTAAAATTCTCAAACATCGTGTATTCTCGGAATACTAAAGTTAGCATAATTATAGCTTGCCCATAATTAATTCTCCGAACTAATTAGCGTAGGAATAAATAACGATAAAGTTGCGCGTTTAAAATACCTGAAAAAACCAGGATGTCACAAATATAGCGATTTGGAACCGGTTATTTACCTTTTAACCCTCTAAATTAGTATAAATAGGTCTTGAATGTTTATTTTTAAACACATCACTTCTCTAACTCTCGGACACTCTCTAAAACACAAACCACTCAAGTATTTTGTATATCAACGATGGCAAGTTACGAAAATGTTAATTTGGTGCTTGAAAGTTTTTCTTGTATCTTAAAAATGTTATATTAATAAGCAAAAGATGTTTTAAAATTTTGTATGATTTTTAGGTTTTTGAGTTCTTACAATAAAGAGTTTCATTTAAACCCTCTCCTATGTGGCTATATATATATATATATATATAAGTATGGTCGGGTATGGGTATACCAGGAACTGGGGAGGAATCGCATATAAGTTGAAAATTGAAATATTACTGTTAGAAACCGGTTCCTAACGGTAATATAGCGGTTTGGAACCGGTTATTTAGCTTTTAACCCTCTAAATTAGTATAAATAGGTCTTGAATGTTTATTTTTAAACACATCACTTCTCTAACTCTCGAACACTCTCTAAAACACAAACCGCTCAAGTATTTTGTATCACCAACGTTGGCAAGTTACGAAAAATGTTGATTTGGTGCTTGAAAGTTTTTCTTGTATCTTAAAAATGTTATATTAAGAAGCAAAAGATGTTTTAAAATTTTGTATGATTTTTAGGTTTTTGAGTTCTTACAATAAAAGGAGTTTCATTTGAACCCGCTCCTATATATATATATATATATATATATATATATGTTATCTTGAGAAAGCTAAAAATTATTGTGAGCGAATGAAAAAACCAATCAATATCAATTTTTAATACAAAAATCATTATAATTAAATACAACACTAAAAAGGAATTTACTCTTTAAATAATTCATCACTCCTCTCAAAATCACTTTTAAATCTTAATAATTTTTTTACACATGTGCAAATACAACAACTTTACACGTGTGTAAATAACAAATTTACACGTGTATAAATTTTCTTTATTTACGAATAAATGTAAATTTAAATTCTAATATAATGATAAATGTAACAAAAAATGAATTTGAATTTTCTGATCAAGTTGTTGCGATTTTTTCACATATTTACTTAATTAATTATGTTTTCGATATTTCAAAGGTTTCTTCCATTCTTTTTTGTTCTTTGTACAAGTTTTATTAGATTGTTTTTTAAATAGATTTGAAATAGAGCCTGGTTAAAAGTATAAAGCCAAATTTTATTATGTATGTTATGAGTAAGTAGAGTTTTCATATTACATGTTTGTTGAGGTTTTAAATATGAATATCACTACTCATAATTTTACATGTGATTTACCCTTCAATTAATGCTTGAAAATTCTGGTAAGGAGTCATGATCTGGCTTTATATATTTGGCAAGTGTAGTGTCGTAGCCATGAAAAAAAGACGTTTCCCTACTGGTGGATAAATAATTTTTCTGACCAGTAACATGCATGTCAACCAATTTTAAGCTGGGTGCGATGCATGTGTTTGTACTATATAATTATATACATAACTTTTTGCATTCTGTCTTTATTGTTGTGTAATTCAGACATATGCCTTATGAGAGGTCTGTATGTCCATCCTATATATAGCCTCATACTTAACTTCTTAAATAATATTTAAGTGTAACTAAAAGATTATAAAAAAATAAATACTTAAAAATGTTGGATATTTGAACGTGTATGAATGAAGTCTAAAAGTTTGTCCCACGTAGGTGTGGGAATAAAATAGAAGTTAGTGTATAAGGTAATGTTTTACCTAACTTACATAACTATGTGCTATGTTTTACCAAAACTCCTACGCGGGCGCGCAAGGGGGGTCCAATTCTTGAGCCGAATTTAGTTGTCATGTTTTACCAAAACTCCTACGCGGGCGCGCAGGCCATTCAGTTTAGACACACCAAGACACACAGTTCTCTTCTTCCTATCTAGTTTTCTCTGCAACATCTCCAGTTTCAATTTTTCCGTTACATTATTAACAATATTACTAACAAAAAAGACGTCTCAGTGTTTTTTTTTTGTAAAATTAAGATTGTATTCAGATAGAATTGAAAGTTACATCTTTAAAGATTGCATATTATAGTATATGATCATCAAATCATACGTAATGGACATTATAGGTGTATGAAAAGGGAGTGTGCGTTTAGTATAACGCCCAACGAGGAGAAAATAATCAGAAAGTAACAATTGAAAAAACATTAAGAGACGTCAACTATTATATATTTTTTTTAAAAAACAATATGATAATGTTATAGAAAGTGTTATTTAAAAAGTATTAACTATTACCTATAGCCTTACAATCACAGTGACAAAAAATACAATTCTAACTAAAAACAGATAATTATATATCACCTAATATGTCAAGTTGAAGAAAATAAATTAAATATTAAACAACTAAATTAAATATTAAATTAATAAATTTAGGTATGCGAGACATTTATATGACTATTAAAGTTTAAAATAAAATAATAGTGATCATGGACAGAGATCGGGAATGTTGTCTGCAAATGCACCCCACTAGAAGGCTATATATTTTATTTTATTTTTTTTATTAAAAGCAAATTGAAGAAAAAAACAAATCACGTAGAAGCAGGAACACTCATTCCCACATATTCACGTTTTAATGATACACCCCCATGCATGGGATTTAACTTTTCATAAACAACTACAAATCTAATTTGCTTTAGAAATGGCATATATCTTATAAAACTATTAATATTTTCTTCTTATCAATTAGGATTAATATACCGGAAAAGTAGTTCAGAAAACTAATTTTAAAACGGTGGATTCATGATTTATTTTATAGAAGGACGATTCAAGTTTTAAGCGATTTGTTAAAAGGATGATCGCGACTTTTGCCTACAAAATAGATTATTTATTTAAGAGGGTGCCGCCCTGACTCTATGCGTGTTCAAAGGCGTAAATGGTTATTTGGGAACCATCTCAAGGAAATCCCCATTCCCTTTTTTTGGAAAAAATAGAAGATTTTTCTTTTCCTATATCCGACTTAATGAAACTTTTTTTTTTAAATTAGAGATTGGTTAGGTAAAAAATCAGAATTCAAAATTTTAGATCAACAATTCCAAATAAAAAAAACAACCAGGATGATGTAATAGAATTCTGGAAGAATATTCCATATGCACAAAAATCAAGAAGTGTTTTGTTACTAGCTCAATCAATTTTTAGAAGATATATTAAATTACCCTTATTGATAATAGCTAAGAATATTAGTCGTATTTTATTACGACAATCTCCGGAATGGTACGAGGATTTCCAAGATTGGAATAGAGAAATTTATCTAAAGTGCAACTATAACGGTCTTCAATTCTCTAAGACGGAATTTCCTAAAAATTGGTTAATCGAAAGTTTTCAGATAAAAATCCTATATCCTTTTCATTTGAAACCTTGGCACAGATCTAATCTACGACTCTTTGATAGAGATCGAAAGCAACAAGATGATTTTGATTCTTGTTTTTTAACAGTTTTGAAAATGGAAATGAATATCCTTCACCCTCTACCCTTACATGTGGCTCTTGTTAATGCTTACCAATATTCTTGTGTAATAATTTAATATTTGGGGAAATAAATACTTCCACCTGCTTATAATATGTGGTACCTTGAGTTTCTCTCGCATCTTATTATCTATTTTAACTACAAGAAAATGAACAGAAAATGTTTTGTATCGTACTCTCTCTTTTGTTTGAATTTCATTACAATATGAAAGTCACCACACAATGTTATATGAATGTTATGAGGAAAGCCAAGCATCACCATATGTAAAGTTTGGACCAAAGAATGTCAAATTTGATGGAAGGCAACCCTTTGGTTAGTATATCTACAATACGAATGGCGACAAGATCATAATAGGTACTCCGGAGACTCTAAGCCAACATCATGTCTCATATGAAATGCATGTTAGATGATAAAAATGAACTATAATTTATAACTCCTCTCATTAATTATGTTATTTTCATTAATAAAACAAAAACATTATATCCTACATATTTCAAAATTTATCCTACATAAACCTTATACTTATCAGAATTTATCCTACACACATATAAAAATACCTTGCACATTTCAAAATTTATCATACACATGTCGAAAATTGTCCTTCACCATAAATTATTTTATCTTGAAAAATTATATTGAAAAATGAGTTATAAGTAAAATTAATTAGCTAATTAATAACAATTATAGATTTAACTATATGTCCTTTTTCATAATATTAAATACACACATTAAATAAAGTAAATAAAGAAATTCTTTTGGTTTAAAAGTTATTCTTTTTATTCTTACAAAAAAAAATTCTCATTTGAACTCTCCACTATATATATATATATATATATATATATATATATATTAAATAACATCTTTAGCTGCAATCAACTTTAGATATTTTTGTTTTTTTACGACAAACAACTTTTGTTATTTTTGTTTTTGACTAGAATATTTTATAGGTTTTTGATTTTGGCAATATTCCCTCCTTAGTTTTCACTTTTCTTTTTAAATACAAAACTAAACTTTATATACAATGTTATAATTAACAAGTTCAACGATATCAATATTTAATATTATTTTACTATAAAATTTTTTAGAGTATTTTAAATTCTCTACTCTACCTTTTTAAAATACCATATTTTTTGAATATTTGACTATGCTTTTACATAATCTTATTTTTATCTATGTCTCAATAAAAACTTTTACTGAAAAGCGAGTTGTAAATAATAATAATATACATGTTAAATATGTCATAAAAGTTGTCTCATGGTTCAATTTTTTTATATAAATTTACGCAATTGACACATTTTCGTTATTTTAATGATATAGTTAAATGCTTTATAAATTTCCCAATAACTGTTGCAATGTGCTTACTTTTATTTACATTTCGATAAGAGTTGTTTTTTATATAAATTGGCGTAGTTTACTCTTTTCGTTTTTTTTATTTTTATGATATAGTTAAATGCTTTTTTTATCTTCTTATATAATGTGTTGTAACAAACCAAAATCAACCGAATGTCCGTCGCAACGCGCGACGAATCACACTAGTTATTGTCACACCCCGACCCGCAGCGGAAAAGATGATCGGGGCATGATTGGGTTTTCATCAAAGCTCATGACATTTATTAAAATGTTTCATATTTATTATTACATGTTAAAAGAGTTCATACAATCATAATTACAACATGTTCTACACGTCTTTCTAGACTTCATTATTTTCTTCTAAGGTATTTCCTATGTTTTCCTTGCTTCATCCTATTCACCTGTATCATGTGTAAAAATGGTTTTTGGATCAACAAAAAGTTAGCGAGTGAATCCTATGAAAAACATTTAAACAAGTTTATTGAATTGATTATAAATAAAGTGTGTAACCACATATGAGTAAATATAGATGTAAACTTATTCACAAATCACTTAATATTAAATAATGCACACACATACAATAATAGATTGTTTTGAGGCACGCGTTGCTCAACTCGTCTCCCACGAGGAACTGATGGGCCTAATGAATGAGTTTTGAGGCACGCGTTGTTCTACGAACTGATGGGCCTAATGAATGAGTTTTAAGGCACGCGTTGTTCAACTCGTCTCCCACGAGGAACTGATGGGCCTAACAAATAATTTGCATACAACTCGACGATAGGTAATACATAACTACAAACAATATTTACATTCTAAGTTTAAATCATAATATGGTATGGCACGAGTTTGAATAAACGAATTAGTTTTAGTGACACATGTGTCACACCCCGACCCGCAGCGGAAATAAGAGTCGGGGCATAATTGGGTTATCACCAAAGCACATGACATTTACTATTATGTTTCATAATTAAATAAAGTCAAAGTTACATTTCTCAAACATCCAAACATGTTCATTCATTACAAAGGAAAATAACCAAACATAAAAATCCAAATACTAAATCGTTTTATTTCTTCTAATCCAGGTCCTATGTGTTCCTAGCTGCTGCTGGTTCACCTGTATCATGTGTAAAATGGGAGGTTTTTGGGTCAACATAAGTTGGCGAGTGAACCTTATAGATAAACATTTGATAATGATTTTCTGGTTAGTTTATCAATAAAATATTGTGCATAATCATAAAAGAGCATATGTATGAAATCAAGCAATGGCAACATCAGTTACAATTATAACATACATTAACAATCGATAGCATACATGAACATACCAACATCATATGATAATTAACATAAATGAACTGTGCGATCAAGGCTCAATCAAACGGAGCCGATCGAATTGCATGGACTGGAAATGTAAATTGAACTGTGCGCTCAAGGCTCAATCAAACGGAGCCGAACGTATTGCATGAATTAAAAATGTAAATTGAACTGTGCACTCAAGGCTCAATCAAACGGAGCCGAGCGTATTGCATGTATTGAAATGTAAAATGAAATGACCGATCAAGGCTCAATCAAACGGAGCCGATCGTGCGGGCACGCCCTGATCAACCGCATAATAAAATGGGGATCAAACTCAACCTCGATGGATGGGGAGCTACGGCCTCGGCAATTGCATGTATTGAAATGATAATTTGCAAACAATAATAACTACTTAACAGCAACAATTAATACACATGTCATGATATGATATATGCACAATAACTTGGTTATAATATGTAAATGAACAAGACACATGATACACCCCAAAAACGTGATTAAAACGGGGAATTTGAAGGGTTCACTCACATTGGGTGCGTTGGATTTGAGTTGGTGAGATGCGCACGATTTAGACGAAGCGAGTCAATGAGGAATCACTAACCTAAATAATAATGGGAAAAATATATTAAATGGATGGATTTTATTAAAGATTTTAATGAGATTTTTAGATATATTTTTGTGAGTTTATGGCTATTTTCTATCCTTAAAAATGTTATTTTTAAGTATTTTTAATTGATTTTTAATTTAAATTAAACAAATAATTATTTAAAAAAAATAATATTTTTTTACTGTTTGACCGTTGACCGTTGACCGGTTCGGTCAGCGGTAATACTTGCGCCAAGCGGGATTCGAACCGGTGACCTTCCGTTCACGCGCACGTAGCTCTACCAACTGAGCTGCGTGACTAACCCGTTAGAAATCCAGTTTTAATTATATTTATACACTTATTCGAATTTACCGAATATTCCTTTATTTTGCAAAACGTTTTAATCTCATTGAACGGTGTTTGTGACGGGACTCGATCGCGCGACGTGTAGTTTATTTTGCACACAGTCCACCGCTGGACTGTGTGTCTAACCCGGTTATATTCTTGATTTATATTATACTTAACAACTACCCACTCTAACCCGGTTAGTTCATGAATAAAAAGGAAATGTTATTACGCAGAGTGTGTGTGTAATAAGGATCGAACTCGGGACTTGTATATAAACTTTGCACACAGTCCACCGCTGGACTGTGTGTCTAACCCGTTAATTATCCGAATTTTATTTACTCTTAACCCGTTTTTAGGTTCGTCTTCTTCCCTACAATTACCGGTTTTTACTCAGACCACTGGTTCATGGTTCTACTACTTAAATAACATGACTACTAGTTTGAATGAACAAACCGAACAGTTTGGGGAAAAGAAATACCGGACAGGTCGTCTTCTTCAGAAAGTCCGGCGAGAACAGGTAACTCTGTTTTTGAACCTTCGGCTGAGAGAGTCTAACAACAGAATTAAAGAATTAGATTTGAAATTGAACCAGAGTACATGGATTATTAGCACGATTGAATGTGTTTACCGTTAACTAGCGAGTTTCCGGCGAATTCCAGAATTTCTCCAGCGAACCCAGAAAATCCAGCAAAGTCTTCTGTGACTGGTTTTGAGTGACGGGTTAATGTTAGTAGTGTCCTAACAATAGATTGAAACAGCAAGAGAGGAAAATCTTACTGGTTTGAGTTGAACACGGTTTTCCGGCGAGATTTGCAGAGAATTCCGGCGACAGTTTTTTTGTGTTCAAAAGGCTTGAAAACGCGACGAAAAGGAATTGGAATGTATTTGAGACGGTTCTGAATTGCATAAATGATTGGAACCTGAATTATTTGAAGTTTGAATGCCTTTCGGTTTCAAAACCCGAAACTTGAAGTTCATTCAATCTGAACTTAATTAGAAACCGATATTCATCGGTTATAAGTTAACTAAGCGAACAAAAACTGATTTGGCGATTCGGTTTACCGATTTCCGTTATTCAGATATCATTAACCGTTAATTCGTGTTTGCGTATAAAACTCAATTGTTTTCATAATGATAACAGAAAACAATTGGTGGCGGAGTGGTTATAGGATCGGTTGATAAGTCGTTGGAGTCAGTTGACCCGGCTTCGAGTCCGGTCAGCTACACATGTTTTTTATTTAATTTATTTTAACTTTTTATCAAATATAATTTTTATAGTTTAATTTATATATTAATTATGTAACGTTTAAACTCAAAATACTCATAAATACTTAATGTAATTTCATAACTTGGTATTTGATTACAAAACGGAGCGGGTTACGAAGACCCGATTTATACAAATGTTACAACATGATACACCCCAAAACGTGTAATTAAAAAGGGGAGTTGTAAGATTCACTCACATTGGGTGCGTTCGGTTGATGATGTTGAATGCGCACGAGTTTGGATTTAACCACGAGTGAAACTAACCTAGATAATAACATAATGGTTCGGTAAATAAGCGGATTTTATTAATCAATTTTAGTAGGATTATTGGATATATTTTTGTGAGTTTAAGGCTATTTTCAAACTTTAAAATGTTATTTTTAAGTATTTTTAATTTAAATAAATAAATAAAAGTAATAAAAAAAATGTTGATTTTTGACTGTTGACCATTGACTTGTTGACCGTTGACTTGTTGACCGGTTTTGTTGTGTGTATGTATGCGCCGGGCAGGACTCGAACCCGAGACCTCCCGTACGCGTGCACGCAGCTCTACCAACTGAGCTACGTGTCTAACCCGAAATATTTCTGTTTTTAATTATATTTATATACTAATTAAGTTAATCCGAAAATCACTTATTTTAAAATAAAGATTTAATGTATCGACTAGGTGCTCTCCACAGGTCTCGAACCCGGGACCTGTGGTTTAGTTTGGCACACAGTCCACCGCTGGACTGTGTGTCTAACTTGGTAAATATTCTGATTTTTATTATACTTAACATCTTACTGAGTTAACCCGGTTCGGTTTCAAAAAAAAAAATTATTACGGAGGTTAAGGTTGGGACAGGAATCGAACTCGCGATGTGTATGTATTTGTTTGCACACAGTCCACCGCTGGACTGTGTGTCTAACCCGTTCATAAAACTGATTTTAAATAATCTTATAACATATCTAAACTTCGTCTTCTTCGCTTAAGATTACTGATAATGATAATCCAACTGATTTATGTCTAATTCGATTAACAAGCTTTATAAGTAATTGAAAGGTAATGAACGGAGAGAGTTTGGGGATAGGAGGTACCGATCAGTGTCTTTCACAGAACTCCGGCAAAAGTCCGTCGGCTCTGTTAGTGAACTTCGGCTGTTAGAATCAATTAACAGTTCTGTTCGATTAGTTATGAAATTGAAGTACCTAAACAAGGATTAACAGAAGTTTGAAGGGTTATACCGATTCATAGTGTGAGATCAGAAATTTCAGAGGTTTTCCGGCGAGAGCTGAATATCCCGGCTACGTCGTCTGGGATTGATTCTGATGGTCTGATTGAAGTTAGTAACAATCTAACAACGGCTTGAAACAGAAATCTTCGAGGTATTTACCGTTTTGAGGTGAGTCTCGGTTTTCCGGCGAAAGTCCGGTGATGGCAGGTTATTTCCGGCGAGTGAAAATGCGTCGAGAAAAGGTGCGATTTTGAGCGAAAAGGCTACCATAGATTTGTGGGTGAATTTATAGGGAAAAATCGAGATGCATGGGGTCTGATTTCAGTCTCGATTCATGGTCAGCCGTTCTCCGGCGGTTACGACTGATGTCGCGGGTTCAGACATCGGTTATAACCGACGTTGAGGTTAATGCTTCGGTTAAATCAGAAGAAACCGTCAATTATCAGCGAAATCGTCGGGATTTCGACGACTGCGAATTGGGCGCGACAGTTTGAATTCGAGATTGTGATATTTGAATTAATTGTTTTGATATATTACTAAAGAACACAAGTGGCGGAGTGGTTTGGTGAATGAGAGTTAAGACTTTGGCTGACCCGGGTTCGAATCCCGGATTCAGCATTTCATTTTTAATTCGCTATTTTTAATACATTTTCAAATATAAATTTTATATTCTAATATACTTATTAATTATGTACCGTTTAAAATTAATTTGAGCAATAAATACGCAACGAAATTTTTAACTGATTGTTCGGTTAATAAACGAAGCGGGTTTGGTAAATCCGGTTTTTACGGATGTTACAGTATCCCCTACTTTTTAGAAATTTCGTCCCGAAATTTAAGTAGTGACATATTTGTCTAAAAAGGATGGTGTTTGTTTGACAGTTACATACTTAGAAAGGAGTAAGAGTTTAAATTTTTGTTTGAGGCGGTAACGTTCCTTGTAAGGGTTGAGTACCCTGCTACAGGAATCGCTTTTTGATGCCTAAGATAATGAATATTGATAAACAGAGTTGATTGACAAATATGATTTCATGCGCGAGAGTTTTGATATGTTTGAAAAGATAAGGTTATATCCTAAAACAAAACTTCTAATACTAAAAACCTACATGGAACTTCTCATAACCGCCTGACAATGCCTCTGATCCTTTGGCAAGAATACTTATATATAGGAAGTACCAGCAGCGTATCCACCATATTCTTGTCAAATTTTCATTGGTTTTATCAGTAAGTTATGATTGGTTCTATGATGTGACTCTAGAACATAAATAAACACAACAACCAATATCTGAGTCCTAATTCTGATAGCATACCTGTTTGAATGGTGACAGTTCCTATCTCGTTTGTTATGATGGAGAGGTTAGTTTATGTAAAAATAGAACACAATCCAATTTCTTTAAATAATGAGATGATATGAATGCTAAATAAGTGAGTATAACACAAACTTCAACCAAGTCAATACTAAATCCTACATGGAACTTCTCATAACCGCCTGATAATGCCTCTGATCCTTTGACAAAAATACTTATATATAGGAAGTACCAGCGGCGTATCCACCATATTCTTGTCAAATTTTCATTGGTTTTATCAGTAAGTTATGATTGGTTCTATGAATGTGACTCTAGAACATAAATAAACACAACAACCAATGTCTGAGTCCTAATTCTGATAGTATACATGTTTGGAATGGTGACACAATCCAATTCCTTTAAATTATGAGATAATATGAATGCTAAATCAGTGGGTATAACATAAACTTCAACCAAGACAATACTAAATCCTACATGGAACTTCTCATAACCGCCTGATAATGCCTCTGATCCTTTGACAAAAATACTTATATATAGGAAGTACCAGTGGCGTATCCACCATATTCTTGTCAAATTTTCATTGGTTTTATCAGTAAGTTATGATTGGTTCTATGTGACTCTAAAACATAAACAAACACAACAACCAAAGCTTGAGTCTTAATTCTGATAGTATACATGTTTGAATGATGACAGTACCTCTCTCGTTTGTTATGATGGAGAGGTTAGTCTATGTAGAAATGGAACACAATCCAATTTCTTTAAATGATGAGATGATATGAATGTTAAATCAGTGAGTGTAAAACAAATTTCAACCAAGACATTACTAAATCCTACATGGAACTTCTCATAACCGCCTGATAATGCCTCTGATCCTTTGGCAAGAATACTTATATATAGGAAGTACCAGCGGCGTATCCACCATTTCATTGGCTTTATCCGTAAGTTATGATTAGTTCTATGTGACTCTAAAACATAAACAAACACAATCAACCAAATCTTGAGTCTTAATTCTGATAGCATACATGTTTGAATGATGACAGTACCTCTCTCGTTTGTTATGATGGAGAGGTTAGTCCATGTAGAGGTGAGACACAGCTCAACTTCTTTAGATGATGACACTGTGATATGTCGTGAGGTACGATGATATGAATGTTAAATCAATGAGTATAAAAACAAAACTGAAATAGTAATTTGCATTAAGATTCTTGGATAAATTTCCAATTTATAACTGGGATATGGGAAAATTGAGATGACATAAAGAAAAACGTAAAACTAAACGGTTGGAGTTGAATCTTGATTTTTGGTGAAGGGGACTAGTTGGGTGGTTTCGTTTGGGCCGTCATTATCTTCAACAGGATTGGCATTGATGTTGAAAACTCTTCCTCTTGCTGGTGGCCTAGTGATTAGGTTTCCTTGATTTGCTTGGTTAACTGGGTTTGCTTGAGCTTGGGTGTTTATGATGTTAACCAATCGAGGGCACGTGTTTCTAAAGTGGGTAGGGTCGCCACAATTGAAACAAGCTCGAACATATGGGAACATGGGGTATTGGGGGTGTTGATATGTTTGGATCATGTTTTGAGCAGGGGGTGAGGTTTGGTTTTGAGGGGTGCGGCAAACCTTGCTCAAATGACCATAGCGTCCACAATTCGCACATAGTCGACAAGGTAAGGTAGATGGATGGTGATAAAAACAGGTGTTACATTGAGGGTGAGGTCCAAGGTAAGGTTTCTTATTTGGGTAAGTTAAGTTGGGTGCTACTTGAGTGATTGGGATAGCTTGGAGGGGTAAGGCTTGCGAGGCTGGTTGGTTGCGTTGGGTGACAGCGAAAAGTTGCCCGTCTCGTTTTCTCTTAGAAATGGGTTGAGAAGGGGATTCGGTTTGGATGGAGTTGGAGGTTTCAGTCGATGCTTTATCCTTCTTCTTCTTCTCCTTGAAGTCTTTGTTCGGGATTCGGTTCTCGGTGAGCTCTGTAGCTAACTCCATTGCTGCTTCCAAGGTTACAGGTGTGGTACTTATTACAGAGTCTTGAATCTTTGAAGGAAGACCTCGAATGTAGTGCTCGATCAAACGGTAAAGGGGAGTGAACAAGTTGGGAACCATTTGATTTAACTCAAGGAATCTTTTGTTGTACGTGGTGTGGTCGCCATCCTTTTGTTTCAATGAATAGAACTCATCCTCTAATTTCTTGATTTCGCTCCTTGGGCAAAATCGTCTTGTCATGATTTCTTTCAATTCATCCCAAGTTAAAGTCATAGCATCTTCAACACCTCGTTTGGCCTTCTCTGTATTCCACCAAGTAAGTGCTATTCCAAGTAAACGACCGGTAGCATATCGCACTTTGCGATCATCGGGACAATCGCAATTTAGAAAAGTGTTCTCCATTTCTTCAAACCAATGAAGGAGAGCGGTGACACCTTCAGTCCCTTCGTATTTTGGAGGGTCGCAGGATTTGAAATGCTTGTAGGTGCATTTAGTGGTATTTGGGGGAGGGTTGATAACATTTTGATCTTCTTGGTTGACAGGATTAGCGGTAAGGGCTTGTTGGACTTGAATTACAATATTGGGTATTACGGCAGCCATTTGTTGAGCGATTTGGGCAGCCATGCTCTCGCGGCCTTCTCCTGATCTCATCTTCCTACGAGCGAGGCTAGAAGACATCTACAAGGAATACATATCAAGAGTATGAGTTGGATGCTTTAGGGATCAGGTGTCGTATTTAGGAATGAACATTTATAAAATAAATATAAAATAATAAATCTACTACATCCATAGGATGTCTTGGGCTTTGCTCGTAATTGGGCCTTGCATGCCGCCATACTTCACCTTCGTAATCATGTGGGCCCCCATGACTACCTGGTTTTTCATATGGTTCGCATGTGTTAGCCTGGTCACGTACACTAAAACCCGGAGAAAATCGAGAAATATGTATGTAACGTATGATATTCGGAATGTATCCAGGTGTGGACACGGTGACACCTCAAAGTGGGGTTAGTTCGAACGACGTTTGGTGTGGCATGCTTTGGCCTAATAGGTCCTTCGTACTCTCATCGTTAGTCCCCAGGTAGGCAAACTGGTCTGTTATATTGGATTTATACGAATGCCAACCTAGACTGGACGTTCCGACTACCGGTACTTGTACCCTTACAGTTATTACATGCCCGTCGCAGAACTCACTTTGATGAGATTTGAAAAATGAAAAATGCGACAAAATCTTGAATAACGGAAGTATGAAGATGATTTGGATATGTGAGCATTGAAATATGTATGATGAATGTGTATGTAATCATGTATGTTTGGCTGTATGTATAATTCGCTATGTATCACAAAATGTAGTACCAGAAGTGTTTGCATGCATTTGTGTATATAATAAATATGAAAGAAATAAACATCATGAGTTTGCATATAACCACATAACAATTAAAATCTAATCAACTATAGTATAGGCTCTAAGGGTCTAATAACCTATCCTATATCCCTATAGTCAAAAGCTCTGATACCAATCTGTCACACCCCGACCCGCAGCGGAAAAGGTGATCGGGGCATGATTGGGTTTTCATCAAAGCTCATGACATTTATTAAAATGTTTCATATTTATTATTACATGTTAAAAGAGTTCATACAATCATAATTACAACATGTTCTACACGTCTTTCTAGACTTCATTATTTTCTTCTAAGGCATTTCCTATGTTTTCCTTGCTTCATCCTGTTCACCTGTATCATGTGTAAAAATGGTTTTTGGATCAACAAAAAGTTGGCGTGTGAATCCTATGAAAAACGTTTAAACAAGTTTATTGAATTGATTATAAATAAAGTGCGTAACCACATATGAGTAAATATAGATGTAAATTTATTCACAAATCACTTAATATTAAATAATGCACACACATACAATAATAGATTGTTTTGAGGCACGTGTTGCTCAACTCGTCTCCCACGAGGAACTGATGGGCCTAATGAATGAGTTTTGAGGCACGCATTGTTCTACGAACTGATGGGCCTAATGAATGAGTTTTAAGGCACGCGTTGTTCAACTCGTATCCCACGAGGAACTGATGGGCCTAACAAATAATTTGCATACAACTTGACAATAGGTAATACATAACTACAAACAATATTTACATTCTAAGTTTAAATCATAATATGGTATGGCACGAGTTTGAATAAACGAATTAGTTTTAGTGACACATGATACACCCCAAAACGTGTAATTAAAAAGGGGAGTTGTAAGATTCACTCACATTGGGTGCGTTCGGTTGATGATGTTGAATGCGCACGAGTTTGGATTTAACCACGAGTGAAACTAACCTAGATAATAACATAATGGTTCGGTAAATAAGCGGATTTTATTAATCAATTTTAGTAGGATTATTGGATATATTTTTGTGAGTTTAAGGCTATTTTCAAACTTTAAAAATGTTATTTTTAAGTATTTTTAATTTAAATAAATAAATAAAAGTAATAAAAAAATGTTGATTTTTGACTGTTGACCGTTGACTTGTTGACCGGTTTTGTTGTGTGTATGTATGCGCCGGGCAGGACTCGAACCCGAGACCTCCCGTACGCGTGCACGCAGCTCTACCAACTGAGCTACGTGTCTAACCCGAAATATTTCTGTTTTTAATTATATTTATATACTAATTAAGTTAATCCGAAAATCACTTATTTTAAAATAAAGATTTAATGTATCGACTCGGTGCTCTCCACAGGTCTCGAACCCGGGACCTGTGGTTTAGTTTGGCACACAGTCCACCGCTGGACTGTGTGTCTAACTTGGTAAATATTCTGATTTTTATTATACTTAACATCTTACTGAGTTAACCCGGTTCGGTTTCAGAAAAAAAAAAATTTATTACGGAGGTTAAGGTTGGGACAGGAATCGAACTCGCGACGTGTATGTATTTGTTTGCACACAGTCCACCGCTGGACTGTGTGTCTAACCCGTTCATAAAACTGATTTTAAATAATCTTATAACATATCTGAACTTCGTCTTCTTCACTTAAGATTACTGATAATGATAATTCAACTGATTTATGTCTAATTCGATTAACAAGCTTTATAAGTAATTGAAAGGTAATGAACGGAGAGAGTTTGGGGATAGGAGGTACCGATCAGTGTCTTTCACATAACTCCGGCAAAAGTCCGTCGGCTCTGTTAGTGAACTTCGGCTGTTAGAATCAATTAACAGTTCTGTTCGATTAGTTATGAAATTGAAGTACTTAAACAAGGATTAATAGAAGTTTGAAGGGTTATACCGATTCACAGTGTGAGATCAGAAATTTCAGAGGTTTTCCAGCGAGAGCTGAATATCCCGGCTACGTCGTCTGGGATTGATTCTGATGGTCTGATTGAAGTTAGTAACAATCTAACAACGGCTTGAAACAGAAAGAGTCGAGGTATTTACCGTTTTGAGGTGAGTCTCGGTTTTCTGGCGAAAGTCCGGTGATGGCAGGTTATTTCCGGCGAGTGAAAATGCGTCGAGAAAAGGTGCGATTTTGAGCGAAAAGGCTACCAGAGATTTGTGGGTGAATTTATAGGGAAAAATCGAGATGCATGGGGTCTGATTTCAGTCTCGATTCATGGTCAGCCGTTCTCCGGCGGTTACGACTGATGTCGCGGGTTCAGACATCGGTTGTAACCGACGTTGAGGTTAATGCTTCGGTTAAATCAGAAGAAACCGTCAATTATCGGCGAAATCGTCGGGATTTCCGACGACTACGAATTGGGCGCGACAGTTTGAATTCGAGATTGTGATATTTGAATTAATTGTTTTGATATATTACTAAAGAACACAAGTGGCGGAATGGTTTGGTGAATGAGAGTTAAGACTTTGGCTGACCCGGCTGACCCGGGTTCGAATCCCGGCTTCAGCATTTCATTTTTAATTCGCTATTTTTAATTCGCTATTTTTAATACATTTTCAAATATAAATTTTATATTCTAATATACTTATTAATTATGTACCGTTTAAAATTAATTTGAGCAATAAATGCGCAACGAAATTTTTAACTGATTGTTCGGTTAATAAACGAAGCGGGTTTGGTAAATCCGGTTTTTTACGGATGTTACAGTTATTATTATTGTTATTATTATTATTATTATTATTATTATTATTATTAGCTACAATTAAGTTTCGATTTCTTTGATTTTGGCCACTAAGAGATATTTGTTTCTTTTGTCCCGTATGCTTCTTGGTTTGCCTTTACTACACAATGAGACGCATAGTAACAAACAAAAACAAAATAATTTCTTTTCTTTATCACTTAACTTAATAAATAATAAATATAATTCTTTTGTTTTATTTGTTTTCTTTTAACTGATACATTTTTCTTTTTATTAATCTTTTAGTACGTTTTGTTAGTTTTCATTTTTTATTTAGTTTGTTGGCTTCCTTACGATCGATTGTATTTGTGTACTTATTTTATTTATTACTTTTTGACTTATAGATTATTATTTTGTATATAAAAAATAATTTTATATATAACTTAAAAAGTCATCATGTAAATTTTTTCCAATAAAAAAATAAAATCATTATGTTTTTCAACTATTTTAAACGTTATAATTGGTAATTGTTCTCTCGCTACACTAGATGATGTAATGTCTATGTTTTAAAAAATAATAAGCAATAAGAATGCTATATATCTGTTATGTACTAGATGTTGTCAACATTTGTATCGGTATTTTCGTTTTTATGATTTTCTCGATTTTCGTTACAAATCTTTGAAAATGATACTGTATTCATAATAGAGTATTTTTTTGGGAGCGTAAGTTATAGGACGTGTCTGTACCATGCCGAAGCGAACCGATGCCATTTGAACATCGGTGCCGATAACGGTAATTGATTTATCTTTTTCGATTGCTATATTGAGTGTCGATATCGTACTGGCCCTATAACAAATCAAACTATTATTCACAAAAAAGCGTTGCGAAGCGCGTAAATCCCACTAGTTATTAAAATAGTCCATAAAAAATCTTGTAGTTTCTAAATGAGAATTTAAACATCACACAAGTGCTTTATCCCATTCGTCCTAACAAATAAAATGACAATATAAACAATGTTTAATATGTCATGTGTTTTGCCAAGATATAATTCTTAATTAGGTCGGTTTTAATCTAAAATTTCTTGGAGACTCATCTCTTTTAGTTATTACCACTTATTTTTTACCAATGTGCTTAGTTTTTGTCGATTCATCAACGTCGCAATATCATAAGATAAGACTAATATGGGTTCACGTTTAATAAAGTCGGTGTCCATAACTCCATATAACCATGTCGATTAAGATTGTTTTTATTTTTTTAAGACAATCTAATAAGCTTCTAGTTTTACATCATTGTCTACCGCGAGGCTAGAGGGTACCTCTTAAGAAGGTACATTATTTTTTAATTTTTTTATACACCTGAATACATCTAAACCACGAGATTTTTGTTGAATTTGCTTAAACCCAAACTGGATACCCTATATTAAGCCATCAACCATTCATTAGTGTAAACACATGGCCTCGTTATTTCTATGCAAAACCTATCAAAGCAAAGAACCAAAACTTCATTATTTTGATGTAGTCTCACATATATAAATATCTTTAGTTTTTTTGGAATAGTCCATGTAGCCAAGTATCTATTAGACCACTTACCTAAAGCCCACACTTATATAATTTGCTTTAACAAGTCCACATTGATTTTAGAAAGCTATCCGGCGGACTTGTTTGCACTTAAGGATGGTGAAACTGTGAAAGAACCAGCACCCATATATATATATAGGGTTAGGTTAACTGTGTGAACTAATCCTAACCCTTGATTATCAATACACAAGTGCAAATCAATGGTCAGGATTTGATGATGAAAATGCACAAGTGTATGATGAAAATACACTTGTGTATGATGAAAATACACTTGTGTGTTTTACGATTTGATAATGTAAATCAATGGCCAAGATTTGTTCACTCAGTTCACAAATACACTAGTGTTCACTCTAGAACCCCACCCTATATATATATATAATATATATATATATATAATAAAATAAAAGTTTGAAACATGAAACATGAGTATTCGAATATGAGACTACGTATACGATCAGTTTCAAAATGTTTCACAGGTTTGGGACGAATATAGTATTAAGTGAAACATGTCCGATCGCCGAAGGGCGGAGGATACAGAGGGCCAGGGGGTGCCCCGGCCCCCGCCGTTTTTTAGTAATGTAAATTATTGTATTTTTTCATGTATTTCGTCCGAAAATTAGTGTAAGTAGTGAGTCTAGCACCCACCGAACTGAAAATTTACAGTTCCCGAGACTTTCGGCTTTCGCCATTAAAAGTTTCAAGTTCCACCACTGCGATCACCTTAACCCGTTTACATGTATCAAAACCAAGTACATTAATATGTTATATAATCTTATGAATATATATATATATATATATATATATATATATATATATATATAAGATATACGATTTTAAGTTGTTAGAAACTTGAAAGTGTAGTTAATTGTTTTTATTTTTAAGTTGAATTTTTAGGTGAGTTTAAGATCTAGTTCCAGGTCATTAGTTAATGGCAGGGTAGTCCTAGGATGGGTGGGGAGGACCATTAGCCAATGTTCATGATTTTAAGGGGCACATTTAAAAAAATCCGATATGTATATGTTATAATTTTATTAAATGGTATGCCCATACAAACACCAAACTAAGCCTATTTACAAAACAATTCTCAAGTTTTAGAATTCAGTTCATTAGGTTTAGTTAGTTCAATACCCATTTGTTTAAAAAAAATAATAATAAAACAATATGAATCGAATACTATGATTTTGTCAACGGTGGCAAAAAATAGTTTACAATATATATTTCTTTAAGGCCTAAGGAGACAAAGCATCTGAATTCTCAGGGCTAACCCTAGTTAATGGTATCCCAATAGATAATTTTTAACAACATAAACAAAAAATCATCTTGTCACCAACCCTTGCCATCTTTGTTTGCACTACAATATTTCACCATCGCCTTTCATCTCAAGATTTAAAATTTCGTTGTATGGATTTTCATTTGGAATATAGCATATCTTCAAGATGCAATATGCCAATATCAATATGAGGTGTTCTTAGTTACCCTGTTTTTGGGCAATTGCATATATACATATAAATTTTTCACAATATCATTTATACGTATCCAATCAAACATATTGATATTAAATATACCAACTT
Source organism: Scalesia atractyloides (assembly GCA_947069175.1). NCBI lineage: Eukaryota > Viridiplantae > Streptophyta > Magnoliopsida > Asterales > Asteraceae > Scalesia > Scalesia atractyloides. The sequence continues at coordinate 101,214,900 of CAMTDV010000026.1, forward strand.
AAAATACGAAATTTTATACTTACTCATTTTATCATATACAATTTCTAAAAAACATTACACTTCTCCACAATGGCGGATCTGAAATATCTTCATAGGGGTAACGTTTTAAAAAAAAATGTAACGAAATGAAAAAACGTCAAAAAAGGTCAAACTTTTCCAAAATTTACACTACCGCTGAAACGCTATGGGGTAACGGGGGCTACCCCTCATCATAAGGTATGTCCGCCCCTGCTTCTCCATCTCAAAAACTTTCGAACTCTCATAACCTAAATACTTACATAAGATAATGTTTATAGAATGTGAAAATGAGTATATTTGACGTTGTGAGATTTATGATATTATTCCCTTTTTATATAAATTAATTAACTATATCATTCAACAAAATAATGCTTCGTCCTTTAAGATGTCCATAGTTGTGATTAATAATGAGATGTGATTCTATGGATACTACTTGGACAACACGACCCGTAATGTCCATAAGTTTTGTACGATTACGCAACTCTGATGTATATTGTTAGCAGTTGCGCCCGATGCCCCATTGATTTAAGTTTCATTAATCCGCTTGTGCAAAGGAGGTGTTTTACACAACCATTTGAAATATGGCATCAATGTAAAACCGGATTCGCGCATTATCAGTGGCGGATCAAAGAATTTTTTCTAGTGGGTTTCTTTTGGTAGATGCTTCAATTTCATATGATCAAACATAAACGTTCTCACTAATAATTTCAAACCGGGTGGGTTCTTGGGAGTCAAGTCTGTACATACTGGAACCACCCCTGAGCATGGTTCATATTTGTTCGGATGGGCTCGGTTATGTCTTAAACTGAACCCTTCGGTTATCATAATACCATAACCGATCAGATAGATCAAATTAGTTATCGATTTTCGAAGGGTGCTTAGGTTTTCTTTTGTTTGGTTTGGCCGGAAATTTCTGGTTATGAATATATTAAGTTTTATTTTAAAATTAGTCTTTTAGATGATAAAAAGACTTCAAGATCATGTAAGTTGGTAGTTGACAATCATTAAATTGGTGTGTGAGTGTGTGCTTGTCAACAATAAAGAATATCGTTTGGGGGCAGTAGTGCACTCACAATTAAATGCATTATTGTTAGTCAAATATAAGTTATTTTATTGTCATGTAATTATTCATGGCTATATTATATAATATATAATTTGCCTTCTAATTCAAGTCTACACAAAGTCTCCCTTTCCTTTGGAATATGATACTCAACCCTACTTGTGCTATGGCATGTGCTTTTCTTTCCCTCTTTATTCATCCCTAACTTTAATCTAATTATATTATATACCATAAAGTATTATAGTCATTGTTATATATAAATTAATCACACCCCTTTATTTTACAAATATAACATTTCTCTTATTATATTCACTCTGTTTAAAAAAGATGTGGCTTTGTATCACACGACAATGTCATTATCATTAACACAACACGTCTATGGATATCATAGTTCTTTAAAATCATTATCCACCTTATTATTTTAATATGTCTTTATATTTATACTAAAGACATGCAAATGGTTAAGTGTAAAATATTATCTCTGATTGAAATGCAGAGTTGTTTTGTCATATAAAGACTATAATATTAACAAGCTATGCAAATCTCATATCGCTTAGAAGAGATGTTAGAAAAGAAATCGGATAAATCTGAAATGAGCAAGGATTCAAGTTTAAGTTAAACTAGTTTTTTTACCCGCCTCACGTTGCGGCGGCGCCGTGCGTGAAATGATAACATATAGAGTACAATCGATCAAACTCATTTCCGAACTAAATTTATGTCAAAATGTATGACAACTCAAATTTATATCGTCAAATCAAAATGTATTAAATTTGACCCAATGCGTTTTTAAATAAAATTTACATAAAAACGTAGTCCAACTCAAAACGAACATAGAAAATTGACCTGACTCGTTTTCTAACAAAAATTATGTTAAAGCGTAGACGAACTCGAATTTATACCGACACGTCCATAAAAATGAAAAGCAGAAAATTAGTTTCAGGGTAAGTTTGAAACTTTAGAAACTTGATGGGGTCAAAGTGATATTTACAAAGTTAGAAGGTTACCTTTGATATTGTAGCAAAATTCAGGGTCAAAATGGTTTACATATCAAAAGTTTAAGGGTAAATAAGAAGTTAGAAAATATAAGGGTCTTTTATGAAAAGTTAGAAAGTAGGAGGGTCATATTTGTCAAGCTAGAAAGTTGGTTATTGTCAAGTTAGAAATTTAAAGGGTAATTTTTGTCAATTTAGAAAAGCTAGAGTGAATTTTATCAAATCTGAAATTTGGTCACCAACCCTTTAATTTAAAGTTACGGGTATATAGTTTAGCCGAAAAACAAAAGTTACGGTTGATTAGAATTATGTCATGTATCCATAAGATTTTTATTTATTACATATAGAATAAGAGATATAGATTATATAAAGATTCTTATATCTAAATTAAAATTAGTAGAACATATAAATGTCTGAGAGTAATACTAGTACTGAAATATGATTTTTTCTTGTAATTATTTATTATAATAAGAGTTATTATTATTATTATTATTATTATTATTATTATTATTATTATTATTATATTATTATTATTATACTCCTGATATTTTATTAAAGATAAAAATATCTTTCTTTGTTTTTTATAAAAAGTTAAATCATTCTTTGTTTTTTCTTTGTTTTGTATAAAAAAGTTAAAATCAAAATTTCAGTTAATTCAGTTTACGCGTTTTGTGGGATCTTGCTCATCACGCGAGAATTAAATATACCAAAACTGAAAAGTAAAAGCAATAAAGAAATAAAGAAAACATAAATAAATAAATATATGAAAAACCGCGTGAAAGGTGAAGACATTACACACTCCTCATCATCTATTCATCCACAAACACAAGCCTGTTTCATTGCAGCTTCCTCTTCTTCAGTAGTTCATTGTTATTATTATTATTATTATTATTATTATTATTATTATTATTATTATTATTATTATGGCTATATTAACCACTCTTTTTCTTGTTTTTCTTTTCATAATTGGCCTTATTTCCACTCTTTATCATGTACCCACCAAAAACATTGCCACTTTATTTGGATTCCACTCTCCATCCAATCAAGATTCACTCAAGAGCCAAGAACACAACAACAACAAGATGGTGAGGAACAAGAGGATGAATATCTACTCGGATTCAAGCGAAAGAAAAGCCGAACTAAAGGGTGTTTTCGCCACTTTTGACAAGAACAAAGATGGGTTCATCACCAAACAAGAGTTATCCGACTCACTAAAGAACATTGGGGTGTCAACAAGTAATAAAGACTTGTTGGAAATGGTTCAAAGGGTGGATGTAAACGGCGATGGATTGATCGATTTTGACGAGTTTTGTGAGCTTTTCGAGTCCATGATGAGTGGAGAAGATGAAGATGGAAACAAGGGGGGTAGTGGTGATGGAAGTTTTGATCATGGAGATGGTGATTTGAAAGATGCTTTTGATGTGTTTGATGGGGATAAAAATGGGCTTATAAGTGTTGAAGAATTGGGATTGGTTTTGGATTCCTTGGGGTTTAAGGAAGGTAAGAAGTTGGAGGATTGTAAGAAGATGATTAGCAAAGTTGATACTGATGGTGATGGTATGATCAATTTTCAAGAATTTAAGAAGATGATGAAGAATGGTGTTAATCTTATTCCGGTCTCTTGATTCGTGTTATGTCTAGCAAAAGAGGAAGAATCTTTGGTGTTTTCGCGCTTATGGCAACACGCGATAACAAACACTTAAGGTTTAGGTATTTGAAGCAGGGGAATGTATATAAGTGTAGTATTTGACTTGATGTTTACATGTGTTTGGTGGTTAGAATGTAATGGTACTAGTGTTAATTTTTAATTTTATTGTATGTAGTATTTGACTTGATCTTTATTGTATGTAGTTAAACAAGTTCAATGGGTTTTCATGTCGTTTTATGGATGTTAAACGTACCTTCTTTAAATTAATTGTATGTTAAACGTACTTTCTTTATACTTGTGCTGAACGCACTCTCTATAGTTAATGGCAGAAAGATAATGTGACTGATTTAGCAGGGGATATATTTAATAAAACAATATGAAAGGTATTGTTAGCACAAACCATTGATTATTTTATTCTACAAAAAGTTAAATTAGTAATCATAAGTTGAGATTTGGAAACCTCAAAAAGAACATCTTTGGACTTGTACGATAACAAGCGTGGGAAACAAAATGTTTGTGGCTTATGGGCACCATCATTCTAGTGGATAACCTTTTTATGAACCTTCAAGACTCGGTTCGACCGGGTTCAAACCATTTCAACTTAAATTGAAATAAGGATCAGGGGCGGACCTAGAGTGATGAGGATGCGATTCCCATTTGAAAGAAAAGATTATCTTTGCTACCAAAAATAAAATATACATGTTTGACTTTTAAGTTCCGTATAGTGGCTAGTTGTTCGTTGACTTTATACCAATATGATTTCATAGTTCTATTACTTTCAAAGTAATAAAAGTACATTTTATTTTGTGTGATCATATTATGGACTCATAGCCAATAAGATTATAGTCTACTGATATTTTTGAAGTGGGATAAAGTTTAAGGATTATGAGGTCCTGAGTTCGATTCTCACAACAGGGTTTTACCAGATTTATTAGGTTTCCTCCTGAATTGACGTTCGTGCGATGATGAAACACATGACATGATTGACTTCTAGATAATTGTAGCTCTAATGTTGTCGCATCATAGTGTTAGGATCGGTAAGTGCAAGATACCAAGCCTCGGTATTGGACTAGGGATCAATGTGTTGTAATAGAAAGTAATAAAATAACAATGGTTTGAATGAGAAGTTACGTGTGAAGGCCCGAAGCCCCCATATATTACAACGAACAACATTTAAGGGAAATGTCCAATGAGATACATACAAATAAGTAATTTTGTGGATTTTGAAACACTACATGAATTATAATGAATGTTCAAAAACTTATGCGAAATGCTAAGAATGAAAGACGAGAAAAAACATAATCTGAAGGGTGATCAAGACGAGTGTCCGACATCTCCTGTGACGCAAATGTAGCATCAAAACAAGTAAAGATGGCGCGGTTTAGGAAGCATGTGTTGGATCGTCTAACCTATTAAAGTCTGTATAGACAACCCAAAGAATTAGAAGCCAATAACAACTAGATGATCAATAACTAACTGGATAATAGAAAAAAAGGTTTTTTGTTAAGCCTGGTACAACAAGAAAGATAACATTGTTAAGAGTGAGAGAATGTTTTGGAACGGAAATCAAAGAATTAACAATATGAGATATGTCAAGAGCCGTATCATTGCCAACAACCAGCAGCGGATCTATGTTGATGGGTGGGTGGGCGAGCGCACCCCTTGAAAAAAAATTAGAGTATTTTTAAGCAAAACACCTGATCGTACCCCTTGAAAATATGATTATCCCTTCATCCACACCTCTAGAAAATAATTACTGGGTTCGCCACTGCTAACAACCACTTCTCTTAACCAAGATAAGGTGTTGGATCGTGAACCATACCACTGTCAAATGTCATGAGTTGACTAGGTGGCGTGTGTTGGAGAAATCCGCCATGAGCCAAAAGTGTGAGAGACCTGATTGTTGCAAGGCATCTTATATGAGTAGTAATCACACCCGAATATCCTACTGCCTGCCTACTAGTGTACATGAACAGTCAGTGGCGGATCTAGGAAATCTTTATAGGGGCAACGTTTCCTATAAAATGGGTAACGAAATCGAAAAAACATCAATTTTTTCGAAAATTTACACTACCGCCGAAGTATCAAGGGTAGTGGGGGCTACCCCTAGTAACATGCTAGGTCCGCCCTGCATGAACTACCCGCATCATTCTTCGCTATGAACCATTGGACTTGTATTAGTGGGCTATGATTTAGTGAAAGACTAGAAATCACTATAATGGGCTGTAGTGGACTAATTGGAGTTGTTGGTCATGTTAGTGGACTAAAGTTAGTGGCTTTGCTTTGAGTGCAAGTCACAAGTCACAACATTGGCTTTTAGTTGACTGATTGGTGTCGACTGTTGACGGCCGATAATTTTGGGTCAATAAGCAATCCCAAAAATTATTCCACTAAAAATTAGGATCCCGATAAAAAAAATGTGGTGAGAAAAAACCTGCTGTTTTTTCCAGGGAGATTACAATCAATCAATGTTTTAAAATTCGGTTTTTTTACTGTATCGGATTTGGCTCAGAAACGGTTTTTTTACGCAAACATTCTAGTATGGACTTCAAAGATTAACTCTTAAGGGTGATTCATGCTCATGACGGGTAAAGTCTTACCACTGGTATTAACACACCCATTGGGGTTTGTCATGGTGTGATACTGCCACTCATAGGGGATGTTAAGAGTCATGTCTACAGGGTGAGACATATGAGAGTACCGTACTGAGATCCCATCTATAGCATTATCGACAAACAAAAGAAACGCTGGTTTTATAAGAAAACCTTGACCTTACAAGAACAACACAACTTGGAGCCACAAACACAATTGTTGTTTCCTCAGGGCCCGCTCAAGGAGAAATGAAATAAAACAAGCGCTTTAGGTCACCACTTTTTAGGGCCTCAAGTTCTAAAAAAAATATTTTATGTAGGTTATTTTGATTTTAAAATTATTGACGTTAAGGCTTATGATATATATATATATATATATATATATATATATATATATATATATATATATAAAATGTATACACAGAGATGATATATGAATCATAGGATCTAAAGAAATTTCTTTTTCTTTTATTTTTACGAAAAGGGTCTCAATTTTGTTATCCGCTTCGGGTCTATAATATTTTGAGTCGGCCCAGTTGTTCCTTCTTTCATTTTAACAATTTGATCGAATACTTAAAATACAATAGTAGAGATGACGAAAACTTACAAACAAATCAATATCAAAACTAGAAAACGCTCGCACAATACAAGCCCAAAACCAAACTACAAGCACAAAAACAGAAATCATAAATCCGGAATACTACAATCATACACGAATAATCGACTATTCCCAACACACCCGATCTCAATCAATCCAAACACAATACCTAATCCAAACAACACACGTATATACAACAAATTTTCTTGTACAATCCAAAAACACGAAAAAAAAACCTCAAATCCTATTTCAAAATGCACACATCGGTTACATCTCCAATACACGTATATACAATAAATTTTCTTGTACAATCCAAAAACAAGAAAAAAAAAACCTCAAATCCCATTTCAAAATGCACACATCGGTTACATCTCCTACCTAAAAACACATGTACTCCAACGGGATTCTTAACAACATCCTACTTCGCACCCCACGGTAACAATCAAGCACCCAACCTAATCAACGGCCAATAGTTCATCAAACATTCAAAACCCTAATTTATCCACGTGGCCATTTCTTATTAGTCACTCACTTTCACTTATATTTGGTGTTGATTGTACAAGATCAACGATCACACTATCTGAATGTCCCGCTTCATCTTTCTATATATTCATTTACGATGAGTGATCGATTATTATTCTTCAATTTCGATTTGTAGCATACATTTGATGGAATCGGCGTACAATCTGATTTGGATTTTTGATTTTAACAGTTCTGATTGAGGTGTTGTGTTTAGATTCTTGATCTTCTTCATGCATTACATACAATTTTACTACTCTTTTTTTGTTCATCATTTGTTGACGCATTGTTTGGGTTTTGATCATTTGTTTGATTTTCATGATTCGGGTCTGTTAAGTTCTTGAACACCGGTTTATTCAGCTATCAATCGGTCGAAATTCGGGTTCATTGTGTTTGTTAAGTTAAATTTTTTTCATGATTCGGTTAAAGCAAGAACGAACGCAAGCACGGAAGAAGCAAGTAGCAAGAACCGACATCAAGATTATGGGGGTGAATGTTGGATAATCTTGATGGGTCAAGTCGGTTTACGGGTCTGATACGGGTCAGCAAAAGTATTATATTAGTCACATGTTTTAGTTTATTTAGCATGTGTTAGTTTACTTAGTCAAAATATTATGGGTTAGTGTGTGATTTAGTTACCTTTTCTTTAAGAGCAAGTAGTTTATTTTCCTATTTAATGTTAGTTATTTGTTGAATGAATAAAGGTGGGTTTTGAAGCAGTAAAACAAGTTTCTTATTCGTGAGTATATCTTTGTGTATTATTTGTGTTGAAGCTTTGAAACCAACAGTTGTGTAGATGATCATGCTGGATGCGGTCAAGCCCTAATTATTTTAGGTTATGGGTTCAAGATTAGTAGTCTCGAGACGACATCTTCCGGGATACAGATGTTTGATCATCTTAATACTTATACCAATTAGTCTCACTACAATCTTTAACCACTATGAGAAGATCACATACTTCCTTAGGCCCGTTTGGGATACACCACCGCGCCCGTTAACATATTTACCGCATTATTACGCTGAAAACACTTCGATGGGGAAGTTATGCCGTCTCCATGGATGGAAAGTAAGGAAAAAACCGCGTAGAGTGTTTGATGCTATCATATTCAGCAATGAGCTTGACCTTTTGGAAGTTAGGTGGGGTGAACTTGATCCTTATGTCACCAAATTTTCATTATTCTTGAATCGAATGCAACGTTTACGGGGCTCCCGAAAGCTCTCACCTTTGCGTCTAATCGTGAGCGGTTTTCACGCTTTGAGGAGAAGATTGTTTATGGGTTCCTTCCTGGTAAGTTGGCGTCTGAAGGGCAACGTGTAAGCCCGTTTTCCGTAGAGGCGTATCATCGCATTTCCATGAACGCATTGATTAGTAGTTCCGGGATTTCAGATGGTGATCTACTCATTGTAGCGGATACTGACGAGATTCCAAGTCGAAATACTATCAAGTTGCTTCAGTGGTGTGACGGTTTGCCGCCTGTGTTGCATCTTGATATGACAAAGTATCTGTATTCTTTTGAGTTCCCAACGTACCCCACGTGGAAAGCTACGAGTCATGTGTACAATCAACACACTCTTTATAAGCATTCACGCCAAACGGATTTTGTTCTTTCGGATACAGGATGGCATTGCAGCTTCTGCTTTAAGCATCTGAGTGAGTTTGTAACAAAAATGACAGCGTACAGCCATGCAGACCGTGTGAAAAGCAAACAACATTTGGATCATTCGAGAATCCAAGAAAAGATTTGTAATGGAGATGATCTTTACGACATGTTACCCGAAGAATATACTTTCAAGAATTTGATTGGGAAGATGGGTCCAATACCTCGTACGGCTTCAGCAGTTCATCTTCCAACTTACTTGATAAAAAATGCAGAAAAGTTTAGATTTCTTCTTCCTGGTGGTTGTTTACGCCCACCCGGTTGAAGTCTTTCTTGTTAAAATGTCATCTTTGATGAAGATAAGCATCAATGATAGACATTTATATGAGTACCAAATATTTAAAGTTACTACTGGTGAATCTTTTAGATTTCTTGATGAATAGAAACTTCTTGTTAGTAATTTTTGTCCAGGTGTCATCTTTGCCAATCCTTTTGGTGTGTTAATGTATACGGGTTGACATGTCGAAAATTCGCCACAAACCCATTTATAGACGAAGTTAAAATCGTGCTAGATGCATAAACCCGGTTACTTAAGCTGATTTTCTTCAAAATTTTCTTCATATATTAAAAATTCTAAAAAAGCAAATTTACAATAAAAGAAATACAAATGTGTATAAAACAATCGCAGTTAAACTATACCCAATCATTTTAAGTAATATCAATTAAAATAATAATTTTTAAAATTATTTATATAATTAACGAGTCAACTTGTGTCAGCTTGAACTGACACATTTAGCTAAACATATTCGCGGGTATGCCTGCGCACCCATTTAGAATAGATTAAACCCAAATTTTGATTCTATAACATACAGAGAATTTTAGTTCTTTTATTTTGGCCTATTGATGGTCTTCTATTTTGGCTGCGGGTAATACTATTGGTGATCTTGGGCTGCTTGTAAATTATTGGTGATGTTGGATTGCTAATTATATTGGTTTGCTGCAACTTTACAGCTACTCGTTGACAGCAGTTTTCTGTTGCTGCGAAGTTTAGTGCTGGTGGCAGTCTTCAAAAATCTGTTGTGTTTGTTAATGGATGCTACTCGGAGCCAAACTGATGAGGAATGAAAAGATAGTAAGGTGTAATGAGAATGAAAAGATACCATTGTCTAGCAAATGGGTAGTTATATATTTTGAAAGATAGCAAGCAGTTTTCTCTTCTCGCCAGCCACGATAGCGCGCTCAGTCTCTTCATGCTATAGTGTTGACCACTCTTTGGATGATATGGAAATGCACAAACGAGAAGATTTTTAATGACAAATCAACCTCTATGTTCAAGATGGTGGAAGATATAAAGGCCATTTCTTTACCTTGAGTTAGGAGTAGATCGAAATTGTATTTGTTAGATTGGAATATATGGCGTAGTTTTAATATTGACCATGCTATCTGTATTTATTTGCATCATTTGAGAGCTAATGAGATATGAGTTTTACCAATCTTTATATGGTATCAGAGCGTTCTAATCCATACCTCCCTCAACCCTATTTATTTGCATTATTCTAAAACTCATACTATACTAAAGTCTTTTTGTTCAAGTCATTGGGAATTCTCATCTATAATATATGGTACAATGTTATTTTTTTAACTTTCAAAAAATTAGATAACACTGTACCATGATACCTGTTTGGACCAGAACCTTTCTGAACATTTTACCCATCCGCCCTTTTTGTCATTTGAAATTGTAAATTTTAATTGTATAAAGGCCAATGTGACTTGTGGTGGATTGTGATTGAGAATTGGCAGAGGCATATAGAAGACAGTGGATCGGTCTAGAGTGCAGAAAGGGGTATGCATTCAAGCGTCGAGGAAAATGTGAAGAAACTTCTTGATGGAAAGTCATTTGCTGCACCTGAACATCTTCACTTCCAAAATGAATCTGCGACGCGTTTAGGCAAGACTAAGTTGTTGAGTATTGGAAGATGTTAAACGTATTCACATACGGCTAAGGCATATTTAATTCTCACATATGTGCCAAGGTGTTATATATGCTTTCATATGGAAGTGGCAAAATGGGATGTATAGAGTATTAAAACAGACGCCGGTCGATGTGACCTGAAACAGTACTTATATGTGTGTGTGTGTATATATATGTATATATTGTAAATAGTTAATTTATGAAAATAACTCTATAGTTACCAATATTAAAAGTACACTTTAGATGAATTTCAAGTTTTTACTTATATGTTCTATGTTCCATCTCAAATGGTTCTAATAAAGAAAACCAGCTAAAATTAAAGTTCTAAAATATACTTTTAATTAATACAATCTGTTAAATCGTTTTTTTATTCAAAGATGGAGATTTCTATTGTGATAATATTGTTGTGAAATAAGTGTTTGTGGGTCAACACAAGTCAACAAGGAGCTTGTTTTTAGTACTAACAATCAAGCGAGTTAATTTTGTTTTAGTACAACAGGTGATGGAGACATTCCGAGAGGTGACCAGCACGCAACCGAGGATGAGGAAGCGGGGTTCATTTTCACTAGAAGAAGCATTAGACTGTGAAGAGGACATGGGTATATTGGTGATTGGCATTCATTCTCCTAACTTCCGCGTTATTACATATCGTTGAGTTATTAGCTATTAAGGCATGTAGAGTTTGTTTGTTTGTTTGATGAGTTTACATACAGGTGGTAGGCATACAGGTGGCATTAGATATATCGAGAACCCTGCGCAAACTGGATATGAGTGGAACAAATACTGTTGGACTTTGGGTTAAGTCAATCTTCAAGGGATTCACTTAAGTTTGAATTATTGATCATATTCTGTTCAGGGAGAAGTGTGCTAGCACAGATTATCAGTCACCACAAATGAAGTTCTTTTTATTTCAACTTCAGTTGCATTATTTCTGTAGTGACATGTAAACTATGTTCAAAGCTAACAGTTTTCTATATCCTACAATAAACTAAATCTTCATCTGCTTTGGTCAGCAGGCAAATACCAACACATGTGACTGAGTTAAGGAAGAAGCAGGAAAGTGATGCCTTAAAAGAACAGTCAATATTGGTTCCTTAGCTAATGCAACCACTGACCTTGATCTAAATGGTTCTATACTAGATGATCAAGTAGACAGTGAGATTGGAAAAGACAAGGTAAATGATGATAACGGTCCAAGATTTACGGGGCAACTAATCAACCATCGTAGAAAAGCTACAAGGTATTTGATGTGCCATCAATTATACATATTTTTATTGCATAATTACCCCCGAAATCTAAGTTCTTTAATGACTTTTTAGTTGCAAATTCTACCTAAATCGTTTCTATTTGACAAATTCAGGTTTTTAAGGCCTCGAGATGAAAACAAGTGAAAAACGAGCATAAACGAAGTCAAAACCCAAGATTCTAAGGAAATCAACAACTCACCAGATAGGCATAACCGTTCCAAGCTATTGGGCATATCCTTGCACAACACCAAGCAACACAAGGTCAACAAGACAACCTAATAAATGGTCAACAAAAGTCAACCAAAGGCCAGGCACGCCCATGCACCCTCAAGCACGCCCGTGCTCAAGATAGGACAAGGATAGAAGATTCGAGAACCGATTAGAAAGGCCACATGTTCAAAGATTCTCGGACACATCAACATGCATGACCGTGTTTCACTATGCACGCCCGTGCTTATAACAGAATCACAACAAACTGAATCAGCAAAGGACAAGAAGAACGAGCAGTGTCGGGAATCCTCACAAGGCACGGTCGTGCCCCCTTAGGCACACCCGTGTACCCCTGGTCTCATCCAGCCTATAAATAGGAGGCCTTGGCTTCACCATCCCGTTTCACTCACTCCTCTTCCACGTTTCACACACTAACCTCTGACCTTGAGAGGCCAAAAGGAGTTTGAGATCACTCCACAAAATACTTGTAATAGATTAGTTGGGAGAGAGAGGACTTGTAATCAACAACCATTCTTCAAAGTTGTTTAATCCTATCATACTTGATCCATTGTGATTCACTCAATAATCATTGTATATGGACAAGCTATGGCTATTATAGGCTAAACTTCTTGTGTCGCTTGGGTTGAAGATGAAACATGGTATAAATTAAATGTTTAATCTTTAACAAAGAGGTGTGTTGCGTCTTAAATAATTCCTTTTACTCGTCTTCTTTCATAATGAGCTTGTGATTGTTTTGGTCTTTGATCTTGTGGGAGTTCTTGATAGCTAAAGGAGGTGAAGCTTATTACAGTCATAGTGTGTAACAACCCATATACTAATAAGAGAAATCCAATCTTGAAGAAGTGGTTGACCCATTTGTGGAAACACATCTTGTGATCGACCCTCGTTTATCAAGAATATCGTTGTTGGCCTGCACAATCTATATGCTAGGCCTCAATGGTTAGCCAAAACTTGGTCTAGTGACTCGTCTAACACGTTCTATATGTTAAACTTGGCGTGGTCTAAGAGTTGGTGAACCCAAGTTAAAATACTATATGTCTTTATATATATTTATTAGTTAATTGTCTGGATGGTCCCTGTGGTTTGCTATTTTTTCACCTTTAGTCCTCATCTTTTCAAAATAACATGTTTGCTTCCTATGATTTGCTTACTTTTTACTTGGTAGTCCCTACACTGAATGAACGTTAAGTTTTTAAGTTAAGTGTATGTAAAATTACAATAATACCCTTACTATTAAACATAAAAATTAAAACAATAAAAAATGTGGGACCCACATATATTATAAAAACAATTTAACTCTATTTTCTTATAAACCCAACCCTATCCCCCTTCTATAGTCCCACGTCTTCCCCCTTCTTCTCTGACGTATTACCGACGACCAACCTCAACGCCACCCTCCCTTCCTTTCTTCACCATTCATCAACCCCAACCTCACCCTCCCTTCCTTTTTGCTCCTGAAAAAAACGTAGGTTTATACAAAAACGTAAAATCAGCATCAACATTTATTCTTTTTTCTTTCTTGATTCCTTTGGGATTCCAACAATAGAATCAAAATTGATACTACAACAGATCTTGTTCTTCAGTATTGTAGCAAATTAGCCTTTGGATTTTGCTGATCTTTGTTGATATCTTGTCGGTGACTTCCATAGAGAGCAAGAATAAAATAAGATGTAGGTTTTTTACGACGGTTGTATTGTTGGAATTCAACGGAGATGGTGGAGTCGAACGTTAAACTGAGGGGAATTGTTGGAATTCACCGGAGATGGTGGATTGGTGACATGGTTGGAAAGGAGTCGAAGATATGGTGGGGGTAGACGGTGGAGAGGGTTGAGTTTTATGATTAATACTAGGACCCACTTCAATTTCTATTTCTTGTTTTTAATTTTCTTTTATAATATACATGGGTAGTTTAGCCATTTCATATAATTTAAGTGTAAAAACTAACTATCATCCACTTAGGGGACTATACAGGTGACAAGTGAGTCAACCATGGGGAGCAAACTGTTACACCCTGATTTCTCAGTGGCCCCGGACTTCGGGTTTATGCATGACGATTGATATCAGTAATCACATAGCATAGCGGAAGATGGGATTTAAATTAAATTATTAAAAGTAGAATATAGTGTCCGAAAGTTCAAAAATAATATATAAAGACTGATTGCACTTAAAAGATCCACATGCGGATCAAAAAATAATAAAACGAGCCTTTAGACTAATGGGTCTTTCATGGAGTTGCAAATTCCAAATCGCCTAGACCGAGCAGCTCCAACCTATTTCGTATTTGCTATATAACTTGTGCTTAGTCTTTTGAAAATACGTCAGTTTTCATTGGTAAATACAATTAACCGATACGTACATTTTGAAAAACTTTTAAAAAATGTTTGGATACCATTTGGTATATCATTTTATAAATAACTTGGGATAAGATAATGTCTCTTGTTACCAGTATACATGCTTGTCAAAACATATGGGGACCGAAAATGAACATCGATACATGATTAACCGACACGCCACATTTTCAAAATCATATATAATAGCATTAACATCTGTTTGGTGTATGGCCACTTGCAATTAAGTGAGCCGAAGATATCCAGGACACGATCACGTTAACCCCCCAATATTTAAGTTATCAAGCAAAACTGATTAACATGAGTTATTAAAATTTAAAGCATCATTCGCCTATGATTTAATACCCGACCAAACGGCCAGTGTCGTATCCCAAGCCCGTATAGGGAAAATAGGCAAAGAGTATTTACCTGCGCTTATCTTTACAAATCAAAGAGGCTTAAGCATAACCGTAATCAAAACAACCTAAACACATGCGTAATTTACTGGAGGCTCCTAGTCTGGAATGGGCGGAACTATGATCCGTTAGAATGGTAACGGGTCTTATACAAGTCATTTGTCTTTGACCGTTAACTATACTAAAATGCGTACGGTCGCTAAGCGGAGACCGGGTAGAATGTGGTTTATACCCTTCCAAGTACGAGAACTCGTATAATATGAGTCTTATAACCAAACATTCTGATTAGAACTGATTTAGAAAGGTTTTGACCCGATTCAACCAGTTTATATAAATTATGGTAAATAAACTGGTCGTACGCGCATACGCGGTATCGGGTGGTCGAATAGGTCTATGACAAGTTTGTTGTTGATTTCATGGTCCACATGTTGCACATGAGGAAACCATAGTCTTGGAAATGAAAGACTAGGATTGAATGCCACACACCAATGAAAATAATGAACCATCGATCTGAATGTGCCCCAAATTTGTTAAGGGGAATGGTAAATTGCATCCCATTAGCATCCCGTGTAGGGATGGCAAAAAAGCTCAATCCCGACGTGTATGCTCGAAACCCGAAATTCATGGGTCGGGTATACCCGAAGCCCAACGGGTATGGGATTAAAAATATAAAAAAGTCGGGTACGGGTATGGAATTTAGTGATACCCGCCCGATACCCGGCTCGTTTACCCGAATTATACCCGAAAAGTATATTACGTTAAATTTAATTTTCTATTTATATAAACTTTAGTACATACAATTATTCATTATTCATAGATTTTGCTCTTTTATTTGTTTTCAAGACTTTAACATACACATACAAGATTTTATGTTTAGTTATGTTGTTTCTATCTAAAGTAGCAGTACATTAGTTAGTTTGTAACATTTGTATAAATTGGGTCTCCAAAACCCGCTCCGTTTTGTAATCAAATACCAAGTTACGAAATTTCATTAAGTATTTAAGAGTATTTTGAGTTTAAACGTTACATAATTAATATATAAACTAAACTATAAAAATTATATTTGATAAAAAGTTAAAATAAAATAAATAAAAAATATTTGGAGCTGACCGGACTCGAACCCGGGTCAACTGCCTCCAACGTCTCAGCAACCGATCTTTTAACCACTCCGCCACCAATTGTCTTCTGTTAACATTATGAAAACAATTGAATTTTATACGCAAACAAGGATTAACGGTTAATGATATCTGAATAACGGAAATCGGTAAGCCGAATCGCCAAAACAGTTTTGTTTCGCTTAGCTAACTTAAAACCGACGAATATCGGTTTCTAATTAAGTTCCAATTTTAATGAACTTCAAGTTTTGGGTTTTTGAAACCGAAAGACATTCAAACTCCAAATAATTCAGATTCCAATCATTTATACGATTCAGAACCGTCTCAATTACACTCCAATCCCTTTTCGTCGCGTTTTCAAGTCTTTTGAGCACAAGAAAACTGTCGCCGGAATTCTCTGCAAATCTCGCCGGAAAACCGTGTTCAACACAAACCAGTAAGAATTTCCTCTCTTGCTGTTTCAATCTATTGTTAGGACACTACTAACATTATTCCGTCACTCAAAATCAGTCACAGAAGACTTTGCTGGATTTTCTGGTTTCGCCGGAGAAATTCTGGAATTTGCCGGAAACACGCTAGTTGACGGTAAACACATTCAATCGTGCTAATAATCCATGTACTCTGGTTCAATTTCAAATCTAATTCTTTAATTCTGTTGTTAGACCCTCTCAGCCGAAGTTTCAAAAACAGAGTTGCCTGTTCTCACCGGACCTCCTGAAGAAGACGACCTGTCCGGTATTTCTTTTCCCCAAACTGTTCGGTTTGTTCATTCAAACTAGTAGGCATGATATTTAAGTAGTAGAACCATGAATCAGTTGTCTGAGTAAAAACCGGTAATCGTAATGAAGAAGACGAATCTAAAAACGGGATAAGAGTAAATAAAATTCGGATAATTAACGGGTTAGACACACAGTCCAGCGGTGGACTGTGTGCAAAGTTTATATACAAGTCCCGAGTTCGATCCTTACTACACACACTCTGCGTAATAAACATTCCTTTTTATTCATGAACTAACCGGGTTGAAACGAGTAGTTGTTAAGTATAATATAAATCAAGAATATAACCGGGTTAGACACACAGTCCAGCGGTGGACTGTGTGCAAAACAAACTACACGTCGCGCGATCGAGTCCCGTCACAAACACCGGTTCAATGAGATTAAAACGTTTTGCAAAATAAAGGAATTTTCGGTAAATTCGAATAAGTGTATAAATATAATTAAAACTGGAATCCTAACGGGTTAGTCACGTAGCTCAGTTGGTAGAGCTACGTGCGCGTGAACGGAAGGTCACCGGTTCGAATCCCGCTCGGCGCAAGTATTACCGCTGACCGAACCGGTCAACGGTCAACGGTCAAACAGTAAAAAAAAATATATTATTTTTTTTAAATATTTATTTGTTTAATTTAAATTAAAAATCAATTAAAAATACTTAAAAATAACATTTTTAAGGGTAGAAAATAGCCATAAATTCACAAAAATATATCTAAAAATCCCATTAAAATCTTTAATAAAATCCATCCATTTAATATATTTTTCCATTATTATTTAGGTCAGTGATTCCTCGTTGACTCGCTTCGTCTAAATCGTGCGCATCTCACTAACTCAAATCCAACGCACCCAATGTGAGTGAACCCTTCAAATTCCCCGTTTTAATCACATTTTTGGGGTGTATCATGTGTCTTGTTCATTTACTTATTATAACTAAGTTATTGTGCATATATCATATCATGACATGTGTGTTAGTTGTTGCTGATAAGTAGTTTGCAAATTATTATTTCAGTACATGCAATTGCTGAGGCCGTAGCTCCCCATCCCTCGAGGTTGAGTTTGATCCCCATTTTATTATGCGGTTGATCAGGGCGTGCCCGCACGATCGGCTCCGTTTGATTGAGCCTTGATCGGTCATTTTATTTACATTTCAATACATGCAATACGCTCGGCTCCGTTTGATTGAGCCTTGAGTGCACTGTTCAATTTACATTTCTAGTTCATACAATTCGATCGGCTCCGTCTGATTGAGCCTTGATCTCACAGTTCATTTATGTTAATTATCATATGATGTTAGTATGTTCATGTATGCTATCGATTGTTAATGTATGTTATAATTGTAACTGATGTTGCCATTGCTTGATTTCATACATATGCTCTTTTATGATTATGCACAATATTTTATTGATAAACTAACCAAAAAAATCATTATTAAATGTTATCTATAAGGTTCACTCGCCAACTTATGTTGACCCAAAAACCTCCCATTTTACACATGATACAGGTGAACCAGCAGCAGCTAGGAACACGTAGGACCTGGATTAGAAGAAATAAAACGATTTAGTATTTGGATTATTATGTTTGGTTATTTTCCTTGTAATGAATGAACATGTTTGAATGTTTGAGAAATGTAACTTTGACTTCATTTAATTATGAAACATAATAGTAAATGTCATGTGCTTTGGTGATAACCCAATTATGCCCCGATTCTTATTTCCGCTGCGGGTCGGGGTGTGACAGATTGGTATCAGAGCCATGACTATAGGGATATAGGATAGGTTATTCGACCCTTAGAGCCCATACTATAGTCGATTAGGAACTTATAAGAATTTTGTGTGTTATATGCCAAATTTCATGATGTTTATATGTTTATGTTAAATGTTACATTTGATATTGTTCAAGCATGTTCATAAGTATGTATTATCAAATAATGCCTATCATGAAATCGTATGAGCATAATATATCACATTTATGCAAGCACACACCACATCATGACTGATTTTACAACGATTTTCGTGTTTTCAAATCTCATCAAAGTGAGTTCTCGTGACGGGCATGTAGTAACTGGAAGGGTACTAGTACCGGTAGTCGGAACGTCCTGTCTAGGCTGGCATTCGTATAAATCCAAAATAAAGGACCAGTTTGCCTACCTGGGGACTAACGATGAGAGTACGAAATACTTATTAGGCCAAAGCATGCTATACCAAACGTTGTGAGAGCTAATCCCACTTTGAGTTGTCATTGTGTCTACACCTGGACACGTTCCGACCAAACATCTCATGAACATATTTTGTGGTTAGCATTCGGGGGATGCGAGTGTTAAATTGCCAATACTAATGTGAATCCTACCAAGCCAATAGCCATGGGGGCCCACATGACTATATAGGTGAAGGTATGGGGACATTTGAGGCCCAACATGAGCGAACCCAAGACATCCTTCGGATGTAGTTGCATTATTGATATTTATGTTATTTTCATTTTCTTAAAGACACATGACACCTTAAAAGATACCATAAACTCACAATCTTCTCATTTTATGATCCTGTAGATGTCGTCTAGACCGCATCGAAGGAGTAGGAAATCGGAAAAGTCTCAGGAACGTTTGGCCACTCATATCGCGAATCAAATGGCCACGATATTACCTGACATCGTAGTACAAGTACAACAAGCTCTTGCTGCAAATCCTACTAACCCTCCTCAACAACAGGACCAGATCATCAACAACCCTCCTACCATCAAATGCACCTACAAACATTTTAAGTCCTGCGATCCCCCAAAATTCGAAGGGACTGAGGGAGTCACTGCTCTCCTACGTTGGTTCGAGGAGATGGAAAACGTTTTCTTAAACTGCGATTGTCCTGAGGATCGCAAGGTTCGTTATGCCACCGGGAGACTACTTGGTGTAGCTCTCACTTGGTGGAATACGGAGAAAGGAAAGAGCGGAACGAAAGATGCGATGGCCTTAACTTGGGAGGAGTTAGGGGAAATCATGACTAGGCGATTCTGTCCTAGGAGTGAAATTAAGAAATTGGAAGATGAATTTCATGCCTTGAAACAAAAAGATGGTGATCACTCTACTTACAACAAAAGGTTTTTGGAGTTGAACCAGATGGTACCAAACTTATTCACTCCAACCTACCGTCTGATCGAACATTACATTCGAGGACTTCCCTCGAAAATCCAAGATTCGGTCCTCAGCATTTCACCGGTAACACTAGAAGCTGCCATGGTGTTGGCGACAGAACTGACCGAAAACCGAATTCGCAATGGGAAGTTCAAGGAGGAAAAGAAGAAAATCCCTGCTGAGGGACAAACCTCAAACCACCACACTCCTTCCTCTAAATTTGCTAACAAGAGGAAGCGTAACAACAGGAACTTTGCAGTCACCCATACCAACACCCCTGTTCCTGCTGCACCCATCACTCAAGCCACTCCTCCACCCGCACCATACAAAAGACCATACACAGGACCACTACCAAAATGTAACCGTTGTCAGTATCACCACTCCCCTGACTATCCTTGCCAATACTGTACCAGCTGCGGTCGCGCTGGACACACTGTACAACACTGCCGCGCACCTCAACGAACAAACCGCCACCAACCTATAACCCAAACCCACCAACAATTTATGGGTCAAGCCCAACAACAACAACCATTTCCACCCACTCAACATTTAGCCCAAACATACTATCAACCCAACTACCCTATGGGCCAACCTATGCGGGCATGTTTCAATTGTGGAGATCCAAGTCATTTCAGGAACTCATGTCCAAGACTGGTCAATATTATTCATGCTCAGGCCCAAGCCAACCCTGTGAACCAAGCAAACCAAGCTCCTCCACCTGCTAGAGGAAGGGCTTTCAATATTAACGCAAACCAGGCCAGAGCTGACGGCAATGTAGTCAACGGTACGTTTCTTATAAATGGTAGATATGCCTCTATGTTATTTGATACTGGTGCGGATAGAAGTTTCGTGTCATTAGAGTTTGAACCTATCTTAAGTAAAAATCGAGATAAGCTCGCGGAATCCATAACAGTGGAAGTTGCAGATGGAAAACCAGTTTCGTTAGACTCTATTTTACGCAACTGTACGCTCACCCTAAACGACCACGATTTCTCAGTCGATCTTATTCCTACGAAGCTGGGAAGTTTCGACATCATAGTCGGAATGGATTGGCTCAGTCAGCATAATGCGGAAGTTGTATGTCGTGAGAAATTTATTCGTATTCCTCTTTCAAACGGTCAGACTCTTCGAATTATTGGAGAAACCTCGGCGAAAGGACTCAACTTAATGTCTTGCCTTCAAGCTCAAAAATACCTTCACAAGAATTACGTCGCGTTTTTAGCCCATATCATCAAGAAGGGGACCTCAGAAAAGAAACTTGAAGATATCCCTGTTGTAAAAGATTTTCCACAAGTTTTTCCTGACGACATATCAGGACTTCCTCCAATCAGAGATGTCGAATTCCGTATCGATCTTATACCTGGTGCTACACCAGTGGCAAAATCTCCATATAGGTTAGCCCCCTCTGAAATGCAAGAGCTAGCCAGTCAATTGCAAGAGTTGACTGACAAGGGATTTATACGCCCCAGCTCATCGCCTTGGGGTGCACCTGTACTTTTTGTAAAGAAGAAGGATGGATCTTTTCGCATGTGCATCGATTACAGAGAGCTCAACAAGTTAACTATCAAGAATCGATATCCTTTACCTCGTATAGATGACCTTCTTGACCAACTACAAGGTGCCAGTTGCTTTTCGAAAATCGACCTTCGATCGGGCTATCATCAGCTTAGGGTGCATGAAGAAGACGTCCCTAAAACTGCTTTTCGAACTCGATATGGTCACTATGAATTCATGGTTATGCCATTTGGATTAACCAACGCACCAGCTGTTTTCATGGACCTAATGAATAGAGTCTGCAAACCTTACCTTGATCAATTTGTTATTGTTTTCATCGACGATATTCTTATCTATTCAAAATCTAAAGCTGATCATGAGCGTCATCTGCGACTTGTTCTTGTACTTCTAGAAAAGGAAAAGCTTTATGCCAAGTTCTCTAAATGTGAATTCTGGTTAAAAGAAGTGCAATTCCTCGGGCATGTAGTCAATGACAAAGGAATACATGTGGACCCATCAAAGATCAAAGCAGTTCAAGAATGGCAAGCTCCACGTACGCCAACTGAAGTAAGGTCTTTTCTTGGACTTGCTGGCTATTATCGTCGGTTCATTTCAAACTTCTCTCGCATTGCGGTCCCACTCACGGCTTTAACCCATAAAGGGAAACCATTTGTATGGGGGCCCAAGCAAGAAGAAGCTTTTCAAACTCTCAAGCAAAAACTTTGTGATGCACCAATCCTCACTCTTCCTGAAGGTTGTGATGATTTTGTAGTCTATTGCGACGCGTCAGGGCAAGGATTAGGATGCGTTCTCATGCAAAGAGGAAAAGTCATAGCTTATGCCTCAAGGCAACTCAAGACTCACGAAAAGAACTATACCACTCATGACCTTGAACTTGGAGCCGTTGTATTCGCTCTTAAGATATGGAGACATTATCTTTATGGTACGAAGTGTGAAATATACACTGATCACAAGAGTCTTCAACATATCTTCAATCAGAAAGAGTTAAATATGAGGCAACGAAGATGGGTCGAACTCCTAAATGATTACGACTGTGAAATCAGATACCACCCTGGTAAAGCAAATGTGGTGGCTGATGCACTTAGTCGAAAGGGTTATGCGAACTCCATTCATCTTCTATGTTCGCAAATTATAACCAATATTAAGGATCAAATTCGAGAAGCTCAACACGTTTCAATAACAGAGGAAGATGTACAAAAAGAGATGTCCTGTGGAGCCGAACTAAAACTTGAAACTAAATCTGATGGTATCTTGTATTACCTAGATCGTATATGGATTCCTAACCACATCAATCTTCGTGAAACATTCATGCATGAAGCCCATAAGTCGCGATATTCTATACACCCAGGAGCCGATAAGATGTATCAAGACCTACGGTACACCTATTGGTGGCCTGGAATGAAGAAAGATATTGCCGTTTTTGTTTCCAAGTGTCTCACTTGTTCTAAAGTAAAGGCTGAACACCAAAGACCCTCAGGACTTCCAGTCCAACCAGAAATACCTGTCTGGAAGTGGGAAAATATAACCATGGATTTCATTACCGGGTTACCTCGCACTTCTAGTGGGTATGACACTATATGGGTGATTATAGACCGACTCACAAAATCAGCTCACTTTATTCCTATTCGAGAAGATTTCAAGAACGAAAAGCTTGCTCGTATTTATATCAACGAAATCGTCAGCCGACATGGAGTTCCGTTAAGTATTATTTCTGATCGGGATGGTCGTTTCACCTCACGAACATGGCAGGCAGTACAATCCTCTATGGGCACTCGACTAGATCTCAGTACCGCCTATCATCCTCAAACTGATGGACAGTCTGAGCGCACCATTCAAACCCTTGAGGATATGCTTAGAGCATGTGTCATAGACTTCAAGGGAAATTGGGACGCCCACCTACCGTTAGTCGAATTTTCGTACAACAACAGCTATCATTCTAGCATCGGCATGGCACCTTTTGAAGCTTTATATGGCCGAAAGTGTCGATCTCCTGTTTGTTGGCACGAAATTGGGGAAGCACAAATTACTGGTCCAGAATTGATCCAAGAAACCACAGATAAGATTCATCAAATCCGAAACAATCTTCTAGCGGCTCAAAGTCGTCAAAAGAGTTACGCAGATAAACGACGGAAGCCCTTGGAGTTTAGCGTTGGTGATCATGTGCTTTTAAAAGTGTCACCGTGGAAGGGAGTAGTTCGTTTTGGTCAAAAGGGAAAGCTAGCACCACGTTACGTAGGACCTTTCAAGATACTCGAAAGAGTAGGTCCTATAGCATACAAGCTTGACCTACCGGAAGAACTCGACAGGATTCATCCCACATTTCACGTGTCAAACTTGAAGAAGTGCCTCGCTGATGAGAATCTTCATATTCCACTAGAAGATATTCAGATCGATGAATCCATGCATTTTATTGAAAGACCAGTGGAGATTATGGACTATGGAGAAAAGCGTCTACGTCGAAGTCGCATTCCTATTGTTAGAGTACGCTGGGAGTCGAAACGGGGACCTGAGTTTACTTGGGAACGTGAAGACTCAATGCGTGAAAAATACCCTTATCTTTTCCCTACTACTTCAACTGTTTGAATTTCGGGACGAAATTCCTAAAAGTAGGGGATACTGTAACATTTGTATAAATCGGGTCTCCAAAACCCGCTCCGTTTTGTAATCAAATACCAAGTTACGAAATTTCATTAAGTATTTAAGAGTATTTTGAGTTTAAACGTTACATAATTATATATAAACTAAACTATAAAAATTATATTTGATAAAAAGTTAAAATAAAATAAATAAAAAATATTTGGAGCTGACCGGACTCGAACCCGGGTCAACTGCCTCCAACGTCTCAGCAACCGATCTTTTAACCACTCCGCCACCAATTGTCTTCTGTTAACATTATGAAAACAATTGAATTTTATACGCAAACAAGGATTAACGGTTAATGATATCTGAATAACGGAAATCGGTAAGCCGAATCGCCAAAACAGTTTTGTTTCGCTTAGCTAACTTAAAACCGACGAATATCGGTTTCTAATTAAGTTCCAATTTTAATGAACTTCAAGTTTTGGGTTTTTGAAACCGAAAGACATTCAAACTCCAAATAATTCAGATTCCAATCATTTATACGATTCAGAACCGTCTCAATTACACTCCAATCCCTTTTCGTCGCGTTTTCAAGTCTTTTGAGCACAAGAAAACTGTCGCCGGAATTCTCTGCAAATCTCGCCGGAAAACCGTGTTCAACACAAACCAGTAAGAATTTCCTCTCTTGCTGTTTCAATCTATTGTTAGGACACTACTAACATTATTCCGTCACTCAAAATCAGTCACAGAAGACTTTGCTGGATTTTCTGGTTTCGCCGGAGAAATTCTGGAATTTGCCGGAAACACGCTAGTTGACGGTAAACACATTCAATCGTGCTAATAATCCATGTACTCTGGTTCAATTTCAAATCTAATTCTTTAATTCTGTTGTTAGACCCTCTCAGCCGAAGTTTCAAAAACAGAGTTGCCTGTTCTCACCGGACCTCCTGAAGAAGACGACCTGTCCGGTATTTCTTTTCCCCAAACTGTTCGGTTTGTTCATTCAAACTAGTAGGCATGATATTTAAGTAGTAGAACCATGAATCAGTTGTCTGAGTAAAAACCGGTAATCGTAATGAAGAAGACGAATCTAAAAACGGGATAAGAGTAAATAAAATTCGGATAATTAACGGGTTAGACACACAGTCCAGCGGTGGACTGTGTGCAAAGTTTATATACAAGTCCCGAGTTCGATCCTTACTACACACACTCTGCGTAATAAACATTCCTTTTTATTCATGAACTAACCGGGTTGAAACGAGTAGTTGTTAAGTATAATATAAATCAAGAATATAACCGGGTTAGACACACAGTCCAGCGGTGGACTGTGTGCAAAACAAACTACACGTCGCGCGATCGAGTCCCGTCACAAACACCGGTTCAATGAGATTAAAACGTTTTGCAAAATAAAGGAATTTTCGGTAAATTCGAATAAGTGTATAAATATAATTAAAACTGGAATCCTAACGGGTTAGTCACGTAGCTCAGTTGGTAGAGCTACGTGCGCGTGAACGGAAGGTCACCGGTTCGAATCCCGCTCGGCGCAAGTATTACCGCTGACCGAACCGGTCAACGGTCAAACAGTAAAAAAAAATATATATTATTTTTTTTAAATATTTATTTGTTTAATTTAAATTAAAAATCAATTTAAAAATACTTAAAAATAACATTTTTAAGGATAGAAAATAGCCATAAATTCACAAAAATATATCTAAAAATCCCATTAAAATCTTTAATAAAATCCATACATTTAATATATTTTACCATTATTATTTAGGTCAGTGATTCCTCGTTGACTCGATTCGTCTAAATCGTGCGCATCTCACTAACTCAAATCCAACGCACCCAATGTGAGTGAACCCTTCAAATTCCCCGTTTTAATCACATTTTTGGGGTGTATCACGTGTCTTGTTCATTTACTTATTATAACTAAGTTATTGTGCATATATCATATCATGACATGTGTGTTAGTTGTTGCTGATAAGTAGTTTGCAAATTATTATTTCAGTACATGCAATTGCTGAGGCCGTAGCTCCCCATCCCTCGAGGTTGAGTTTGATCCCCATTTTATTATGCGGTTGATCAGGGCGTGCCCGCACGATCGGCTCCGTTTGATTGAGCCTTGATCGGTCATTTTATTTACATTTCAATACATGCAATACGCTCGGCTCCGTTTGATTGAGCCTTGAGTGCACAGTTCAATTTACATTTCCAGTTCATGCAATACGTTCGGCTCCGTCTGATTGAGCCTTGAGCGCACAGTTCAATTTACATTTCTAGTTCATACAATTCGATCGGCTCCGTTTGATTGAGCCTTGATCTCACAGTTCATTTATGTTAATTATCATATGATGTTAGTATGTTCATGTATGCTATCGATTGTTAATGTATGTTATAATTGTAACTGATGTTGCCATTGCTTGATTTCATACATATGCTCTTTTATGATTATGCACAATATTTTATTGATAAACTAACCAAAAAAATCATTATTAAATGTTATCTATAAGGTTCACTCGCCAACTTATGTTGACCCAAAAACCTCCCATTTTACACATGATACAGGTGAACCAGCAGCAGCTAGGAACACGTAGGACCTGGATTAGAAGAAATAAAACGATTTAGTATTTGGATTATTATGTTTGGTTATTTTCCTTGTAATGAATGAACATGTTTGAATGTTTGAGAAATGTAACTTTGACTTCATTTAATTATGAAACATAATAGTAAATGTCATGTGCTTTGGTGATAACCCAATTATGCCCCGATTCTTATTTCCGCTGCGGGTCGGGGTGTGACATAGTTAATTATGTAGATATATGTTTCAAATATGCATTTTAATTGGATATGTATGTATGTTATCTATTATATTTTCATTTATTGTATTTATTAAAATAGTAAATTATATAAACATTAGAGTAAAAAATGCATACGAGAGTCTCAATGGTATTTTTAACAAATTAACGGGTATACCCGATGAGTAATTACCCAAAATATACCCGACAGGTAACGGGCCGGTATGGGCCGAAGAATTACAGGGTATGGGCTTGGGATTATCAATACCCGGCGCATTGCCATTCCTATCCCCGTGTGACAACAACTAACTCTTAAGTTGGTACCCCCTCAAGGAGGGGAACATAATTGCCATCTTCTATCGGGTCCGGAACATAGGTAAAGTTCCATATAGAATCAGCCCCCTCCGCTCCCCTGTTGTATTCTAGGATGAACCCCTTGCTTGAAACGAAATCTCTAAACGGACCACACGTGGTTCGAATTTAAGTCAAGTCCAAAAAATTCAGTCAGATAAGAACTAGGTACAAGAAATTATCACCCAACTTTGTAAATTAGTCGAATTATTCAATTCGAAGATGAGAAACTGTCACAAAAAAGGAAAAGATCGGTTAGTGGGTGGATATATAAAGTTGCAACGCTTCACTGCTCGTTTCTCGCAAATCTAACAATGACCATTGTAGCTTCAGGAACAAAAGGTAGTTTGCATTTAAATGACTTTGTTATCCTTTTCGAAGAAAAATCAAGGGACGTACACGAATGCAACCGAGTCTGGGTTCACTAAGTTAGTGACCGGGTGGGTCCCTTTACCGAGTTAGCATACTGTCATGACTGATCTTGCACAGGAAGTTCGTATAGTTACCGAGCTCGCAAAGTTGGTTAAAAGTATCAAGAAAGGTGGTGAGACTGTGAGTTTGAGTTGACTCGGTTAGGGTCAGAATGTGAACAAATTCGAATTTCGCGCCGACCAAACAAGTTAACCTTAGGTCGCGCACGAGACCATGCCCAACATAGGCCCTTAATGATGATTTCTCGGACCTCACGCTGACTACGGAGAGGTTCCTTGAGTCGCGCGCGAGATCAAGACTAAGGTAAGGGTAATTCTTATACTTAGTCTTTCGGAAAAGGAACTTGATTTCTATGAACTTGTGCCGACTTCACAAACGTCACTAAGGTCACGCGGAAAGGAGAAGCGCAAGCCAACACCAAAACAAGTACAAAGTGTACGAGTGGAAGAGCTCGAGTGGCAGAGCTGTGGGTCAATAGGCGCTCAACCGGCTGTATTGGATCATGCTGCACGATGAGCAATCGTACAGGAGACATGAAGTACAAAAGACACACAAGCGGCACCAATCAGCTTGCGCCGACCACTGTCCCACGATCTCCACTCAACTGCTGATGACAGACCAGATAACATGGACAACTGTTAGGACACGTGGATCCATTCACCATGTGCCAGTTTTCCCCCTCGCCAGGAATCACTAGCGGTCGTGGCAGAGGAGACAGAATTCCTTGTTGTCAACCTCGGGCCTAAGGCCCATCAGCCCATTTCCTTTACAAATCACCCCAGCTATAAAATAGAGGACTTCACCTCCAGGTTTAAGGATCACACTCTTGCTCTCTCACTTTATACACACACAATTATCCTCAAAATCCGATTGTAACGCCTCGTATTTCCAATATTTATTTTTTTATAAAAATTCACGCCCGTTTTCTATTTCCTGAGTCGCAACTTCAATCGGATCGAAAAAAAACGGTGTAAAAACGGAAACAACGTATTTTTACGTGTTTGTAACGAAACGACAACCGAACGCGATATTTTTTGATGTCTTACATTTAATTCCCGTGTTAAAACTTAAATAAAATTATACGCTATTTCATAACGCTCGGGCGCAGAAATGGGCTTCAGAATCGCGTTCGGGCCACTCTCAGGCTTTTAAACCCAACCTATCAAACCCTTACCACTTAAACCTACCTACATAAACCTCCCCTAACCCTCATCTTCATCATCTAACCCTAATGCACACTCTCAACACCAGCCGCCACCCCCCCTCCTCGGCGTTTGCCCTTTTTCTCCGGTAACACCCCTCACACTCACACACCCCTGCGATCTCTTAAACCCGACACACACACACCCGCATATATAATTACAGACAGACAGAGAGAGAAAGAGAGAGAGCTGTGAGGAGAGAGAGACGAGATAGAGAGAAGGTAGGTGGTGGTGGTGGCGCGACTATGACGGCTCCGGGGATTTCGATCGATGGCGGCAGCAGCCGTCACCTCCAGCGGGCGACGGTGGTGGTGGGTGATTCAAACGAAAGATAGAGCGACGGCGGTGCGGTGGCGTGGCGGCGGAGCAGCGTCGCGGCTGCGACGATGCATCGGACCAGCGGTGGCGGCAGTCGCCGTGTCTCAGCGGCGACAACAGCAGCGGTGTAGCTGCGGTTGTCCGGCTCGACGGACGACGGCGGTAGTGGTGGTATTGGTTAGAAATTCTGTTGTTCCGGTTCACCTTTGGCTCGGGTTCGGGTCGAATCAGCCTCGGTTCAGTTCAAGTCCAAACTTGGGGATTTGTTTCGGGTTCTTGTCAGGTCAAATCTGGTCAACACCGGGTCAGGCCCAAAGTCAGATTTGTTTCGGTCCGTGTTCAGTCCAGATACATTTCGGTTCAGGTACGGATCGTGCTTTGATTATGTCAGTTTCACATTTGATTTTAGTTGGTTTGTTGAGTTCAATTTTGGTTCCATCTCGATTCAGCAGGCTCGGGTCAACCCGGTTAGACCTGGTCAAAGCTCGGGTCTGGTCAAACAGTCAAACAATCCACGGGTCAGCTCCGGGTCGAATCTCGGTTCAGTCAAGTTCATGGCTCATGTTCAGCGGGTTCGGGTCTCGGTGCAGAGGTTCGGGTCAGCAATGAGTCAATGAAAGTTTTGGCTTCGGTTCGGGTCTCGTTTGGTGTTCGGTCAAACCTGGTCAACTTGGTCAACGAAAGTCAAACCTGGTCAACTTGGTCAACGAAAGTCAAACCTGGTCAACTTGGTCAACGAAAGTCAAACCTGGTCAACGAAAGTCAACCGGTCAACTGCTGGTCAATTGTCGACCCGAGACTGGGTAAAAATCTTAAACGGCGCAAAACCTTTATTATTATTGTTTATATTATTTATCGCTTTAATCGTAAAACATTACTTACTTGTACACTAAACGTGTCCTTGTAAGTTGTATAAATATATATATTTTCGTTACATAACTTGTATAAATATATTGCTTCGTTGATTGTTGAGTTTTGACACATATATCGACAACTTGTGTTGTCGGGATCGTCTACAAACAGAGGAAACTCTGCCCGTTTTTCGTCAAATCATACGTATATATATTTATTGCACTTTCCGGCGAAGCATATTTCTTAAACGACATCAAATAAACCTATATAGTATACTTCGACAAAATAAATTATTAAACCCTCGTATACCTATACTTATCTAAAAGGCAATATACATATATGTATAATCCCTTGTCGACAAGACATATATATTATACTTTAAAGAAAAAAACTAATATATATATTTAATATACTTTTCGTCAAAATATAAATAATTACCTAATACGCTTTTCGCTAAAAATACATATATCTATTGTATTATTTTGATAACACTTCTACGACACCTTTGACGAATTTAACTTTAGAGTCGTTACACAAATTCCGTGCTAAACGTACACGTATCTTCAACTCCGATTCGATTATTCATCCATGTTCGTTGTCATTTAAGGTGGCATTGGTGTCCCTTTCTCCCACTCATCAACTCGTCGTGGAATTTCCAAAGAAGACTTAGCAATTTTGTGAGTACACTCGACCCACATTTGTTTATATCACTTTTTGGGTGTAACATGTTTCCATATACAAAAATCACAAACACTTAAACTTTATGAAACGCACAAACAATCCTATACACATGACTACTTGAATCGTATACTTGTTGCTTGTCTAGGGATAAACGTTGTGCTATGCTTTAGTCATTAACTATTTTTAGCCTTTGTTTGACATGCTTAGCGCTATAGGAATTCACGCATCCACCTCCATCGTGTTATTCGTGAGGTCATGTTAAAACATCGTGATTGCGTTACGGGTTTGATTATTAGCAGTGCATGCCTTGATATTGCTCTTGTATGGATTTAGTTGCCATGAGGATTGTTAAAACTTTATTCGTATACGTATGCTATGCTTAAACTTGTGTACTCGCCTTTGCTTTTGCATTGACTTTATTTTAAAACATGTTACAGGTTGAAGGAGATGACGCTATGAAAACAATATAGCAAGGACTAGATACACACAAATTAGACGTTAGGTTTAATGTCGACGTATCAATTTTGTTATGACTTTGCAAATGTTAGATTGTTCTTTGTTTTGTTACATTGATGTATTTGACAATTCTTATGAAATGAAATATGGTTTAATTAATTATTATCACTTAATAATGTTGTTAGCAATGAGCAATCTCGTTTTCGTCTCATCCCGATGTTTCCGCCATCGGTTGGGGTGTTACACCGATACTTATTCTCATGCTGGATGGTGGTTACAAGGAGAACCCCTATTCTCCTCCGTGTAACAAGCTTACCGTGTGTTGCTGGTTTTACAGAATTGCTATAGCTAATCAGACGAGACAAAAGAAGATTAACCTTTATTTATCGAGGCACAAACCACAAACTAAACCCTGTTTGAGTTTGGTGTTTTGTCACATGAAGACGACTAGCGTCTTATTTGTGTTCATTCGGTTTGTTTGCGGCCCTATTCATGATTAATTAAAATGTTAATGCTGATGCCTTTATTTTTGTATATCCATATCTGGTACAGTTAACACTCGTTTCAGTTCTAAAACTAATTAAAATGTTAATGCTGATGCCTTTATTTTTGTATTTCGCTATTCCCTCACCGGGCGAAACCAGAAGGGGTCAAGAGGGTTGGTTATTTAAATAAAAATATGAGTGTTCTTTCAACAAAAACACGAGATGGACCCCCTAATTCTAGCCTGTAGGAAAACAACCTTGCACACAACCATGACTTCTAACTAGTTGATATGATATGTAATTAAATTCGTAAAGTTATCAATTCAAAAATACGATTTTAGGCTCCTAACTGCACCAAGGTATATTCGTATGAAATTGGTTTTAGTTCCTTAGAATGTACAAACAGACCCGATGATCTGCCAGTTCAATCATCATTAACACTTAAACGTTATTTTAAAGAAAAAATACATTACAACATAAAACCATCTACCAAAATTCAAAGCCATCAACTAATAAATTTAACTGCCCAAAATCTGTAACCGCGTTACCAGGAACTGTATTTAACAAAGCAGGCGTTATCATATCCTGCGGGGCCGCTTTACACTGGGACGATGGAAAAGTTGCAACGCTTCACTGCTCATTTCTCGCAAATCTAACAATGACCATTGTAGCTTCAGGAACTAAAGGTAGTTTGCATTTAAATGACTTTGTTATCCTTTTTGAAGAAAAAGCAAGGTACGTTCACGACTGCAAACGAGTCTGGGTTCACTAAGTTAGTGACCGGGTGGGTCCCTTTACCGAGTTAGCATACTGTCATGACTGATCTTGCACAGGAAGTTCGTATAGTTACCGAGCTCGCAAAGTTGGTTAAAAGTATCAAGAAAGGTGGTGAGACTGTGAGTTTGAGTTGACTCGGTTAGGGTCAGTTTGTAATCAAATTTGGATTTCGTGGTTGAGTGTGAAAGCATGAATAATGCTGTAGCCTGTACTTGATAATAATGCATATTGTATAAGTTGATGCAATGAGGGTTTTTTTTCCTCTTATTTATATGTTGGGCTTTTACTTGCTTGAACATGTGTGATGTTCCGGTCACACCTGTTTGCCCTAAATTTGTATCCGAATCAATGCGAGGGTCGGGTTGGTTTCGACATACTTTTGCAGTTGGGTCACACCTGATGGTTATTCTTGGTACATTGTCAAACTGCATTGTTTTTTTGTATTTTAAGGCTAACCATTGAACCATCAAGCCTGTTCATATGGTGGTAGTGTTCGCCGGTTGAACCTGACACGAACCCAAAAACTTGATATGTATCCTTACATGTCACAAAACCCAAAAATCATGTTAAACTAAGACACATGATGAAGGGGTATGGTCCCAAATCCACGCGACCAAACGAGTTAGCCTTCGTCGCGCGCGAGACCATACTTAACATAGCCCTTAATGAAGATTTCTCGGACCTCGCGCCGACTACGGAGAGGTTCCTTAAGTCGCGCACGAGATCAAGACTAAGGTAAGGGTAATTCTTATACTTAGTCTTTCAGGAAAGGAACTTGATTTCTATGAACTTGCGGCGACTTCACAAACGCCGTTAAGGCCGCGCGGGAAGGAGAAGCGCAAGCCAACACCAAAACAAGTACAAAGGGTATGAGTGGCAGAGCTGTGGGCCAATAGGCGCTCAACAGACTGTATTGGATCATGCTGCACGATGAACAATCGTACAGGATACATGAAGTACACAAGGACACACAAGTGGCACCAATCAGCTTGCGCCGACCACAGTCCCACGACCTCCACCCAACTGCTGATGACAAACCAGATAACAAGGACAAATGTTAGGACGCGTGGATCCATTAACCATGCGCCAGCTTTCCCCCTCGCCAGGAATCACTAACGGTCGTGGCAGAGGAGACAAAATAGATATTCCTTGTTGCTAACCTCGGGCCCAAGGCCCATCAACCCATCTCCTTTACAAATCACTCCGGCTATAAAATAGAGGACTTCACCTCCAGGTTTAAGGATCGCACTCTTGCTCTCTCATTTTATACACACACAATTATCCTCAAAATCATATATCTATTCTCACGCTGGAGGGTGGTTAAAAGGAGAACCCCTTATTCTCCTCCGTGTAACGAGCTTAAGGTGTGTTGCTGGTTTTGTAGGATTGCTATAGCTAACCAGACAAGACGAAAGAAGATTAACCTTTATTTGTCGAGGCACAAACCACAAGCTAAACCCTGTTTTAGTTTGGTGTTTCTTCACATGAAGACGAATGAGGTTTCATGGGTTGACTTGAACTTACTTTGTTTAACCTAGAAATTTTGACTTTATATAAATGCTCGAGAATTCAAATTTATAATCATAAGCACAAACATGTATAAAATAGTTACGTTTAAAGCACGAAAACTTATGCTTATTTCTTTCTTTCTTAAAAAATCAACATAAAATACCTAATGGGTGGGGTTGAGTTCAATTGGCAAAACCATTAGAGTTAACATGCTGTTTGCCAAAAACGAATTTGGTGTAATTTAAGCTGTTGAAAAAAACATAAAATACCTAATCACTTTAAGTCATGATTTAAGCCGTTGAAAAAAAACATAAAATACCTAATCACTTTAAGTCATGATTTAAGCCGTTGAAAAAAAACATAAAATACCTAATCACTTTAAGTCATGATACAAAACTTATATAAAGAAACGAGTTAAATGGGTCAACTTATGAACCCATCAGGTCAACCCAAATACAACTCTATAAGTTAAACGAGTTTGTCCTGAAATTGATCAAGTCGTAAACGAAACCTAAACCCATAAATTTTAAGATAGAATGGGCTTATGTTATTAATTGTTTAAACTTGGCTTAATGAATTATATTCTCTTTTTGCTGTTACACTTGTCTAGGGGGCAATCTTGCCCCAAAGGGCATACAATGGGGTCTTTTTTAACTTACATTGGGTGAGGAAGTTTAGTTAAGGGGGTCAAATTAAAAAGTAAAGGGGTTGAAAAAACGGGTCAGTTAGGGTTGAAAAACGGGTGAACAACTGGGTTATCTTCTTCTTCAATCTTAAGAAACCAAACCCTAGAGAAACTGCTCGATCAAGAAACCATTCTTCCTCTTCAATCCTGCTCGATTAAGGTTCGTTTTCCGCTCGATTTCTATTTTGCCCATCGATTTTTGTTCAATTTCATATGATTTTAGTTTGCTCGATCTTTTCTTGCTGCTGCAATAGACATCACTATGATTTTAAATGCTTGCTGCGTATGTTGCAGTATTGATTTTGTTAATTAGGGCAAAATCATCTTCAATCATGTGGTACTAAGGTTGTTTTTTTATTTGATTTTGATTATTATTATTATTATTATTATTATTATTATTATTTAACTATAGTTTTAATTTAACTATAGTTTCTGTTAATCTTGGTGACTGTTAACACATAGACGATTTTGTTTTTTGAATTATTAGCCAAGAGTAAGAAGAATGTGATTTTTATGATATCAGAATAGGAGCTATGTTTTGCACTACAGAATAGTAGTAATCGTTTGATGTACCAGTTTCTTTATATTGGCATTACATAAATAGTTCCATTCCATGTGATGTATGCTTCTAGTTTTACGTATAACTTCGTTAAGACCTTTCGAGTGGTAAACATGTTAGTAGTAGTGGGCCTCTTGTGTAGATAAGTAAAACTTTAAGCATTCTCGTCAGTGAACTTTTGATTAGGCAAAACTTTAATTAAGCATGCTTGTTCGAATATCTATTTATGCGTGTTTGATGACATTTTGCATATGGGTATCAGACTTACCAAAGGTCCCTTCTTGTTGGTATTGTGAGATTTTATTGGGGATGACTGTTGTTGTTATTGTGTACTTCTCCTAAACCGCCCAATACCCATTGAATTTCCAACAACGCAAAGCGTGTGAGAATCTCACTCATTACTTTCCGTTTTTGAACAATTTCATAGATGTAAGGTAACTGAAAGCTTGAACACAGTGTATATTCGTAATGTATTTGTTACAGTTTGGATCAATTATCTTAAAATTGCGTAATCATGTATTCATGTGATCGGTATTATGTATGAGATTTTATATGTAGACCGGAGAAAGTAATAGTGATTAGACAGCATAGTCCTCAATCTGATAGATCAAGCCCTAAATTGTGAATATTTTGTGTTAAGTTGATGAATTGAACCCTAATTTGAAAGGAAAAGTGATTTTAATCCTGAGAAGTTTGAGAGTAGTCTGTTATATGCCGAAATGTTTAATATCATGTCTCAGTCTGGATGTATATGTAGGATTTGGAGAGTAAGGAGATCGGATAACGTCAATTGCAGTTGATTTGAACATTAGAACTCTGAATGATGCAAACAGCTGCTCAGCATTCCATAACTTTTCACTTGCATGGCAGGTATTGCTCAATTGGCATGTGTGTGTGTGTAAAGAAGCTTCATTTGATTGTTCTGTTAAAGAAAGAGATTTGAAAAGTTTATATCAGTTTTGAGGTTAATATTGACTTGTGCGCCGCTTTGAGACGTTTAGGTCCCAAAAGCTGAGGCGAGAGCTTCGTGTACGCTTACGCGAGGTGTTGCGTTATGTACAACCAAATAAGCTTTGTGTACAACCAGAAGCTGCATTTCTCTCTCTCAATATATCAGTCTTTTTATCAAGTAAACCGTTAATAATTTTTTTCATCTCTTTGGTTGATTTTACATATCAGCCTCTTACAGACCCTAATTTTTACCTAAATGCGTATGAGGTGCCGACTTGAGACCCGAAGGCGTTTCCTAGATCGCCCTGTGCTTTATGGTTGCTTTTCAAAAACAAGAATAATGAATCGGCTTGACCTCAAATTTTAGGTTCGAAAATAGGATTGTGTTTTATTTCTTTTGAACTGAATTATTATGCAAATTTCTAACAAACTGCAGAAGAGACTCTACAAAGACATGTGCTTGGATGAAATTCGGGAACACAAGTCAAAGTCAACTGTCTCCAAGACATAAATTGGTGAGACGAATTAACAATGATCAAAGTTGGGTAGATAATAACCGAACCAACTTCTTCCTAAACAACAAAAACAGGGTTTTCCCTATCCCCAACATAATGACAAACGATGGTCGCGCGATACCTATTTCTGCATCTGAAGATAGTGCAGCCACAAACGACACACCAGATCAAGAACCACCCCCATTGTTCAGCAAGTGGACACCTCCGGGATACCTATGGAGAGGGTTATCCGTTTTTGTGTTGGCGGGTCAAGTAATAATGAGAGTACTAAACCGTAAAGTCCACTGGAAAAACACTCTCCAACAGCTAGAAAGAGTCGGTCCAAAATCAGTCGGTGTTTGTCTCTTAACATCAGCGTTCGTGGGCATGGCTTTCACCATTCAGTTCGTCAGAGAATTCACCAGATTAGGTCTAAACCGAGCCGTAGGTGGGGTCCTAGCCCTAGCCTTCGTACGTGAGCTAAGCCCTGTGATCACTTCAATCATAGTAGCCGGTCGAATCGGCAGTGCATTTGCAGCAGAATTAGGGACCATGCAAGTATCTGAGCAAATAGACACTTTACGGGTTTTGGGTACCGACCCAGTTGACTATTTGGTAACCCCACGTGTCATTGCGTCTTGTTTTGCTTTACCGTTCTTGACCCTTATTTGTTTTACTGTCGGGATGGCATCTAGTGCTCTTTTGGCTGACGGGTTTACGGAATTAGCATTAATATCATTTTGGATTCGGCTCAAAGGGCTCTTAGACCATGGGACATAATTAGTGCAATGATCAAGTCGCAGGTGTTCGGTTTGATCATATCTGTTGTGAGTTGTGGTTGGGGGGTTACTACTTTGGGTGGTGCTAAAGGTGTTGGAGAGTCTACTACTTCTGCCGTGGTTCTTTCACTTGTCGGTATCTTTATAGCCGATTTCGTGCTTTCGTATTGTTTTTTTCAGGGAGCCGGGGATTCGCTCAAGAACTTATGATTATTTGAATCATAATTGTTGGCAGCTTTAGATCTTAACAAATATCTTATTATCCCAACAAGGAGATGAATTTCCCCAAGTCCCAACTTGTTTTGAACCCATTGTCTATGTATGAGAGAGAATTATGGAGTCAAGTGTGCATATTTGAGTTTGTCGCCTTATCCTTCTTTGTGAACCCATAATATCTCCTGCACATGGCTCATGTGGAATTTGTCCAGTGTGTTACACAGTTAATGATTAATATTTTATTATTTCAACTGATTGTAATGCATTAGCTTAGTTCATTGATGTTATATATATATATAGAGGGGCCAGTTATTTTACAATATGCCTTATCATACGATGCGTATGAGATTCCTTTACAACATGCGAAAAATTCTTTACAACATGCGATTTCCCTTTTCCTTCTTTTTTTTTTGGCCCATGAAATTTACCTTTTTTTAGTACATGCGATTTTCCTTTCTTACTGTACATGCGATTTTCATTTTTTTATAACATAACGTGCAATTTTGTCATCGCGTATGTTAAGGCATTTTGTACGATACACTTTTTCTATATGTATATAGTGAAAGTGTATCGGACAATTTGCCTTGACGTACGAGCATACAAAATGGCAAGTTCGCACGTTATAACCCCATGAAAGAAATCTCGCATGTTATAAAAACGAAAGCTCGCATAATCAAAAAAGTGAAATTCGCATGTTAAAAAAATAAAATTTTGCATGTTAAGAAAAACCAAATTCGCATGTTGTTTACCGGTATTCACATGTTGATAATGCATCACATTAATCAGATATATATATATATATAATGGGGTAGGGTTCGACTACAAAGTCTATTTTTCCTACAAAATGTACATTGTCATAAAACACCACAATTTCAGTCATAAAACACACTTAAAACCTACAAATAACAGAGTGAAGATCACTAAAACACAATATCCAAACCCTAAGAGTCCATAAAAATTTCAAACATACCATCGTAGGACTATGAACATAAGACATTCATGATAATCAACATAACTACTGTTAGTCATTCGATAATCAAAATCTTATTATCCAAAACACAACACAAAACCCACAAATATGACGTTTTAGTAATCTTCACTTTGTTGTGGGTTTTGAGTGTGTTTTACGGTTAACATTATGGTGTTCTATGAGTTTTTACACTTTGTAGGAAAAATAGACTTTGTAGCCAACTCCCACCCTATATGTGTGTGTGTGTATAAAGTGTATCGTCCAAAATGCCTTAACGTACGAAGCGTACCCTATGGCAAGTTCGCATGTTATAACCCTAGAAAGGAAATCTCACATGTTGTAAAAAACCAAAGATCGCATGTTAAAAAAAATTCGCATGTCAAAAAAATAGCATGTTGATACTACATCTCGTATGCAGCGTACGTTAAGGCAATTTTTACAATAACCGGCCCCCTCTCTCTCTCTCTCTCTCTCTATATATATATATATATATATATATATATATATATATATATATATATATATATATATAATATCGAGGCTGATTTCTTGGGTGAGCTCATGATTGTGACAAATTATGATGCTTAAAATTTAATAGAATAACTGAGAATCGAAAGTAGACATGCTGCTCTACAGTTCATCTAATTTTATGCCAAAATACTTGCATTCTAGTACTTGTCGAATGTCAATTACCGCTATAGATGTAACTACTAACCTGTGTGAATCAAAAGTGGTTTACTTGTTTTCACATTGGTTCATGTGCTTGTTTTACTAACCTTTGTGAATTTTCATTTTTTGTGGGGTTTTCAAAAATTAAAATAAATTTCACACCCTCTTTGATCCCGATACAAATAGGATATTGTTAAAATAGATGTAGATGTTCTGTTGTCCATTTGATTGTTGTTTATTATAGTATTTCTCCAAGGTTATGAACACCTCTTTCTCCTTTCATCTTATCTTTTGGGCTGTTAGCAAACGACTAACTGATTGATCTTTTAAGCTTAGGCTCACTTAAGCGATACATTGTTCTATGTACAACCAAATAAGCTTTATTTACAACCAGAAGTTACGTCACTCTGGTCTGTTTTACATGTTAACGTTTTTTTATCAAGTAAAACTTTTAATCTTTTATCATCCGTTTGGTTGTTTTATACATATGAGGATTCCTACATACCCTAATTTTAATCATTTTTTTACCTAGAAGTACATGAGGCGCCGCCTCAAGCTCCTAAGGCGTTTTCTAGCTCGCCCTGCACCTCATATGTGCCTTTAAAACTAATATTTTAAGAGGGGTTTGTTGTTTGATTTCCTTATAGTGCATGACAATTTTGTGAGGATTAGATGTTTTTTCATTCAATTTATAACGGAAATTGGTTAAGAGTTTTTACTTTTTTACTGTCGCAACCTTCTTTCTTCTTATCATATATTCGGTTTGGTTTGACCTCTTAGTTTGACTTATTTAAAGTTATGATTGAGCCTCACTATTATGTGCTCTTGACTCGGTTTGATCTTTTGAATTTATGTTTAAGTTGTGTTAATTTGCTTCTTTCCAACCTGAAGCGTTGACTTTTTAGGTCAAACAACTAGTTTTCTTTTAGTTCAGTTTTGGTGTTTTACGATTTTATGGAAGATTGCGAACTTGATTATTGCTAGGCTTCTTGTTAGTACATGACATTATTTCTTTGTTTTCCTTTTTTAAAAAAACCCGTACTAGTTTTAGTTCCAAAACGGACTTGCTTGACCAAGAATGTCACACATCAAGATACCACTCGTTATGTTGGTTCGATACATTGTTCTCCGTTATTTATCTTTGATCGTTTGATTTCAGTACTACTGGCATGAACTAATTAACACTATCATTGTTGTGCTCGTGGTCTAGTTTACATATTAT
Source organism: Scalesia atractyloides (assembly GCA_947069175.1). Lineage (NCBI taxonomy): Eukaryota > Viridiplantae > Streptophyta > Magnoliopsida > Asterales > Asteraceae > Scalesia > Scalesia atractyloides. Next base: position 101,255,621 of record CAMTDV010000026.1, read on the forward strand.
GGGTCTTAAAGCATTACAAATTGCTCACCCATTCAAAGTTCCACGTTCGCTCCTCATTTAAAAGCATTATGACTTTACACAAGTCAAAGATAGACATTCAAAGGGACGAAGTAAGTAAGACATCAGACGGTGAAACTCAACCATCTCAACAACATTTTTTCCCTTAAATTAGTTAGGTCAAATATAACATGTACTTATGCTTATTATTATGTTCGTTTTCGGTTGGTCTACGTTTTCACATAATTTTTTTCTTTCTGAAAATGAGTCGGTGCCTATTTTTATGTACATTTTCAGTTGATCTATGTTTTGGTGTAATTTTTTTTCGGAAACCAGTCAGGTTAAATATAATATGTTTTCGTTACGGTATAAATTTGATGAGAGACGTTTCATCGCCTCGGCAATGGGCAGGGCAACTTAGTGGTTCTTACATTGAAACAAATACTAAAAGTGGATTTATTGTACAAAAAAAATTGTTTTGAAATAGTCGTGTTGCAAATAAGGAAAGGGACGATAAAACGGCAAGATGTGAGATGGTGAAAGTTTAAATCTGAACAACGAAAAGTGGTGATATGATATATGGAAACGATAGGATAGGTTAAAGTTGAAAATATGGTATGAAAATGAGTGTTTTTTAATTATTATATTTTTTTTTTTTAAAATGAGTGACTTTATCCTGTGGGGTGCGAGTCGTGTGATAATTGCCAACTGCCACACACGATTGTGTCTTTATCACTTTTTTCTATGCCTTCCGATGATATAAAATCAGTTCCCAAAATGTCATAAATATTAAATTATTTCTTATTTGGTTTTCTTTTTAACGGCAAAAGATTATATTAAAACAGTAAGCATGGAGATGTAAAATCCAAGACAACAACATTATACACTTACAACCCAATAAGCAAATACGCTAAAATTACTAGATGTTCAGAACGTTAAATCAGATTAGTCCCATTTCGATAAAGCGGCAACCGCTGTTGTGGTATGGTCTGGAGTCAAAACTTGCTAACATAGGCAAGGGTAATATGGTAATCGGCTCTAAGCCTCTATCCTCATCCGTTGCAAATCATTTTTACAAAGAGTTTTTAGGCGATGACGATGACACGGCCGACGAGGAGGTTGAGCAATAGGAGGTTACGAGTGCGTGTCAACTCACAGCTTGATATATGAAATAAGTTATTCCTCCTCCACTCCGAATTTTGACAAGAGAATATACGGAATCAGATCGAGTTGCGGCGAACGCTCGTTTGATGAAAGATTACTTTGACGAAGCGCCGACATACCCAAACCCAAAGTTTTTTAGGCGTCGGTTCCGGATGACTAAACGTTTATTTCTACGTATTGCTGGAGACTTAGAAAGCAAGCTTGGTTACTTCAAGCAAAAACTGGATGACAGTGGGATGCCAAGAGTTACCGCTATTAAAAAGTGTAGTTCAGCGTTACGCGTGCTTGCGTACGACAACATGACCGACATAAACTAGTTTATAATGCCTCCAGTGCTATGTGTTGTTTCATGTCAAAAAAAGGGCATTATAATAATATACTAGCACACATAGTCTATTATAGTAAAATTTTGACATGTGAAATGATCCATTTAGTTTGCTTGGAAGCAAAAAAAAACTAGTTTCGTTTATGAAGTACTAAGAGAAAAGCATTAATGGAAGCAAAAAAACTAGTTTCATTTATGAAGTACGAAGAGAAAAGCATTATGTAAAATCCAATCTTATCTTATACATATTAAATATGGTGCCATTTTAAGTTATATATCTACCATTCAGAAAAATGCGACACATATAAAATTGTTTCTTACAATGCACTATAGGTCAATTGGCATTAAGGGAAAGTGAATACTTGGATTTAAGGTCATGGGTGTCAAGTTCGAATCTGATCCAAATTAGGTTTTCAATCAGGTTCTGTTGTAGTGGATTTTCGGGTGCTGAATTTTCCTCGCAACCGGAGATGATAGGCTTGAACTATCCAGTGTTATCTACGATCATAGACGTATGTGGTCTCATTTTGTTATTAGGTTACCTTGGATAACTAGATTGTTATTTCATTGGTCATTAATAAAGAAAAGCAAATAGTCTTCTTACATGTAACAAATTAGAATTGAAAATGCATTATGTAATGCACATAAATGATAAAAAAAAAACATTATACTTCGGTAAAACTAAAGATTTTGAACGAACTAGTGAGATTTCTTCGCGCGATGCGGTGAAGATTCAGTCGGTATTAGTTGGGTTCGTGATGATATCGGTATGGTACCGGCACTTGATTTTAAGTTATGTTACCCATAAAAGAATGTGTTTTATATTGAAAACCATAAAAAGAATACGGGTTCCGTTAATAACAATATCGGTGCTAGTGTCAATAGAAAACCATAAAAATAAATATTAATTCCAATAATAACAAAACAATACAGCTACCGATGATGGCAGTATCTATTCAGTTCGTCATGATACGATTTTGAATAAAATTCTTTTACAACAAAGTTTATGTAGGAACGTCAAATACAAACGTTAAACACATTCAGATTTCTGCTTTTAGAAACTAAATGAGTTAAAAATGTTTATTATTTAAAGTATAAGATTAAAATAAGAAATTAAAATAGTCGAATATAATAACATAATTAATATACAAATTTATTTTACCATTCATCATATTTTAAATTCATACGTATACATTTTACATAAATTTTGTACGTAAACAATATATATAAAATAAAATATAAGTTATCTGTTATTATTATCAATATAAAACACTCGTATTTAATGTGTCTCAAAATAAAAATAAAAAACTTAGAAGCTTTGTGGCCAAAGGAAAAGGTAACAAATTCAACTATAGTAAATAGGTTTTGTTAATATATAATAATAATGCCTATTGCATTTTAATTCTAACTTTAGTATGCTTGCTTGCTCCTTAATGTATACACAATTTTAAAACTTGGATATTATTCTTTTTCATTACATTTAATTGATAATACAAGGATCTATAATTTTTTTCAAAGCATGTTTATTAAACTCTTACATTATTTAGGCAGTTTGATATATATAATAATTAATAATATATATATATATATATATATATTCCCCTCTTAAAGATACTCGTATATTAAACAACACAATAATCTAGTACGTTAATACAAAACAAAGTTTAGTTTAATAACGAGATGCGAAAAATAAATTCTCAATATTTTAGCCAGTGGCGGATCCATAAATTTTTTTCAGTGAGTTCGTTTTGGTAGATTTTCACTAACTTTTTTCAAATCATATAAGGTTCTCATTATTTTTCTCATTTTTTTCCAAACCGAGTGGGTTCATGTGAACCCACAAAACAAGGCTGGATCCGCCACTGGTTTTAGAGTACAATACAAATAAATTAATTAAGTTGATGAAATATATATGATCCCCGCAACTTGAGACAAAACACCAAAATGACATGGCGGGTCCGCTTAAACAAACAATGTGACACCCTAGCATTCCCCACAAATGTCACATAACAAACAATAATCTAGTATTTCTGATAAAGGAAAAGGAACATATGAGTTGTAAGATATACAAATAAAAAAGAGAGAGAGAGAGAAAAAGATGTATAAACTAAGATCATGAGGTTCAAATTTTATTTGGGTCTACCTAAGTGACCATTAACTTGACACGAATTGTCACTTCTATATTATTGTTTTATGCAATGCACATAACAATTATATGTATGAAATCAAATAAGATAATGCCAATTTAATGTACATGAATAAGTGTAGGTAGTGTTATATAGGAGACAAAAACGATGTTTCTGGTTGTATAGGCCGAGTCCAAGGCTCACCAGCATTTCTCTTGAACATACCGTTTTCTCGGCTATAAATAAGTATCGGATTTTCAGGTAAAAAGGACGCGGTTACACATTTACAATACTATACACCACACACATAAGCTCTCATACTTGTAATCACTTGCTTATCATCCCAAATACTTATTCTCACGCCAGAGTGTGGTCACTAAGAAAACCACACTTTTCCCCGTGGCGAGACTAACGACGCTGCTAGTTTTGCAGATCAGCTGGAGCGAGCTTACAACCAAAAAAGTGAAGTGAGGGGGCAACCTTTTATGTAAAAACACCCTGGTTGTGACTTATATATCCCCGGATATCATTAGGTTTAACCGGTGCTTCTTCAATGTGGGTAGGAGATGTATCACCATTTATGCTCGCATAAAGTAAAGAAAGAATATCAGGTGTGAGTAGGTTTTTGTAACTACTTGATTTTTTAATCATTTTCCACAAATATATATTATTTAAAAAATAAAATTTAAATACAAAATACATAAATAAAAGACTTACATTATTTTAATATTTTCTTTTTAAAATCATACCATTACATAATTAACTTTCATAAACTAACTAAGCCAACAAACAAGATTACTCTTTTTAACGACAAACACAATTTATTTAAATATCGACCACTAGCAAGGTGCTTGGGATCGAAAACAACAACATTAAATAATTAAGTCCATATTTGGTTTGAATTGATTTATTTGGTTTGGGTTCATGGTATAGTGTGGTTGTGGTTTTTTTTAATATAGAGAATTTTGGATATGTGTTAAAGAATATGTGTTTGTGGGACATTTATAATTGTTTTTTTATTATTGATTATGGTTGTTACTCAACTACATTCATCCTAACATTCAAAATCTAGTTTCACATGTTTGTTGCCTTGGTCACGCCTCGCCCACTCCCGCCTAGCTCACAGTGGTGTGCCAGTGACCATGAGCCAACACTACTCTTCCATGAGCCTCATGCTCAGGACGTATGTATGTGTTGGAGGGTTTAACGGCACAAGTTAAATGCACATTAGTTTAAATTGGTTAAACTATACACTAATTAATCCAATTTAGTATACACATGGAGATGCTCTAAACTTAGCCCATAAGTGTTTTGATATAAAATCGACATGAATCAATCCAAATAATATTGCTATAAATCTTCGCTTTCTCGCGTATTAAAGACACTCGTCAATTAAAATAAGTTTTAGTAGAAGTTTAAGATGGTGTATCATTCATTAGTGGTACATCTTTAGATGTTTATCAGCTATATATCTTACGATTTAGTTTGTAGTTTATGTACCTTAGACTTAATCATATATTATATAGTTTATCATATAGATCTTTATCAGTTACATGTTTTATAAACACTTGTTAGGTAGGAGTTTGTTAGCATTTACCTTCTTGTATAATTTGTGAAAATATATTCGGTGAATTATAATGATTCAACACCAATATCGCATTATGTATTTCGGTTTAAAATTTTTTATGGTATCAGAGTGTAAAATGATCCGTGTAAAATGATCCTGATTATCAAATTATGATATAGGTATACGCATGAGGCTAGTATGCTCATTTCACGCTTTTATTTAAATACCTTTTAATAAATAAAACTCAAAAAATAACATATCAACTTATTTCATCCTCTTCAAATACTCTATCTCTAAATTAAAACAACCATTGCCCAAGTTCACCATCGCCACCACACCACCATCATTGGAGCTACACCACCACACACACACACACTCTCTCTCTCTAAACTCATAGCAACAACACCACCTAAGTCCACCACCATTGATGTGACCACCACCAAGCCGAATCTGTAACCACCACCAGTGCCGCCGGCTAAGTCCACCACCTGTGACATCATCACCACCATCATCGGAGAGACACCACACAGTCACACACACACTTTAAACACATAACAATACCACCGCCTAGATCTGATGGACATCGTCAAACCATATCCCCAAATCTAGTTTAATTTAAACATAATATCCCACCCCAACCGATGGCGGAATCATCGGTGCGGACTAGATAGATTGCTCAAGACTTCATAACGCTAAGTTTGTGACAAGTATTTAAACAACAAATTTTCCTTTCATTTCTAAAATTTAAAGTAAATGGCTTTTGGAAACAAATTACAACAGTGAAATGTCAAGATACAAGTACACATCTTAATCAAGGAACACAAATACAACAAAAGACTAAATTAAAAGCGGGTTTCTAGTTCGTCCTACTAGATTCCATGCATCATCTTAATCATCATCGTCAACTTGCAACATATATTAAAGTATAATTCAACACACAAGGCATTGGCGAGCATACAAGTTTGGATACTAAGTAATAAAAGTTTAATCAATCCATATGACATAACCGTTTACTAAGCTAACATGCAATACTAGCAATGCGACTACACATGTCAACCCAAAGTTTACCGCTAGCGTAATCTAATTTAGCAATGATTATACCGTTTTGTTTACTTAACATGACCTCACGAATAGGGGCGGTGCGTTAATTCTATACGCTATACATGTTAAGGGATGCTTGTACACAGTTAATGACGTAGTATAAAGCATTCGATTCTAGCACATAAGTTTGCATGTATTCGTATTAAGCATGTATAAACGGATGTTTGTTTGTGTTTTATGCATAAAGTATTGTGATTTCAGTGAGTTGGTATAACATATAAGTTGCACCCCAAAAGTGTAAAAGTAAAGAGGGGAGTCGAGTATGCTCACAGTTTTGCAAGCTTCCTAGTATTCCGAGAGCTGAAGAGTTGAGGTGATAAAACACCGAAGTTAACCTACATGAGGGAAACAAAGGTGTGTGAATAGACTGTGTTTGGCGAATGATTCAGAGTTGGATTTGGAAAACACGAAAAGAAACATAGAAAACTCCACATCGTGCGAAGTGGGCTAACCACTTCGTGCAAAGTGACAATTCTGGAAGGTTTTAGCTCGTTTTGCACTCGTTTCGACACTGATTTATGTGAATGGTAATTTTGGCAACGAGACAGAACAGTCTAGGGCCATAACACTTAATCCGAATGCGATTAATGTTATGTCCAGACCAGTTTATTAAGAAAATACGATAGTTATGTATAGTTTATGTCCATTTTAGTCAAGTTTGCCATAAAGGTCAAGCAAGGAGGTATGGAACCTCGTTATATGATTCACCAAAGCACTAAGTTTATCAACACAGTTGATAACCTGGTTGGTCATGTATATACAGAAATTAAATATACAAAATGTTCAAGTGAGGTGTGGAACTTAATTCGGGTAGCCAAGACTCCCAACGTTCTCACACTTTCTAGAACACAAGTCCAATCCTAGTGAGGATGATGAACTCGGTTAGCTTCTACACTTGGTACAAAAGAAAAAGAAGAAGAATCATAAGAAAATGACAAGGTAGTAGTGAGCTGAACTCACTTAGAAGATCTAAGAATAATCTGCCAGGAAAATCAGAGTTTTTCGAGTGTGAGTGTGAAGATTCAGAAAGATGGAAGTGGTGAAAAGTGCACATATTTATAGGAATGAGTTGCTGCCAGCTCCACTCGTGCGAAGTGGGTTCAACTCGCACGAGTGAGCTGATTTGGGGCTGTTTTTACGTATTTTAGCCTATTTTTCGAGTATTTCGAGCATAAAGTTATAACGTATGAGTATTGCACGTATACTAAGTATGATTTGCATGTAAGTATGTATTAAATGAATGTTCATAAGTATAACAAGTATGGATAACGTATAAATTTCCATTATGATCAACGTCTCGGGCTACAAGGTTTGAAAAAGGAATACAAATAAGACAAGAGTACAAGTTTCCATAAATAGAAGTGCGATTACACTTTCTAATTAAGGAAGGTACAAGAATGCGAAGCGTTACACCTATCTTGTTCACCCCTATTTGTTCGATTAAAAAAATGTCCAAGTCGAGATATGCAACAAACTAAAACCGATTCTTCTCCATTGATTCAAATGGAAGGTAAACACGACGTTCCACAAAATTTCAAAACTCAAAAACCTTGTGCACCTTTTTAGATTGTTTATTCACTGGCGATAACTGAAGGCAAACATGACTTAGATGCAAGGAAACAAACTCAAAACCAATTCTTCGTTGTTCATGACCATCATAAGGAGTTAAGAAAGGGAGATTGTGCTTTGAGTTTTAGAGAGAGAGGTGGGCTTTTTCATATCTAGATAAGGGGGCGGCTTTTCAGATTCAGAGAGGACATCTGAAAGTTAAATAAATTGTTAAAAGACTAAATTACCCTTACTTGATCAAAGTTAACTGAAAAATTTAACTTAGTTAGTGTTAAAGGACTAAATGTGTAATGAGTTTTGCAAATAAAAGACTGTAACTTGTAGCTGTAATTATTAAAGTAAAATGATATTCATTGCAATTTGATAAAAATAATAAATGACGAAAAATGTAATATATATTTTAAAAAATTTACAACCTCTCATTTGATAAGCACATCTAGTTAATATGATAACCTATCCCACTTTTCATTTCTTACCTATCATATCATATCGTACCACTTCTATTCTCCACTATTTATATCGTGTCTTTGTTTTCCGTTTCACATGTCCCTGTATTTCTCTCTCTACAAATCCCTTACTTTCTCTCTCTCTACAAACCCTCAGATCTGTCTCTATAACCGTCCATCATCCAATTCAAAGGTACGTAACCCTAACATCTCGCGTTATTTCACTTTTTCTCCAACATAATTATTATTATTACGCCAATTTACGATGCAATTAGACGTGTAAATGATTGTTAATAGTTAATACATCGACGTTGATGAAATTAGATGTTGTAGATGATAGTTAGGGTTTTGGTTGTTCGAATTTTTAGCTGAATTGTACCGGAATTGAGGTTGAATTTTGGATTGTTTGATTTGTTAGGTTTTTTAGGGTTTTTGATTGTGTTGAGTTTGATTATTTGTGCAGGTTTTGTGAGGCAGTGAAACGATGTCGTCTCTTAGCAGAGAGCTTGTGTTTTTAATACTACAGTTTTTAGATGAAGAGAAGTTTAAGGAAACTGTTCACAGGTAGGGTTTATCAATTTGAATGAATAATAATAATAATATTATGTATTTCCATATTTGTTGTTTACTAGTAGATTCAATTTTTAAATATACCTAGGGGTGTGCACGGTTTGGTACAGTTCGGTTATTAGCATTAACCGTAACTTGGTAAACTTTCGGTTCGATTAATTTGGTAAACTTTTCGATTCGGTTAATTTGGCAAACTTTTTGGTTTTCGGTTCGGTTAATTTCGGTTACTAACCAAATCAAACAAGGGCAAATTCTTTTTGCTTATAAATACATGTAACGGAGGTATAAATACATGAAATGGAGGTATAGATAAATGAAATGGAGGTATAAAACATGAAATGGAGGTATAAAAGCTAGAAATATATGAAAATATAAATGGTTCGTTTCGGTTAACCGATGGTACAAAAAATAACCGATAATTGACTTTCGGTTAATTCGGGTAATTTGGGTTCGGTTTCATCGGTTTTTGGTTCTATTTCAGTTAACGGTTTGGTTATTGCTCACCCCTAAATATACCTTTTGGAAGAAAAATATGTTTTATAATTTTGGTTTTGTTGATGCAAGATAGATTTATTATCATTATGTTTGAATCATTGTTAAGGTTGGAGCAAGAGTCGGGTTTTTTCTTTAATGTTCGTTACTTTGAGGAAATGGTGACGAATGGGGAGTGGGATGAGGTGGAGAAGTATCTTTCCGGGTTCACGAAAGTGGATGATAACAGATATTCGATGAAGATTTTCTTTGAGATACGGAAGCAGAAGTATTTAGAAGCTCTAGATAAGTATGTTTTTTGTATATTATGTTATTGAGTGATTTCATACACGACCGCCTTAATTTAGCATTTATTACTGCTAGTAAAGTTGCAAAGCTTTTAATGTTTTGTTTTTATTTATTTCCTTTATACAGTTATATTTATTTTAGGGTGATGCGATTTATTCAATTTGTAGGAAGGACCGTGCTAAAGCTGTTGAAATTCTACTGAAGGATTTGAAGGTGTTTTCTGCTTTCAATGAAGATCTGTTTAAAGAAATAACACAACTTTTGACTCTGGAGAATTTCAGGTTTCATATCCATATTGTAAAATGTAACGCATCCAAATTTAATTGTAGAAATTTTGTGATATCTGATAAAATGACACACATACAGAGACAATGAGCAATTATCGAAGTACGGAGACACAAAGTCTGCAAGGGGTATAATGTTGGGTGAGCTTAAGAAGCTGATTGAAGCAAATCCTCTGTTTCGTGATAAGCTAAACTTCCCAACTTTAAAAAACTCCAGATTGCGTACACTTATCAATCAAAGGTTGAGATTAGTTATTAGACATTCCTGGTTTCCGGGGTTGACTTTTCCCGCACAACTTCATGTTTTCGTTTTGACTTCTGTGTTTCGATCTGTAGTTTGAACTGGCAACATCAGCTATGTAAAAACCCTAAACCAAATCCCGACATAAAGACTCTGTTTGTCGACCATTCGTGTGGACAGTCGCAACCAAACGGTGCTAGGGCTCCTTCTCCCGTAAATAATCCGTTAATGGGTGCGGTACCAAAGCCTGCAGGCTTCCCTCCTTTGGGTGCTCATGGAGTAAGTGTAAAGACGTTTATTTCGAAACTTTAAATCAAGTTTTATAATCCATTTTGACTTTTTTTTTCTCATTCGTGTGGTATGAAGCCTTTTCAGCCCGCACCGGCAACTCTGCCAACGTCGCTTGCTGGTTGGATGGCAAATCCACCGACTGTTTCGCATCCCTCTGCTTCTGCGGGCCCGCTTGGTTTCAATCCGACAACTAATTCTGGTACGTACTTTGTTCACTTATATTTGATGTGACTTTACTTTTTAAGGTGGTTTTCACTTTTTCTTCATAGTTGATTAATGGTGCGTATGATCTTAATGTAACAGCTATGTTAAAGCGGCCCAGGACTCCACCTACCAACAATCCTTCAATAGACTATCAAACAGCTGATTCGGAACATGTGATGAAGAGAACACGGGCGTTTGGTATTTCTGATGAAGTACACCACTTTCTTTACGAGTGTAAACAGTCAAGTAATTTGACTTTTTAATTATTAATCTAATTTGTGTCTGATGACGCTTTGTGTTGTTAGCAGGTCAATCATTTGCCTGTAAATGTCTTACCTATTGGTTACACTGGTCAAAGTCAAAGTCACCATGGTCAGAGTTCATACTCATCTGATGACTTGCCAAAAACCGTGGTGATGACGCTTAATCAAGGTTCAATGGTCAAGAGCATGGATTTTCATCCTGTACAACAAATCTTGCTTCTTGGTTAGCTCTCTTTTACTCTAAAAAGTAGTTTTCCGTAAATTGTGTATTTTGTCACTAATTTTCGTCTTTTTTTACGATTTGTAGTTGGAACAGGTACTGGTGACATCATGATATGGGAACTTGGTAGCAGAGAGAAACTTGCTCATAAAAATTTTAAAATTTGGGATCTTACTGCCTTCTCAATGCCTTTGCAGGTCTGCATTCTTAGTCTTGTTATACTTGTGGTATTTTGCTTACACGTTGACCGTTGAATCTTTTATTTTAGGCTGCTTTGACCAGCGATTATACTGCAACAATCAATCGTGTAGCTTGGAGCCCTGATGGAACCCTCTTTGGTAAGTCATTAACTTTTTTATTTTTGTTAGATGCCATTTTTGTCACTGATGTTTGGGTCATATTTGCAACATCTGACCAAAGGTTTGTTTTTTCGCATCTGATCCAAAAGGCTTGAAATCTTTCCATTTTTCATCTGGCTCGTTAACTTAATGCATTTTTTAACGACAAGTCAAGGGTATTTCCGTCATTTATTCTTGCCATTTGATATAAATAAACACAACAAATAGCTAAATTGATAAAAATGCCCATGACTTAACGTAAAAATGGATGGAGTTAACGAGTCAGATGAAAATGGCAAGATTTCAAACTTTTTGGATCCAGATGCGGAAAAACAAACCTTTGGACAAAAGTCGCGAAAGTGGCCAAACCGACGAAAATGGCGTTTTACTCTTTTTTCTTTTCTTTTTTTGTCACTAAGGTCCAAATTAACAACCGATACAGGTGTTGCATACTCGAAGTGTGTTGTGCAGATATACTCATACCATGGCGTTGATGATCTTCGAAACCACTTGGAGGTTTTTTTAAAAAAAGATACTTTTTTATTTTTTTATTTTACATGGTTACTTTTATTATGTATATTAAATGCATTTATTATATTTCGTTTTATATACAGATTGATGCTCATGTTGGCAGTGTGAATGATCTCGCCTTTTCTTACCCGAACAAACAACTTTGCATAGTGACGTGTGGAGAAGACAGATTAATCAAAGTTTGGGATGCAGCAACAGGTGCCAAACAGTACACATTTGAGGGACATGAAGCACCTGTTTATTCCGTATGTCCACATTTTAAAGAAAACGTTCAGGTATTAGTTATAACTTATATACTACATCTTTAAATGTTATTTTTCCTTAAAAGGTAACATGATCTTTTCCTGATAGGTCTATAATTGTTTGTAATTTTTCTTTATCAGTTTATATTCTCAACTGCAACTGACGGGAAAATAAAAGCATGGTTGTATGACAATATGGGTTCGAGAGTGGACTATGATGCTCCAGGTCATTCATCCACTACAATGGCGTACACTGCGGATGGAACAAGGTTCGAAAAGTCAACGACTTTGTCAATGATGCTGGGTCAATTCATTTAAATGAATGAGTAAAATGCCATTTTCGTCCCTGAGGTTTGGCCAGTTTTGCGACTTTCGTCCAAAGGTTTGTTCTTTCGCATCTTGATCCAAAAAGTTTGAAATCTTGCCATTTTCATCTGGCTCGTTAATTCCATCCATTTTTCTCTGTTAAGTCAGGGGTATTTTTGTCTTTATTTGTTAACTTAAAGGGCAATTCGGTCTGTGGAATACTTGTACATTATGCCACGCTTGTACATAATGTGAAAAAGACTGAATTGCCTTTAAGTTAGCAAAAAAGATGGAAATAACCTTGACTTAACAAAGAAAAATGGATGGAGTTAACGAGCCGGGTGAAAATGGCAAGATTTTAAATCTTTTGGATCCAGATATGAAAAAATGACGAAAGTCGCAAAACTGACCAAACCCTAGGGACGAAAATGACATTTTACTCTAAGCGATTTTTTTCTCTAGTTATAATGATGTTTATATACACATTAACTTATAGGCTTTACTTCAAACAATAGGTTATTCTCATGTGGTACAAATAAAGAAGGAGAATCATACATTGTGGAATGGAATGAAAGTGAAGGGGCTGTTAAACGGACATATAACGGGCTTGGGAAAAGATCCGTTGGCGTTGTGCAATTTGATACTACAAAAAACCGCTTTCTTGCCGCTGGTGATGAGTTTCTCGTTAAATTTTGGGATATGGATAGTGTAAACTTATTGACAACCGTTGATGCTGAGGGTGGTTTACCGGTACTTGTTTAACGTTTTTATTTCTGTATTATATTTTTGATACCCATTTGTGACTTTATGTTAAGAAATAATTTTGTTTTTAAAACATCTGCAGGCTTCCGCTTGCATAAGATTCAACAAGGAAGGGATTCTATTGGCGGTTTCAACTAACGATAATGGCATCAAGATTCTAGCTAATCCTGATGGGATGCGGCTTCTAAGAACCATGGAGAATCGTTCTTTTGACGCCTCTAGAGTCGCGTCTGCATCTGTTGTGAAGGTAACAATACATTTCATGAATCTATTAATATATTTTAAACACAAGTAGCTTATCCCCTTCAATTTGCATTACTTTATAAAGTGCCCTCCATTTTGACGCTTTTGAAAGAGTAAAATGCCATTTTTGTCCTTGAGGTTTGGCCACTTTTCCGACTTTCATCCAAAGGTTTGTTTTACTGCATTTGGATCCAAAAGGTTTGAAATCTTGCCATTTTCATTTGGCTCGTTAACTCCATTCATTTTTCTCCGTTAAGTTAGGGGTATTTTTGTCTTTTTGTTAATCTAAAGGGCAATTCGAACCTTTCACTTTATGTAAAAAGACTGAATACCCCTGAAAAATTATGAATTGCTATTTAAGTTAACAAAAAACACGGAAATACCCCTGTCTTAACGGAGAAAAATGGATGGTGTTAACGAGCTGGATGAGACTGGCAAGATTTCAAACCTTTTGGATTCAGATGCGAAAAAATAAACCTTTGGACGGAAGTTGCAAAACTGGCCAAAACCTCAGGGACGAAAATGGCATTTTACTCGAAAAAGAAATGGTACATAACCTTAACATTACGACAGGAAGTTTACAATATTCAGTATTTGAAACAATGCTTACCGAATGATCTGCCATGTACAGAGCTCTGCTATGACTACATTTGGTGTTGCTAATCCATCTGCGGGTCCCAGCATTATGGATAGAGTGACAACAATGCCCCCGATGAATGCAATGGTGAGATATTTTTATTTTATAGTCATCTTACAACTGAATTGACATGAATATGTTCATAGTTTTGTATTTTTCATATTGATATTAACCGTTTGACATGGGGTCCACTTGTAGAATGGTGACAGTCGAAGCTTGGTTGATGTTAAACCTAGAGTCGGAGATGAATCCATTGAAAAATCTAGAATATGGAAACTAACGGAAATTAAAGAACCTTCACAATGCCGCTCATTACAGCTTCCGGATGCTACATCTTCAACCATGAAGGTAATTTCATTGTTCTCGTCATGATTACATCTTTGCCATTTTATTTCTTGGATTGTTTATCATTACATAATCAATTTCAAAATACATCCAAGCACCCCTTTGTATAACATCCTCCGTTACAGGTTTCAAGGTTGATTTACACGAATTCGGGACTTGCTATATTGGCTCTAGCGGCCAATGCCGTTCATAAACTATGGAAATGGCAGCGAAATGACCGCAATTCAACTGGAAAGGTAATATCTTTTTTATATTTTTATAAAACTAGTGGGTTACCACCCGCGCTCCGCAACGGGTGCGAAACGAAGATAAAATTAAGCACATCGCGAGAGTTAAAGTTGTTTGATGCTTTAGTTAAGGGGCTAAACATGTCATTACTAAAGTTGAGAGGCTAAAGTTGTTTACTATTAAAGTCAAGGGGCTAAAGTTGTTTATTATTAAAGTCAAGGAGCTAAAGCTTTTTTAAGTGGCTAAACATGTCATTATTAAAGTTCAGGGGCTAAACATGTCATTATCAAAGTTGAGGGGCTAAAGTTGTTTGATGTTTTAGTTAAGGGGCTAAACGTGTCATTATTAAAGTTGAGTGGCTAAACATGTCATTATTAAATTTGAGAATTAAAGTTGTTTATTTATAAAGTTGAGGAGCTAAAGTTGTTTTAGTTAAGGAGCTAAACATGTCATTACCAAAGTTGAGGGGCTGAACATGTCATTATTAAAGTTTAGGGGTTAAAGTTGGTTAATACCAAAGTTAAAGAGGCCAAAGTTGGTTGATGTGCCAAAATAGCATATTTATAGCATATATAATTGTAAATCCCACTTTAGCCTAATGTCGAAGCTTGATATTCCTTCGCACGTTTCAGGCTACTGCAAATGTCGTTCCCCAGTTATGGCAGCCAACTAGCGGCATCTTGATGACAAATGTTATCAGTGACACCAACCCTGAAGAAGCCGTCCCGTGTTTTGCACTGTCCAAGAATGATTCCTATGTTATGTCTGCTTCTGGCGGGAAAATCTCGTTATTCAATATGATGACATTTAAGGTATGTCGCAAGTTCTCTTATATTGTTTTTAGTATCTTTTTTATTAATGATTAAAATGTGCAGACGATGACTACGTTCATGCCACCTCCACCTGCCGCAACGTTTTTGGCGTTCCATCCGCAAGATAATAATATCATAGCCATTGGCATGGAGGACTCATCTATTCAAATCTACAATGTTCGCATCGATGAGGTTGTATTAATGTTTTCTGTTTTATCTATACTACTATATATAATGCGTTTCACAAGTGAATTTTCAGATGCCCAAAAATTAAGAACTTTTTTTTTGCTTTAATGCATAAAGTACTGTATTTAACAAAATAATGGATAATTACTTAGTAGTTACACTGTATACCCTTATAGAAAAAATAACAACCCCATGATTTATAACCGTCCATAACTTTTTTCGTACATTTTATTATATTTTAAAAAATACACCCTACAAATGAGCATTTTATTCTCTTTAATTTGAGTATAGTATTACTATAGTTATTTTAATTAAAAAAATATTATGTGAATCGTTAACTCAAACCGAAAAGTTAACAGAGGAAACGGAACCGAAATCAATAAAAAAGCTAAATTAACTAAGAACAGATTAACCGAAAACCGAATTAACCAAAAAACGATTATCGAATTTTTGTACCCTCGTTGAACCAACATTAACCGAACCTAACCATTCATATTCTCATATACTTCTAGCTTCTATGCCTCCGGTTCATGTATTTCATATCTTATACCTCCGTTTCATGTATTTCTAACTCCTAAGCAAAAGTTTTGGCCTAAGTTTGGTTTTGGCTATTAACCGAAATTAAAAGAGCCGAATCAAAAACCGTCAATTTAACTGAATAAACCGAACTGATTAACCAAAAACCGATTGGTTAATAATATAGACTAACACATGACTTCGGTTGGGGGATGAAAACCGAACCGACCGAACCATATACACCCTAGCAGTGTCTGCGTTTTCGTGCGGGCACCCTTCTAGTTTTTTTTTAAATGGAAGTTGGATATTCAACAAATGAATTAACTTTGGTTATTCTGTTAACAGGTTAAAACCAAGCTTAAAGGTCACAGCAAACGGATAACTGGTTTGGCGTTTTCTAACGTGCTTAACGTTTTGGTATCTTCCGGTGCTGATTCTCAGGTAAGAAAAACTGGTCATTTTCTTCTATGGTTTCAAATTTTTAAATTTCACATTAACAAGAAACTTATCTTTTTACAGTTATGTGTTTGGAGCACGGAAGGATGGGAAAAACAAACGAGTAAAAGTTTGCAAATTCCACCTGGACATGTTGCTGCTCCTGTAGCGGATACGCGCGTACAATTTCACAACGATCAAACACAATTGTTAGTAGTTCATGAAACTCAGATTGCCATATATGAAGCACCTAAAGTTGAGCGCCTGAAGCAGTGGGTCCCGCCAGAAACAAATGGTTTGATCACCCACGCTACTTATTCATGCGATAGCCAATCAATCTACGTGAGTTTTGAGGACGGAAGTGTCGGTATTCTTACAGCATCCACACTCAGATTAAGATGCCGAATTAGTTCTTCGTCGTACTTGTCAACCAATCCAACGTAAGCATTTCAAATTTTGTTTCACGGGTATAAACTATAAAGTATAAACAACTTTTTCAACATTGATTAGCATATACTTTTTTTTCCAGTTCCAGGGTATATCCACTTGTGATTGCTGCACACCCGACCGAAGCTAATCAATTTGCACTAGGGTTGACCGATGGTGGTGTGATTGTACTCGAGCCGTTAGAATCAGAAGGAAAGTGGGGCACCTCACCACCGCTTGAGAACAGTGCTGGCCCTAGTGGTTTGACCGGTGCAACGAGTACAACTGATCAAAGTCAAAGATAATATTTGAGATAAGATAGGTACAGGAGTCGGTGTAGGCCAGTTATACCTGTGGAACATTTAGTGTTATACAACCTTTAGAATCAGGTATAGATGGCGTAAAGCAAAAATCTTTAAAGTTATGTTGTCGAAAAACTCGTGTTTAATCTTTTTTTGTCAGTAGCGAGTTTAGTAAACGGCCATACAAAGGTTTTTATAACATTGTGTTTATAAGCAGTCCGTGTCGGTTTGGGTTTGTATCACCCAGCTCGACATGGCCCACGTAGCTAACCCTTTTGAAAGTCACGTTGACCCATTTATTGTGCTGATCGTTTACTGGTTTCAATCGTGTGGGTTGAATAGTTCAATCTGAACGCTTATCCATATTTATTCGTGTAAAGAACATCAACACTAGCCTGCCGCACATACTTAAAATCGTGAAACCCGAACATAACCCGTCTAACCTGGGTATCTAAATGAGTCAAAAGGTTCGAGGTTGATGTGTAATAGTAGAGTTGTAAAGGTGCTACAATACATTATGCAATACAATATCATAACATGACCATAACTTTCTTATTATCAATACAAATGCTATAGACTAGAGTGTTCATTAGGTCGGTTTTTGATTTATTCGGGTTATTCAGAAGGTTCAAAACTGATTCATTTTGATAGTTCGAATCCACTCAAATTATACAAGTCAAATGCAAATAATTGGTTATCGGTTCAAAATTCACAATTCAAATTCGATTCGAAATCAGAATTCGGGATTAGGGCAACCCATTTTCTGTTAAAGCTATAATGGCTGGTGAAATGCTCCCGCCACCTTTTAGACCATCCTGTTATTCAATTGATTTCCGTGAATAACAGGATGGTCTAAAAATATAGTGCTCATGAAAGAATCTTTAACCTACTCAACAAATTCAATCCCGGACCACCAATGATCAAAATATACCATCTGGGAGGGGGGGGGGGGGACCAATGACTTAGTTATTGGTAGTGACTGGGTATTTGGGAGTTGACACATTAACGGGGAAGGGGCTTTTGTTGTGGGGCCATCAACTTTTCCGGCCAATTACATGTCTTGCTTTAAAAAAATGTTTTACTTGTTATTATTGAATTTAGTTATTCCACTGCACCTATTTATTGTATGTTTAGTTATTACTCCAATTTCTATGTGGCAGTAATGTGACAATAGTTTAGTTATTCCACAACACATAGTCTAAGCAATCTATTTTTCAAAGCAAGCCAAAGAATAAAAGAATATCTCGTTATGCTTTGACGATTTAATTAAACGAGTTAAACATGTCAATTTGAACACGATTTGTTAAATTAAACAGGTCAACGACCCATTTCTTAAATGCGAATAATATGGCAACTCAAAACGCAACTAATATTTTGTCGTGTCACAAAGAGGGCATACAAAAACACAATTTCTATATTTGAGTTCAACCTTTTCTTTATGTGCATTAAACAAAAAGAAACTTATGCATCCGTTATGGTTACACTTTTTGGTAATGGTTTAAAATGTAAGAAACGAAAATGAATTTGCTATTTTTCAAGATGAATACTTAAGACAATAATATTAGTTTTCCTTCCAAGTTTTCAAGAATAAAAAACATAATCCACACAAAATTTACTATTTTAGTAATAAAAATAACGGTTTGAGCAGAAAAAGTCAAAACACGCAGCGGTTTTTAAGAAATTCTATAACACTTTGGAGGAAAATCAATAATTAAAAAAAAAAAAAAAAGAAGACGTCATACGAGTGATACATAAAGTTGCCATACATTCGGCATTTTCAGTTTTGTAAAGCGTTCACTTTTTCTCGTAGATCGGAGCTTCTTCTTCTTCTTCTTCATTCTCATTCAGTATCATATTCTCTCTCAATTTTCGGTAACTTTTCATCAATCTCTCCCCATATTTACGTGTTTCTGTCAGTTATACCTTTCGATCACAGTTTTTTGCTTGAATCGTACTGAAGGATTTCAATCTGAGACCTGAATTGTAGAATCGACGTCGAATTTGTGTGCAAAACATCATATAATATCAGATTTATGTATTGTTAGTGTTTGTATGTGTGTTGTTCAAATGTTTAAGATAACAATATGATAACAGTTGTAACACATGACTTAGAGTTATCGGTTATTCGGTTATGTATCTGTGTAATCTATTGCATGTAGCTCGGAGCAAATTGAAGGATTAGACCTAAATTGTAGTATCGAGGTTGAGTTTGTGTACGAAACAACATAGAGATACAGATTTCTGTATTGTTAACTGTTTGAGTTTGTATGTGTGTTGTTTATGAAAACAATTATGACACATATGACTTCATATAATATAGTAATCAGTTATGTAGCTCGAGTTCAATTAAAGGATTGCAATCTGAGACCTAAGTTGTAGTATTGATGTTGAATTTGTGTGTGAAACAACATATAGATTCAGATTTATGTATTGTTAAGTGTTTGTATGTGTTGTTTATGATAACATACATGACTTATTATCGTAATCGGTTATGTATCTGTAATCTGTTACATGTAGTTCCAAATAATTTAAATGATTATAATCTAAGGCCTGCATTATAGTATTGTCAAGTGTTTGTGTGTGTTGTTTGTGGTAAATTATGATAGTAATAGACTATGTATCTGTATTCCAGTGCCTGTAGCTCGAATCGAATTGAAGGATTACATCTGAAACCTGCATTATAGTATCCATCTTGAATTTGTGTGTGAAACAGTATATAATTTCAGATTTCTGTATTGTCAAGTGTTGTGTGTGGTTTTTATAGTACCTTCTAATAGTAATAGATTATGTATCTGTATTCCGTTGCCTGTAGCTTGAATTGGATTAAAGGATTACAATCTGAGACTTGAATTATAGTATAGACTTTGAATTTGTGTGCGAAACAACACATAATTTCAGTTATCTGTGTGTTTGTGTGTGTTGTTTATGGTAAACTATGATCATAATCGATTATATATTTGTAATACATTACCTGTAGCTCATATCACAATGAAGGATTACAATCTGAGACCTGAATTATAGTATCGAAACTGAATTTGTATGTTGTTTATGATAGCACAGATGATTGTATTACTATGTTATTGAATAATTTATCTATGCAGGCTTGATCACTTTCGCATTCAGATCAACAGTGATATCCTGATAGTCAACCGGTTATTCATACAATGTCTTCAAGTAAGATTCGAAAGGCGATCGGAGTGGTTAAAGACCAAACCAGTATAAGCATAGCCAAAGTCTCAGGCAACATCGCACCTGATCTCGAGGTGCTTATCGTCAAAGCAACAGGTCACCGCACTGAGCCAACCGAAGAAAAGTACATACGAGAAATCCTTCATCTCCTATCTCAATCTAGAGGATACGTAAGTGCTTGCGTTTACAACATTTCAAAACGCTTGAGCAAAACCCATGATTGGGCCGTTGCATTGAAGGCGTTAATGCTCGTACACCGGTTATTAGTCGATGGAGATCCAGTGTTCAGTCAAGAAATAATGTTCGCTAGCCGAAAAGGGGCTAGAGTTCTAAACATGTCAGATTTCCGCGTTGAGGCTCTTTCAAACTATTGGGATCATTCAGGGTTTGTGAAGAATTACGGAATGTATCTTGATCAGAAGCTTGAATTGATCGCATTCGAACGAAAGCTAACCCCCGTAGGGTTTAGAGACGATCACGGGTATGGGATTAGTCATAAGCCGAAATATTACGGTGAGTTAGACGAGTCGGTAAGAACAACTCCTGTGCGGGATATGAAACCAGATCGGGTTTTGGAACGGTTGAATATACTTCTTCTGCTTATCGATAGCGTGTTATCGTGTAGGCCAGCCGGAAGAGCGAAAAGTAGTAAAATGGTGCTTGTTGCTTTGTACCTTGTGTTACGAGAAAGTTTTCGGATTTACGCTGATATATGCGAGGCGTTAGGCGTTTTGCTTGATCGGTTTACGGAAATGGAGTATGGTAATTGCGTCAAGACTTTCGATCAGTACGTCATTGCAGCTAAACGGATTGACGAGCTCGTTGACTTTTATAGTTGGTCAAAGGAGTTGGGAGTTGCTAGAGGTTCAGAGTTCCCGGAAGTGCAACAGGTTACCGATAAGATTTTAGCTACTCTAGAGCGGTTTTTAATTGAAAAGAAGAATAAGCTCAAGAAGAACATGGAAGAATGTAACAAAAACGGGCCATCGCCACCAGCAACGGTGGCCACAATGGAAGACCTGTTGAATTTGAATGATGACCGAGTGCCGCCAGCGGATAACGATGGTAATACCTTGGCGCTTGCTTTGTTTTCCGGGCCGAAAACGGTTGAAACTAAGGATACATGGGAAGTTTTTGAGTGTGACAAGGCAGCTGCAAGGCGGACATCGGGTGGAAAAGCCGACTGGGAGCTCGCATTGGTGGAATCCGCTAGCAAGAACCTACCGACACAAAAGGCGGGTCCCGGTGGTCTTGATCCGGTAATGCTGAATGGCATATATGATCAAGGAACAATGACACAACACATGGGCTACAATCAGGTACCTGCACCGCCCGTGTTAGCATTGCCTGCACCCAATGAGAAGGCGGGGCCGGTGGTGGACCCACAGGACCCTTTTGCAGCGTCTCTGATGGTCCCACCACCGTCATACGTCCAGCTGGCGGACATGGAAAAGAAAAAGGGGTTTCTTGTGCAGGAGCAACAACAGGTGCGGCAACCATATGGAGGCAATGTGCGGAAGATTAATGGTGGTTATAATGGTATGGGATATACCTATGCACATTATTGATCAACTTCTTCATATTATCAATATTTTTTATGCATAATCCTACAAAAATTCTCTATAACGATTTTTTGTACTTGTTTTACATCCGAGTTGTGTAAAAGAAACTTTATTCATGAATAAAATTTCCGTCGTATCATTTTTGTCGGCTTTTAATAAAAAACTAGTGGGTTACCACCCTCGCTCAGCAAAAGGCACCACAAAAACCGAGTGTTCCTTCAGTACCGGGAAATGTAACAGCTTGTAATTAACAATACCGCATCATACAGGTCGTACGCCATAGCTCATTGACTCATCTGAATACACAAGATATTAGTATATCTAGACTTGATCAGCAATATTTGAAGCAACTGATAATGAACACGAAAAGTGAGTTTAGAGAGAAAACATACGAGAACTTTGTAGTGTTCGGTTAGACCTCTACCGGAGTTTCCAACCACACCAAAAGAATTACTTTCATCTAACAAAACACGAAAACGATAACTTTATACTCACCCAATAACAATACCCATATCATGTATTGTATACGGTCCTGCAGCACTGGATGTAAGGCGAGTAAGTGTAATAACAATGTATGCATAAAATACATATATACACGCATACATTCATCACATAGTTCATTAGTTCGTCTATTTCCTAGACGCATCAAGCTAACGCATTTATGATTTATCAGATTAAAGAGACAATAGAACCGGGAAATCAAGTTAGAAAATGGACATAAATCTTATTCGTTAACGGGTGTTTAGGCGGTTTGTAACTCTTTTGAGATAGTAAGAAGACAATAACTACAAGAAGTAAGCCTTCCACAAACAGAAAATGAAAAGTTGATTGTATCAAAAGCATATCAAGATGTTAAGATGGTTAAACTGTTTGCGCTGCGCGTTGCTAACACGGCTCGTGTTCTTAAATAGAGAATAATGATTTGAAGGTTACCTCCAATGGGGACTCCAAAAACAACAGCTCTAGCAAATGGGGCATCATATGCAAATATCAACCAATCAGAAGCATTTTTTTTAATAATCCCAGCAACAAGTTGAATGCTAGTGTCAGTACAGCATAACCAATTAACCACTACTTATACAGTCAATCACACAGCAAAAAATATGAACAATCATGAACCAAAACAAATTATGTTTAGTTTTGAAAATAGTCTAAGTAGAACTACAAAATTAAATTACTGGAAATGTTTCGAACTCGATCCAAGGATTCTATGGAAGTGATTTTCAGTCACAAAATCTTTATGATTTGTGGCTTAAATTGATGCGGTGATACTTTTGTAAATAATAGGAATTTTAGAACTCCTAGTGACATTTTTGTAAATAACAGGAACTTTAGAATTACCAGGAGGGGTAATATGGGAAGATCCAAACAAGGGTGCACATGCTAATCACATGCCATTTTCCCCTGTTATATTTAAACGTCAATAACTTTTTATACGTGATTATTTTGAAAAAAAATACACCATAAAATTCAGCGTTTTTTTATCTTTCCAACGAGTATACTAGTGATATATTTTTCAAAAACAAATGAACTGGGTTTTTTATTGTGTTTTGAACTTTGTTTTTTTTGGCGTTTTGAGCTTTGTTTTTTTATGGCGTTTTGAACTGGGTTTTCATGTTTTTTATGGCGTTTTCAACTAGTTTTTATGGCGTTTTCTGAACTGAGTGTTATTATGGCATGTTCAACTGAGTTCTCATGGTTTTTTTCTTCTGAATTTGGGTGTTTTATAGCGTTTTCATCCGGGTATTTTAATGACGTTTTTTCTGAACTGGGTGTTTTATGGCGTTTTTATTTGAACACCTAGGTCATGTCATTTTTTTATTTCAAAAATATAGTAATAGTATGCTCATTGAAAAGATAATAAAATAGTAGATTTTATGGTGTAACTTAAAAAAAATAATCATGTATAAAACAGTTACAGGAGTTTAAAAATACAGTGGAATGTGCATGTGACTTGCATGTGGATGGTCTTTAGCATGTGAGTGGCATGTGCATGGACTTTTTGACAATATTACCCCTTAGTGTAGATTAGCACCAACACCACATGTCAACACCAAAATCGTCTCATCATTTTCACACTTCTAGGCGTTTTCCTCATATCCCACCCCTATATTAGCCAAGCACGCCTCTAACGAGCATACTTGGCTTAAGTTCGCCAGGTGCTTAAGTACGTCCAATACCAAAACACTACGCATTTACAAATCCAACCATTCTAATCTATCAATCCAACAAAACCTTTTTAGTAAAACTATTAAACACTGTGTTCCCGAGTTTAATAAATGAAACAAAAGTAGAGAGAAAATTAGGGGTGTGCACCTTAACCGAAAATCGACGAAAACCGAACCAAAATTAATCGAAACCAAATTAACCGAAAGTCGGTTATTGGTTATTTTATGTACCACCGGTTAATCGAAATTAACCGAACCGAAAGTTGGTTATCATTTATTTTTTGTACAATCGGTTAACTGAACCGAACTGAACCATTTATATTTTCATATATTTCTAGATTTTATAGCTCTATTTCATGTATTTCAAGTTTTTTACTTTCATTTCATGTATTTATACGTCCATCTCATTTATTTATTCCTCTACTTCATGTATTTATACATCTATATGATTCATTTATACCTCCATTTCATGTATTTATATTTTCATTAAATGTATTTCAAAGCAAAAATTTGATTGTTTGATTTGATTATTAACTGAACTGAAAACCGACAAATTAACTGAATTAACCGAACCAATTAACTGATAACTTCAGTTACGGTTAATGCTAATAACCGAACATAACGAAATGTTCACGTGAAAAACACGTGCCCTGCTTCTCTTTCCATAGAAGCTGCCATCCTTTCACACCTTCACCACCACTCGCCGGAAAAAAAAAATGTCTTCCAACGTGGTGGTGGTTCTCGACAACGGCGGCGGCCAAATCAAAGCCGGCTTCGCCGGCGAACGCGACCCAACTACCATCGTCCCAAACTGCACTGCCCGTCCTCTCTCCTCAAAAAAATTCCTCTTAGCAGACCAACTCCTCTCTCCATCAGAAGACCTCACCTCCGCCGTCCTCCGCCGCCCCTTCGACCGCGGCTACCTCATCAACCCCGACCTCCAATCCTCCATCTGGTCCCACATCTTCTCCTCTCTCCTCCACATCACCCCTTCCTCATCCTCCTTACTCCTAACCGAACCCTTATTCAACCTCGCGTCGATCCAACGCGCCACCGACGAAATAATATTTGAAGAGTTTAATTTCAGATCTCTGTTTGTATCCGACTCGCCGTCGCTGGTTCATTTGTACGAGGCTAGTAGAAGGCCGTACGACGTCGTATCGAAGGCGCAGTGTAGTTTAATCGTGGATGTAGGGTTTAGCTTTACTCATGCGGCTCCGGTGTTTCAGAACTTTACGGTGAATTATGGTGTGAAGAGGATGGATTTGGGCGGGAAAGCGTTGACGAATTATTTGAAGGAGTTGGTTAGTTATAGGTCGGTTAATGTTATGGATGAGACGTTTTTGATTGATGATGTCAAGGAGAAGCTGTGCTTTGTTTCCAGTGATGTAGCTCGTGATTTGCAGATTGCTAGGTAAGAGGTTTGGTTTGGTTTGTTTTGAGTTTGTGATTGCGGTTATGTTAGGGTTTGTGTGATGATGGTTGGTTTGGGGTTTAATGGGATACACGGTTAAGTTAGGGTTTATGTGTAATGCTGGTTGGTTTGGGGTTGAATGGGATACCGGTTGAGCTAGGGTTTATGCGTTTTTGTGTGATTCTGGTTGGTTTCGGGTTGAATGGGATACCGGTTGAGCTAGGGTTTATGCGTTTTTGTGTAGTGCTGGTTGGTTTGGGGTTAAGTGGGATACGGTTAAGCTAGGGTTTATGCGTTTTTGTGTAATGCTGGTTGGTTTGGGGTAAAACAGGATACGGTTAAGCTAGGTTTTATGAATTTTCATATAATGCAGTTTGGGGTAAAACGGGATACGGTTAAGCTAGGGTTTATGCATTTTTATATAATGTTGGTTAATTATTGATTTAGTGGGATATGGTTAAGTTAGGGTTTATGCTTAGATGCTTGTTAATTTGGGTTAAATGGCATACGGTTAAGCTAGGGTTTATGAATTTTCATATGATATGATGCTTGTGAATTTGGGGTTAAACGGGATACAGTTAAGCTTGGGTTTATGCGTTTTCGTATGATGCTGGTTAATTTGGGTCTAAACAAGATTCAGTTAAGTTAGGGTTTATGCATTTTCTTATAATGCTGGTTAATTTGGGGTTAAACAGGATGCAAGTAATCTAGGGTCATACATTTTCATATAGTGCTGGTTAATTTGTGGTTAAATGGGATCAGATTAAGCTAGGGTTTATAGATTTTCATAAAATGCTGAATAGTGGTTAATTTCGGATTAAACAGGATATGTTTAAGTTAGGGTTTATGCCTTTTCATATAATGCTGGTTAATTTGGGAATTGAACTAGGGTTTATACAATTTCATATCATGCTTGTTAATTTGGAAACCTTGAACTAGGGTTTATGCATTTTCATATAATGCTGGTTAATTTGGGAACTGAACTAGGGTTTATGTTCGTATCATGCTGATTAATTTGGAAATTTTAACTAGGGTTTATGCATTTTCATATCATGCTTTGCTTAATTTGGGAATTAAACTAGGGTGTATACATTTTCATATCAGCTTGTGTTCATAATAACGTTTGATGTCAAATTGATGAACTTTCGTGTACAAACGCAACTGAAGTTTTGATAATTTTCTGTCTCTGTGATAATTTGATTGCATATTTTCAACAATTTTCGCAATCAGAGAATGTTATTAATGTTTGTTATATGAAATACAGGAGGCGTGGAAACGACAATCACTTTAGGTGTACTTATGTGCTTCCAGATGGCATCACACATACAAAGGGATACGTAAAAGACCCCATTGACGCACAAAAATATCTTAATTTATCTGAAGATGGTGAACTCCCACACGCTGAAGAAACGGATGAAGCTGATCAAACAGAAGCCAAAAACAAACCATCAGAAAGGACGAAAGTTGATCTTATGAAAAACGTACTCTAAAATTACTACTTTTTTATAAAGATTAGTTCTTTCTTTAGGAAACTACTTATTAGCAGTTTACTTAATGAACTACAGGAATTCAGCTTGAGCAACGAGCGGTTTCTTGTCCCCGAGATGATATTTCGTCCAGCTGATTTGGGTATGTCAGTTTGATATGTTTTATTGGATAGCGCAGACATTATACAGTGAGTTAACTGTCATTTTCGTCCTTGTGGTTTGTCCAATTATGCCAGTCCAAGCCAAATTTCAAATTTGTAGCTGACATTTTTGAAACATGTCACTTCCGTCCAAAAAACTAACTCCCGTTAAAACTTGCTGTTTAATGAAGGGTAAAAACGTCATTTTCCATTTCTCTTTTATTTTCTCTTTTTTAAACCCTATTAAAATCCCACCCCCTTTAAGAAAAAAGGGGGAAAAAGGAAAATGACATTTTTACCCTTCATTAAACAGCATGTTTTAACAGATGTTAGCTTTTTGGACGGACGGGCATGTTCCAAAAATGTCAGCGACGGAAATGGTACCAATTCGAAATTTGGGATGGACTGGCCTAATTGGACAAAAGGGACAAAAATGGCAGTTAACTCTTATTTAGGTTATTTTGTTTTAAGTTTTTTTATGGAATTGTGCGTATTATTCAGGAATGAACCAAGCTGGAATGGCGGAATGTATAGTTCGAGCTGTTAATTCTTGCCATCCTCATCTTCATCCTGTGCTGTATGAAAGGTAACCGACATATAATTTTTTTCCGTTTCGTGGGTCCCTTGAATTTCACATCTTATTTGTCTTTCTTGGTTAGATATATGAAACAAGGTTTGATTCGAACTTGTTTTGCAGTATCATATTGACAGGGGGAAGCACGTTATTTCCAGGTTTTGCCAAAAGATTGTAAGTATCATTTTGTGTGTAAATCTTTATTCTCATGTTCTTAAAGGATCAAATTTGATTTCATTATTTTGATTACAGAGAAAACGATCTGCGCCCACTTGTTCCAGATGTGTACCAAGTGAAAATAACAACTCAAGAAGAGTAATAATATCCTTACTGCAAGTTTTGTTCTTCTTGGTTATTTCTCCACTCTTGGTAACTTATTGGAAATATTTATCATGTGTATGCAGCCCCATATTAGGTGTTTGGCGAGGGGGGTCGTTATTGGCATCTAGCCCTGATTTTGACGCGATGTGTGTCACGAAAGCCGAGTACGAAGAGCATGGATCATCCCGTTGCCGTAAGCGATTCTTTCATTAATCTACATCCAGAAGGTAGTTCTAAGTCAAGTGAGAGGTGCTTTCAAGATTGTTAGTGTGCTTGAAAAAAAATGCTACCTCGTAAAACCGGAATTGTAGATAAAAACAAGCATTTTAGCAACACTTGTTTTAGTTTTAGGTTGTGTCTTCATAATTGGTATATTCTTGTTCAAGGTCTTTGGTTATAGTTTAATCAAAGTAAGGTGGTATTTGGTTTATAGTTCACATGATCTTAAATAAAACAGGCAAGTTGGATTTTGAATAATTCAAACTATGATTTGTAGGTTTACAAGAATCCTCGCTAACAATTTGACTAATAACACTTTTAACTTTCATTTTTGGTGTCAAGGTCAATTTCACCCTAATTGAGAAGTGACTATGTCTTCCCTAGGGGTGTAAACGAACCGGGCCGAGCTCGACTAGGCTCGAGCTTGGCTCATCATGTTTTTATGAAGCTCGAGCTCAGCAGGCTCGGCTCGAGCCGATCACGAGTAGTCTCGAGCTTCTGGGCTTGTTTACATCCCTAGTCTTCCCTGATGACGTGGTAAATAACAAGTCAAAATATGTGTAATTAATGGTGTCTCAATCTTCCCAAGTTCTATGGAGCCAAACTTACTTATCCATTAGGGTGCTTGCTTTTGGCAACAAAAGTGAATCTTAGAAGTATAAATTGTTATATGATCCTAAATGATAGTTATATGTTATACTTTGGGAGGAAATGTTATACTTAAGGGTCTATTATTGCTTACAAGTTTTACTAAAAGCGGTTAAAAAGGGCGAAAAACTACGCGCATTATTTATTGATGAAGGGGCTAGGGGTGGAGTTGTTGGACATAAACAGTAAAATTTGAGTGTCAAATTCAACTTGTAACAAGCTTCTAACCAAATGCAGTAGAAGGAAAGGAATGAATCAAGAAAAGAAAAATCATAGAAGCCTAACTGACGGATCGGACGGGATAACAAACACCCTACTTATAACACACTATATATGTTTGTATGATAACAAAATTTAGGATTTATGGAGGCAAAAGGTTATGCAACCAAGAAGATAACTTTATAACATGCCCTGATGACTTTACCATCAACTAGTTACAAGTGATGGTTTCTGTACTGTATTTGAAAGAAACACATGTCTGTAAAGGCATCAAAAAGATTTGTAGATATAAAAATATGTATTTCATATTTGCACCAACATTAACAACCAGGCATGCTTGAACACACAGAAATTAAGAAAGAAAAGACAATATATATATATATATAGAGAGAGAGAGAGAAGAGAGAGAAAATCGATGAGTACGAGTACTCAGATGTAAAACGAGAAGGATTAATATGAGTGAGTGTAGAGTGAAAAGTAAGATAAAGATATTGCTGCTGTTAACAACTCACCTTTTATCATATCATAGCTCGGTTTGGGTCTTGTAACTTTTTTTTGAATGGCAGAACTTCTATATAGATATAGAAACTGGGCCAACAAGAAATTGGAATCCGGTAGTTACAAGATTACATTACAAACATAGAAATTACACCATCTAAACCAATTAATATAACAAAATTTCGATCTATCCGTAATCCGAAGAAAACTATTTTCTTTGATAATATCCGCCGTCCTAGTGAAAGAAACGTGGTTATTATTGAAGGTTTTCTCATTCCTTGCTTTCCGTATTTCACATGTCGTCACCATCATAACCGCTCTGATTGTCTTCTTCCATCCGCTTGACTCTTTTGCCATCCCGAGCAATTGTTGAATTTGGAGGTCTTCATTCAGAAAGGGGAGCTTTAGCCACGTCAAAATCGTCCACCAAATGGCTTTAGCGATCCAACACTCCTACAAAATATGCCCCACAGATTCATCTCTTAACCCGCATCTCGGACACAAGTACACAACACGTCATTCATGGCGACGCCCTTTGAACCAGATTTGTGTTGGACGGGATTCGATTCAAAAAGGCCCTCCAAACAAATATATTGAATTTTGGAGGGACCCAATTATTCCAAAGCTGGTGTTCGCTACCATTCGGTTTTACGGCTTCATGAACAACATATAAGTTTCGCCGAACTTGAAGAAGTAAAGCCACTGTTGACTTTCTACCCCTTCATTGAAACTAATGTTGTTGAGCATTCTGTTGACTTTCTACCCCTTCATTGAAACTAATGTTGTTGAGCATTTGAAGAAGCATGTCTTATAACTAACTTGTTGCATTTGTTGGTTGCAAAGTTGAATGGACATAAATATCATTGGTGATCATGGCCCCACTCTTATGTAGATATCATTGGTAATCTTTCAAATGTTTTGGACTTTATGTATGGCCGTATGGGTATGGATGGACTGACTCTATATATATATATAGGTTCAGTGATATTATTATTATTGTTTTACGAGTCTGGTTCACGTACAAATAACTTTATCGTGAGAAGCGTGCGAAACGAAGGAATTAAAGAAAATGGACGGTGGCATCCATGTTAGGTGTTAACGAACAATAGGGATTTATACTATAATTTCTGATAGTTTGAAAATAAACGTGTAACATAACTACATAAGTAAACGACAAGACGTGTGCGTAATCAAGTCATAAATAAACAAGGAGTGAAAAAACACAAGTAATCAAACGTTAGATCCATGTGGAGATGAATGTGATCGGATGGTTTCGCTGGTAGCACGATGATACTCTAGTAGTCCGTCAGTGATCCAAATTTACGGTTAAGAAAATAATATTTATGATCTTATCATACATTTTACATATTCACCTATATACAATATGAATAGTCACTACTCACTAGGGAACCAACATACCCCTTGAAGGAGTCATGACAGTTAATGATATCCGTATGACCCATTCCTATCTAATTTGACCCACCATAACTAACGTTAACTACATTCTTTTTTATTATATTTATTAATGTCACATTTATAGTACCTACATTTAATTATTTTTATTGATGTCACATTTATAGTGACATCTACTTATAATAACAACAATTCTAATATTCTCCTGGCATGTTGTTACATATTGAAATCTTACAGGATGATCGCGGTTCTTTAAAGTAGATGAATCAAAAACCGAAACAAAATGTTGGATTTCAAGATTGGTTTTGTTTGAGGAAAAAATCAAACTCTTTAAGATTTCAAAACTGCAAGAAAATTAGGAGCTTTCAAGGTTGTTAGTGTGCTTGAAACAAAATGCTACCTTGTAAAACCGAAATAATCATGTAGGTAAAACCAAGCGTTTCGGCTACACTGCTTTGAGTTGCCTCTTGATTAATGTTATATTCATGTTGAAGGTGTTTAACGATAGCTGAACCTGAGTCATTAGTTTGATCAAAGTAAGGTGGTGTTTGGTTTATGCTTCATATGATTTTAAAATCAAGGATTTTTAAATTCACCCTTAATTTCACATATACACTAAAGCCAAACACACCCAAACACCAACATTCCCACGCCACAAGGACTGATGTGTTGGTAACAATACAGTGTAAATATACTGGTTTTGTATATGTTTTAGCGTTTGATCGAGTTATTTTGGGTGTATTTTAGTGTATTTATGTTATATGGTGTTTTGCAGGTTTAATGGGTGTTAAACGATGAAAAATAAGCATTAATGAAGAATATTGAAGTGCACATATTAAACGAGGACTAAAAAACAACTAGGCCCAAACAATAGAAATATTAGTCAAGCTAGACATGTTGGAATTGGGTTAGCTTTTAGTTCCTTTGTCTATTTAAAGCTAGGCATCAGTTAGAAGAGTGTTTTTTTCCTTTTAGAGACTTTTGATAGGAAGGCTTTTATTTGTATATGAATATATGGTAGGATATAAGTTGTTTATTTATTTAGAAGCATAGTTAAAAATAATTAAAAAAATTGTAGAAGCTCATTAAATAAATAAGTGTTTTCTTTAGATGGACGGAATGTCTCCAAGATAGAGCCTTGGGTTTACTCGTGCTAGATGGATGTATGACATCTTATTGATTGAGTTTATCGATCCAAATGAGTTACTAAATTTGTACCTCTTCCACTTTAAGATGACAACAAAGTTTATCGGTTTAAAAGTTAATAATTCATTTTGATAACCATGAGCAATTGTTTTCATAAAATTTTCTTTTTAGTTGTTTTCTTTTGGTATGGCGACTTTATTGTATTAGGCTACCACACTCCTTAAATTAGAGAGTCCCATTGTCCCATTTCAGCTAGACTATGTTGTCTTAACCGGCATACGCTGTCTTCAAAGTTCCCCGGGAAACCATATCGCCGGTTGTCACTTGACAATCGTTGTGCCACCACGAGAGCATAACTCTCTGAAGTAATACACGGTGGAATGAAAACCCGGGTAGACTTAAGATTGAGCCTGACACCTCTGCAAGGAAGCTATTAATTATTGTGTATATCTCACAACTAACTATTTTTTATATAACTTTTGAAGTATTTAATTATTTTTATTGTGTATGTTTCACAACTAACTAATTTTATATAACTTCTGAAATATATTAATTGAAAAGTGTAATAGTTCAAGGAGTTTTCTTATTTTACTTTTTAAATAGTGATATATATCATATAAGTTTATGAAAGTGTATAAAAAGTATTTTGTCTATGTTTTAATTAAATTATAAATATGTTTTTTATTAATTTAAGAACCATTATATTCCAGGATTCATGGCCATTCCCCCTCATTAATGTTAGTACTGGAGGGTGCATGTATTAAATAGCATGGGCCAACTTTTCTCCCTCATGCATCACCCTTTACCAATAATTCCTTGCGATTCTTTTATAATCTATATTCTTCGAGATTAGCTTTTTTTTTTCATTAAGTTTATTTGGAAAGATCAAATAGAAAGTTTGTTTTTGTTAGAAAAGATAGCAGGCAATAATAGAATTATACGTGTCAAAGATAAAAAAAATATAAAGAGGGGTATTTTAGTCAACACGATTTAGTCTCATGAAACCCTAGATAAAAAACCCAGCTTTAAAACAAAACCGGTCTTTGTCTTTAACGATTCTGTTGGGGAATTTCAGAAACCGGATGATCAGAGAGGCGTGTATTCACTCTCAGATCAAATTATTTCGTTGGTTCTATCGAATAATTCAATCGGATACAACTCTGATTTTGAGAATTGAAACAACAGTATGTGTTTGTATGGAATTCGTACGAACTAGGGTTTGACCAAAAAAACACACCACGAATTTTAGGAGATAATTCCAGATAACTGCTACTTGGCAGTTATTAGCAGTTATATTTCAAATTTTGAATTTAATTAAATTGTCGCCTTAATTTTTATCTACAAAATTGTGATGAATTTTATAAAAATAATTTTCTAGCAGCTTGACCCCAGCCAGGGGCTCCGCCGCTTGGACCCTGCTCCCAGGGGCGCTGCCCCCGGACCCCGCTATCCCCCTTGGAACCCCCTTTTTGGGCCTCAGCCCGAATACTTAAAACTACAACTCGAACAAGCGTGCACTCCCGCACCTCCTAACTTGTTCGACTTGCATTATAATTCCTTTTGGTCACCAAGTTTATCCCAATTACACCAAAATATCTGACAGATTCACTCACCACCACCACAAATAATAAAAAGAACTGAACTGCAAAGTGGAGATATAGAGTGAATGGAAGGAGAAAAGGAGTCGTTATTATCCCCGACGAGTCACCGGAGCCGGCGACTGAGTCGAAAGTACTCAGTGAACTCACTCAGAACCGATTTCTTAACTCGGTTACCAGATAAAGTTCGTTCTAGAGTTGAAATAGAGTCTTCTCATTTCACTCTACAATCAAAATAATCATCATCTTCTTTATTAACTCAAGGTATTTAAATTTATTCAACATAAGTTTATTATTATTTATGCTCAGTTGTTTACTGTTTGTTGTTGATTATGGTTAATATATATATATATATGTGTGTGTACAGGAAGTTGATGCTATTATATCGTAGACTCATCAATCAATACTGTATTGATTTTTTTCATTACCATTTATGTTTGTTTTCTTTTGGTGTACATTGAACTGTGTGGGTGTTTGATAATCTTTATTTTTATCAACTTTTAACTTATTAATTTCTTGAAACGTTAAAAAAGACTTTTAAGTTGTTTGGGATTGTATGTGATGTGAGTGAAGAAGTTAATAATTTAGAAATTCAAACTTATTAGCTTTTTATAGAAGTTAAAAAGGACTTTTGAGAAGGAATCCTAAACACCACCTGTGTATATTTTTAAAATAGGAATTGGATTATGTAAAATTTAAAAGACAATGGAACCAGTTTATTGTGTATTTTAGTCTATTGCGTGTTATAATACAATGAAAATCACAACCTTTTCTTGTGTTTAGTCTATTGAGTTTTAAAAATAAACTTCATTTTTTGTGTTTTTAGTCCATTGCGTTTTAGAAAAAAATGTAAGTCCCAATCAACTCAACAATCGGATATCAAACACTAAACAAGTAGCGGAAATACAAGTAAGATGTAAAAGATCAAAGCTAATTGTATTGATTCAAAAAACAAACGAGCACACGATATTATCAAATCGTCTGGTACTCTAGTCAATAACAAGCACATAAGTCTTTCTTGAATCAACCACTACAAAGTAATTAGGAACCTCCTATTTATACTTATATAGGAAGTCCTAATGCAAAACCTAAAGCCCAAGTTTAATTAACAACCAAACACATACTTAAGTCCACATAATTGATCCAATCCAAAAATCACAAACAAAACAAGACAGACGCAAACCTATAATAAAATATGCCCTTACAAAAAAAAACACTTTCTTTTGTGTTTTTTGTCCATTGCGTTTTAGGAAAACACATTTTTTATGTGTTTTTAGTCCATTGTGTTACACCCCGACCCGCAGCGGAATAGGTGATCGGGGCATGATTGGGTTAACTCGAGAGCTTATGACTTGCTATTACTTGTTTTAAATATTCACTAATTCATATCAACTGTCTCACAATACAAATAATTCACATAAACAATTACAAACACAAGACGATGTTTATAACAAGTATATTGCACTAATTCGTTTCTTGTTATCTTGCCTCATTAAAAACCTTGCTAGGAAAACCCAATGGGACAAAACCTCAGCTAAGGGAAAAAGAGTGCAACGCGTATTGTCTCCCCCCAATATAATATGTATCATTTCAAGTAATAAGTGCCAATCTTCTCGAAAGTTGTTGAAAAACTTTTGTAATGGGTGATTTGTCGCTTGATGTGCAATCTATTAATGAACTTGATGTATGATCTTCATGTAAAACTTTAATTACCTCCTCTTGTAAGTAGATACCATAAGATCCATGAATGTGTTTTATTATAATCCCTGCATTTACCAAACTAACCAAACTTGTTGATGGGTTAGTAAAATATGAACCCATACCTTTCGTACCTTAAGGGTATAGAAAATAAATGTCTTACTCATTTCACTATCTCCTCGTCGTACACGAGTTAAATCTTGCCAATGAATTTAATGGTATATGTTCGTGTATAGCTAGCAAGATATATTAATACAATTTGTATTGAATTATGGTACTTCATGACCAAGGATCTTTGCTTCTTTGATAGAAGATGATATAAGTCATTTTTATCTATATCAAATATTTGAACATCATTAAATGTACTTACACCAAAAGGTTTGTCCATATGAAAATGTCCAACATTTTCTTGATGTATTATGATTAATGGATTATAATATAAATGTATGTCCTACGTATCGAGCCATAAATTTGTAATATTGTATTTCATTTGCAAATTCTTGCTTAAATGTTTGAGCTCTTTTTTTTTCTTTTTGGGAGATTCAATGACATCATCAACATATATTGCAATACTTGTAAACCTCATATCGTTCTTTTAATGAAAACAAATGGACCAACTTCACCATATGTATTTCTCGTTTTCAAGCTCACTCGTGAATCAATTATATCATATTTGACTCGACTATTTTAGTCCACACATATTTTGTCAACTTCATATAGAATGTTCTTAAGGTTTTGACATCAATGCTTCTAGCATTATGTAACATTTGTGTAAAACGGGTTTCAAAAACCCGCACCATTTATTAATCAAGTATTGGTTAAAATGTTCGATGCGTACTTAATTAGGGTTGATTATGTTATTTCTTTTCCCCAATTAACAAATATTATTAGGATTTAAGTCATATTTATAAATAATAATAATAATAATTAAATAAATAATAATAATAAGAAAGTTAAATTAACCATTAAAATAATAAAACAAAAATTAAAATAAAAAGAAATGGGGAAACCGGGAATCGAACCCGGGTCTCCCGCGTTTACACACACCCAAAAAACACGCTGCTCTGCACACATCTTTGTGCTTAAACCCAAATCAAATAAACTTTATAGTAGTAATGTCAAATAAATTGACAGAAACAGAGCTTCATCTTCAAAAACGGTCCCTGATGTCAAATGCGCGAAATCTTAGGAATAACGTTTTCTGATTATTGCAAACGGACATAATCAATGGCAATTATCGGTTATAACCGAAAAACACTAAACTATTTCATTCATAGCCGTGATTTATGTAACCGAGCAATTTAACCAAGATTGAAATCACCTATAAATACCCCCTCTGCAAATCATTCCAAGCTCACACCTTCGAATCTCATTTGATATCACTCTGCTCTAACCATCAATCCTATCTGTTCATCGGAAATTTTATCTGTGGTTTCGCCGGAGTCGTTCAGCCGCCGGAATTCTTGTTTATTCACCGGAGAGTCCGTCACCACCGTTTTCGGTGTAGTTCAACCTTCTTAATCTAAATGGAATAATCTGCAAATAATCTAGCATTTTCAAATTCAATCGGGTGTCTTTGGGTCAGTGGGTTTTCTTTTGGTAAAGAAGATGAAGTTCAAGTAAAGTATAAACCTAATTAGAATCGGGTTTTAGCCGGGTTAGACACACAGTCCAGTGGTGGACTGTGTGCAAACACGAGGCCTAAGTCCCCGGTTCGAGTCGGGTCTTCATCTGTATCGCAGAAATAAAACAGTTTATTTTTTTAAGCAAAATATGTCCACCATCTGTAAGATGATAAATGTAAAAAAAAATCTTGTTTTAAATGGGTTAGCCACCGAGCCCAGTTGGTTGGGCTGGGTGCGAGTTAGCTTCCGGTCGCGGGTTCGAATCTAGTACATTGCACCGGGTCGATGATTTAAACTTCTTTTTAAAAATAAGCAATTTATGAAATTATGTAAGAAGTGTATAAGAGAAATTAAAATGGGAGTTTAAACGGGTTAGACACGTAGCTCAGCTGGAAGAGCTGCGTGCACGCAACCGAGAGGTCACGAGTTCGAATCCTAACACGCACTGCCAATACCACTTAAAAACCGGTCAGACCCCTCCTTGTCAGGTCTGACCCGGTTCTTTTTTTATTATTTCATTTATTTATTTATTTTTATTATCAGTTTACTTTATTTAAATATTAATGATTGTGTATGTATAAAAAAAATCCCATAAAAATAACCTAAAAACATAACAAAAAAAAAATAATTAAATCACAATATTAAATCATTTATATTTATTGAATTATCGTGTTATTATTTTAGGTTAGTATGGTTCGTTGTTCAAATCCTCAATCCGTTCGCATCTCTCGCTAATCGAGAAAACGCATCCACTGTGAGTGAATCCTTACAAATTCCCCTTTTTATTCATGTTTTGGGGTGTATCATGTGTCGCCTTATTTATTTCATTTATTCAAACTCTTGTGCTATTACCATTATATGATCTAAACGTGTGATGTAAATGTTGTTTGTTGTGTTGCGTGTTTGCATTTTGTCAAGTTGCGTGCAAATCATTCATTAGGCCCATCAGTTCCTCGTTGGAGACGAGTTGAGCATCAGGTGCCTCATTAGATCGGCTCCGTTTGATTGAGCATTGATCTCATTGTTCATCATTTGGTGTGTGCATGTGCATTAATTGATATTATGTGTTTTGTGATTAAATTTACATATACGTATACTCATATGTGGTTATGCACATTTTTATAACCAATATAACAAATTCGTTCAAATGTTTTCATAAGATCCACTCGCAAACTTTTGTTGACCCAAAAACCATTTTTCTTTTTACACATGATACAGGTGAACAGGTTGAAGCAGGGAACACTTGGGAATTTGCATTAGAAGAAAAATAAAGAGTTCATGAATGTGGTGTTTAGAACATGTTATGCTTATATGTTTGATGTATTTTCTCTTTTAAATTGGAAATATTAAATATGAAACTTTATAGTAAACGTCATGAGCTTTGATGAAAAACCCAATCATGCCCCGACTACCATTTCCGCTGCGGGTCAGGGTGTGACAGATTGGTATCAGAGCTTTTGACTATAGGGATATAGGATAGGTTATTAGTCCCTTAGAGCCTATACTATAGTCGATTAGATTTTTAATTGCTTATGTGGTTACATGCAAACTTATGATGTTTATTTGTTTCATATTTTCCATAAAATGCATGCAAGCACTTTCACTATCATTTTCTGTGATACTTAATGAGTTATAAATATTGTCAAACATAACATGCTTACATATACATTCATCACGCACGTATCAATTCTCACATATTTAAAGCATTCTCATATTTCTTTATTCGACATTTTGTGGTGTTTTTCATTTTTCAATCTCATCAAAGTGAGTTCTACGACGGGCATGTAGTAACTGGAAGGGTACAAGTACCGGTAGTCGAAACGTCCTGTCTAGGTTGGCATTCGTATAAATCCAACATAACAGACTAGTTTGCGTACCTGGGGACTAACGATGAGAGTACGAAGGACCTATCAGATCAAAGCATGCCACACCAAACGTCGTTCGAACTAACCCCACTTTGAGTTGTCATTGTGTCCATACCAGGACACCCTCCGACCTTATACTTTGCTGTCATGTTTTACGATTTTCATTCGGGTGGCGCAAGTGTTAACAGGCCAACACCAATGTGAACCCTACCAGAGCGCAGTAGTCATGGGGGACCCACATGACCACCAAGGCCAAGTATGGGGACATATGGAGGCCCAAACATAAGAAAAGCCCAAGACATCCTATGGTGTAGCAAATTTATTTTCTTCATTTGTTTTGTGAATGTTCATTTCTAAATACAACACATGACACCTAAAACTTCAAACTCATACTCTCGATACGTATTCCTTGTAAATGTCTCCTAGTCACTCTCGTAGAGGTAGGAGATCAGAAAAATTCCGCGAGCGCATGGCTGCCCAAATCGCTCAATAAATGGCCGCCGTAATACTCAACATCTCGCCAATCCTATCACCCCAACCAATCTAGAAGGACAAAATGTCACCAACCCTCCTCTCAACACCACTAAATGCACCTTTAAGCATTTCAAATCCTGCGATCCTCCAAAATATGAAGGGACTGAAGGTGTCACCGCTCTCCTCCATTGGTTTGAGGAGATGGAAAACACTTTTTTCAATTGCGACTGCCCCGATGATCGCAAGGTACGATATGCTACCGGTCGTTTGTTCGGAGTAGCACTTACATGGTGGAATACAGAGAAGGGCAAGCGAGGTGCTGAGGATGCTATGACTTTGACTTGGGAAGAGTTGAGGGAGATCATGACAAGACGTTTCTGTCCAAGAAGCGAAATCAAGAAATTAGAAGATGAGTTCTACTCTTTGAAACAAAAGGAGGGCGACCACACCACATACAACAAGAGATTCCTTGAGTTGAATCAGATGGTCCCCAACTTGTTCACTCCCCTCTACCGTTTGATCGAGCACTACATTCGAGGTCTTCCTTCAAAAATTCAAGACCCTGTAATAAGTACCACACTTGCAACTTTGGAAGCAGCAATGGAGTTAGCTACAGAGCTCACCGAAAACCACATACGGAATGAAGACTTCAAGGAGGAGAAGAAGAAGGATAAAGCATCAACCGTAACTTCAAACTCAACCCAGTCCGAATCCTCTTCTCAACCCACTTCTAAGAGAAAACGAGATGGGCATAATTTCGATGTCACCCAAGGCAATCAACCAGCTCCACAAGCCGTACCCCTCCAAGCTATCCCAATCACTCAAGTAGCACCCAACCCTACTTACCCAAATAAGAAACCTTACATTGGACCTCACCCTCAATGCAACACCTGTTTTTATCACCATCCATCTACCATACCTTGTCGACTGTGTGCTAATTGTGGGCGTTATGGTCATTTGAGCAAAACTTGTCGTACCCCTCAAAACCAAGCTTCACCCCCTATCCAAAACATGATTCAACCCTACCAACAACCCCAAAACCCCATAGTTCCATATGTTCGAGCTTGCTTTAATTGTGGCGACCCTACCCATTTTAGAAACGCGTGCCCTAGGTTGGTTAACATCATTAACGCCCAAGCTCAAGCAAACCCAGTTAGCCAAGCAAATCAAGCAAACCCAGCTCCACCCCCACTGAGAGGAAGAGCTTACAACATCAACGCTAATCCAATTGAAGATAATAACGGCGCAAACGAACAACCTAACTAGTCTTCCATCACCAAGAGTCAAGACTCAGCTCCAACCGTCTAGTTCTTAATGTTTTTCTCAATCTTGTACCCCCGTTTAAATTTGGGAATTTATGTATCCAAGAATTTCAAATGCAAATTGATATTACTGTTTTATTTCGTATCTTTACTAATTGATTTAATTTTTATATCATCATACATCACGACGTATCTCGTTCTCATCATTTAAATAAGTTGGGCCGTGTCTCACTTTTTCATAGACTGACCCCTTCATCATAACAAACGAGAAAGGTACCGTCACCATTCAGTCATGTATTCTTTCAGATTTGAGACTCAAGCTTTGGCTGTTGTGTTAGTTATGTTTTGTAGACTTTAGAGTCACATAGAACTAATCATAACTTACTGACAAAGCCAATGAAAATTTGACAAGAATATGATGGATACGCCGCTGGTACTTCATATATATAAATATTCTTGTCATTTGGATAAAAAACATTGTCAGGCGGTTATGAGAGGTTCCATGTAGGTTTTAATATCGTCATGGTTGAAGTTTTTGTTTTGTGATATAACCTTATCTTTTCAACGCATCTATTCTCTCGAAACTCTATTGCATGAGATCATACCCAGTCAATCAACTTTGTTTACCAATGTTCCGCATTTTTATACTTTAGGCATCAAAAAGCAATTCCTGTAGCAGGGTATTCAACCCTTACTAGGAACGTTGCCGCCTCAAATAAAATTTAAACTTTCACCCTCTTCTGGTTATGTAATTGTCAAATTAAAAACCCCATCCCTTCGAGTCAAATATACCATTACTTAAATTTCGGGACGAAATTTCTAAAAGTATGGGATACTGTAACATTTGTGTAAAACGGGTTTCAAAAACCCGCACCGTTTATTAATCAAGTATTGTTAAAATGTTCGATGCGTACTTAATTAGGGTTGATTATGTTATTTCTTTTCCCCAATTAACAAATATTATTAGGATTTAAGTCATATTTATAAATAATAATAATAATAATTAAATAAATAATAATACTAAGAAAGTTAAATTAACCATTAAAATAATAAAACAAAAATTAAAATAAAAAGAAATGGGGAAACTGTGAATCGAACCCGGGTCTCCCGCGTTTGCACACACCCAAAAACACAGCTGCTCTAACACATCTTTGTGCTTAAACCCAAATCAAATACACCTTATAGTAGTAATGTCAAATAAATTGACAGAAACAGAGCTTCATCTTAAAAAACGGTAGCTGATGTCAAATGCGCGAAATCTTAGGAATAACGTTTCCTGATTATTGCAAATGGACATAATCAATGGCAATTATCGGTTATAACCGAAAAACACTAAACTATTTCATTCATAGCCGTGATTTATGTAACCGAGCAATTTAACCAAGATTGAAATCACCTATAAATACCCCCTCTACAAATTATTCCAAGCTCACACCTTCGAATCTCATTTGATATCACCCTGCTCTCACCATCAATCCTATCTGTTCATCGGAAATTTTATCTGTGGTTTCGCCGGAGTCGTTCAGCCGCCGGAATTCTTGTTTATTCACCAGAGAGTCCGTCACCACCGTTTTCGGTAAAGTTCAACCTTCTTAATCTAAATGGAATAATTTGCATATAATCTAGCATTTTCAAATTCAATCGGGTGTCTTTGGGTCAGTGGGTTTTCTTTTGGTAATGAAGATGAAGTTCGGTAAAGTATAAACCTAATTAGAATCGGGTTTTAGCCGGGTTAGACACATAGTCCAGTGGTGGACTGTGTGCAAACACGAGGCCTAAGTCCTCGGTTCGAGTCGGGTCTTCATCTGTATCGCAGAAATAAAACAGTTTATTTTTTTTAAGCAAAATATGTCCACCATCTGTAAGATGATAAATGTAAAAAAAAATCTTGTTTTAAATGGGTTAGCCACCGAGCCCAGTTGGTTGGGCTGGGTGCGAGTTAGCTTTCGGTCGCGGGTTCGAATCTAGTACATTGCACCGGGTCGATGATTTAAACTTCTTTTTAAAAATAAGCAATTTATGAAATTATGTAAGAAGTGTATAAGAGAAATTAAAATGGGAGTTTAAACGGGTTAGACACGTAGCTTAGCTGGAAGAGCTGCGTGCACGCAACCGAGAGGTCACGAGTTCGAATCCTA
The DNA here is from genome assembly GCA_947069175.1 of Scalesia atractyloides. Classification (NCBI taxonomy): domain Eukaryota; kingdom Viridiplantae; phylum Streptophyta; class Magnoliopsida; order Asterales; family Asteraceae; genus Scalesia; species Scalesia atractyloides. The sequence continues at coordinate 101,298,736 of CAMTDV010000026.1, forward strand.
ACACACACTGCCAATACCACTTAAAAACCGGTCAGACCCCTCCTTGTCAGGTCTGACCAGGTTCTTTTTTTATTATTATTTCATTTTTTATTTATTTTTATTATCAGTTTACTTTATTTAAATATTAATGATTATGTATGTATAAAAAAAATCCCATAAAAATAACTTAAAAACATAACAAAAAAAATATATTAAATCACAACATTAAATCATTTATATTTATCGAATTATCGCGTTATTATTTTAGGTTAGTATGGTTCGTTGTTCAAATCCTCAATCCGTTCGCATCTCTCACTAATCGAGAAAACGCATCCACTGTGAGTGAATCCTTACAAATTCCCCTTTTATTCATGTTTTGGGGTGCATCATGTGTCGCTTCGTTTATTCAAACTCTTGTGCTATTACCATTATATGATCTAAACGTGTGATGTAAATGTTGTTTGTTGTGTTGCGTGTTTGCATTTTGTCAAGTTGCGTGCAAATCATTCATTAGGCCCATCAGTTTCTCGTTGGAGACGAGTTGAGCATCAGGTGCCTCATTAGATCGGCTCCGTTTGATTGAGCCTTGATCTCATTGTTCATCATTTGGTGTGTGCGTGTGCATTAATTGATATTATGTGTTTTGTGATTAAATTTACATATACGTATACTCATATGTGGTTATGCACATTTTTATAACCAATATAACAAATTCGTTCAAATGTTTTCATAAGATCCACTCGCCAACTTTTGTTGACCCAAAAACCATTTTTCTTTTTAACATAATACAGGTGAACAAGTTGAAGCAGGGAACACCTAGGAATTTGCATTAGAAGAAAAATAAAGAGTTCATGAATGTGGTGTTTAGAACATGTTATGCTTATATGTTTGATGTATTTTCTCTTTTAAATTGGAAATATTAAATATGAAACTTTATAGTAAACGTCATGAGCTTTGATGAAAAACCCAATCATGCCCCGACTACCATTTTCGTTGCGGGTCAGGGTGTGACACATTATCAATCCATGAGGGAATTTGTTCCATCTTATCCATATATGCATGTGTTTTCACTCTTCAGGAGTTTTGCTATATAAATTTGCCCATTTAACACATAGATATCTATATCATGTAAAAGTGTCATGAACACTTGCTTTTATCTCCAAAATCCATATTGTACCATGCGTGTACACTAATTATTGAGATATCACAATCATTGGGTGCAAGTTTTCAATGTATGTTTATTGGTGCACAAGAATTACATCATTAAGATGTTTTGATTCACCTTTAAAGAACTCAATTGTTTTAAGAAACTCATCAGGAGTTCAATCGTATTCAAAAATGAATCTGTATACAACGATCATATTGTTCTCGAGAACTTACTTTACATGAATTACATAATTTAAATCCTTCAAGGACTTGCATGTAAACTTTAGTATCTAAATGATACATAACATTTATAAGACGCAGATCAATTCTCTCTTTATATTACCAGACTAATTAAATACTGGAAAGCTATTGCATCCACCACTGGAGAATACGTCTCCGCATAATTAATCATAGGTCTTTGCGAAATCCTTGTGCCATCAATTATTGATCCACATAAAAGACATAATTATATTAAATATATTTTACAACTTTTTTTTATGGACTACTCACCCGTAAGCTTTCCATTTCAATAGAGAATTCAACTCTGTCTCATTTGCGCCGTTCCATTTTGGCCAATCATTTCTTTGTATTTATTCATAGGCAGATTTTAAATCTTGATCCTCATCATTTCATCTTTTCAAGCGCTATATATACAAAAGTATAACGACGTCGATTTTGTTTCGATTCTATACACTTCTAGACATGATATAATTAACTAAGAGCTTTTTATTTTCAGGTACCTGAGGTTCTTCCAGAACCATCATGTCTAATGTCTCTTCAAGAAACATTTTTTGTACTATAACCTCGACTTGACCAACTTCTTCATTACTTGCTCCAATTTTTCGAGGAATTTTTATTTTCTTGGAATTGATTAGGGTACCACGCTTCAGACGTGCAATAGACTCATTAATATATGGTTTTCCCTACTAGGACAATTAACTTAATTGGAGCATTAGCAGTTGACTATGTGACTTACTTAGTCACTGTATTTAGGTCAGTTAACATGTCTGGTGATTGATTCTTTAATCTAGGTAACGAATTATCTTTTGAACTTCTTGTTCACACAATTTAGTTTGAGGATCAATGATAATTCATGCATACCCATTCCTTTTTCAACTGCCATTAATCTCCCCTGATGTTGAAAATGTTAATTTATTTAAAGTAAGATTTAACGAGCCATAAATAAATCTCTCGTTAATTGCTCTAAGTATGTAATCATAAATAGTATTTTCATCCAACATATATCCCAACATTATTTGAGTTTCAATCTTTATGCGTTGTGGTGGATCAATTCCAATGTATACCGCACAATAAAAGGTTTGATGGGAAATATTTGGTTCCTGACCAAAACCAACTATAATGGGGAGAAACTATTACAACATGTTGGCTTGATGTGAAATAATGTTACCTCATGTAAAATCACATGTGCTCAAATATGAACTTTTGCTCTCTTGATTATTGGCTTTGCAATCAATTTGTAGACGTTTGATCATCGTCTTCAACAAAAGCAATTTGTGTCTTAAGCATTTAGAAAGTTCAATACTTATTCCAATAATCATTAGTAACATGGATACTAAATTCAATGTTGTAACCACCATAAATATGATAATATGAAATAATATGCTTGCTATCTCATTAGCTAAGCTACACACAACTTCAAGTTGTAAATTTGATGACCATTTAGACGATGCATCGATTTAAAAACACTAAATGGTATCATGTTTGGATATATACATCCTTCATTCATTCCATAATATTTTAGGGATTTATACCATTAATTGGCAAATAAATAATTTCCCTTAAGAGCAAACATAATATGCTATCAACTAGAAGAATCTTCAAGTTCTTCATTGTCACACCCCGACCCGCAGCGGAAAAGGTGACCGGGGCATGATTGGGTTATCATCAAAGCTCATGACATTTATTAACGTTTCATATTCATTAATACAATTTAATAGGAAATTTACAACCATAATTACATCATGACCTAACATCAATCTAAGCTTCTTTGTTTTCTTCTAAGGCATTTCCTATGTTTTCCTTGCTTCATCCTGTTCACCTGTATCATGTGTAAAAGGGTTTTTTTTTATCAACAAAAAGTTGGCGAGTGAATCCTATGGAAAACATTTGAACAAGTTTATTTAATTGATTATGAAATAAAGTGCACAACCACACATGAGTAAAAATAGATGTAAACTTATTCATAAATCACTTTAATATTAAACAATACACACATGAACAATAAAGGATCGTTTAGAGGCACGCGTTGCTCAACTCGTCTCTCACGAGGAACTGATGGGCCTAATGAATGAATTGCATAACCATGATAATATGAAAGACATAACTACCAATAATATAAACTCAATAATACACACATGAACAATAATGGATTGGTTTTGAGGCACGCGTTGCTCACTCGTCTCCCACGAGGAACTGATGGGCTTAATGAATGAATTTCATATAAGTTGACAAAATGAAATACATAATCACAACAATATAAACAATCTAAGTTTAGATCACGATATGGTATGGCACAAGTTTAAATAAACGAGTTAATTATTTTGTGACACATGACACACCCCAAAACGTGTAATTAAAAAGGGGAGTTGTAAGATTCACTCACAGTGGGTGCGTTCGGTTGATGATGTTGAATGCACGCGAAGTGGTTTTAACCACGAGTGAAATTAACCTAGATAAATAGCATTATGGTTCGGTAAGTAAACGGATTTTATTAATCCACTTTAGTAGGATTGTTGGGTGTATTTTTGTGAGTTTAAGGCTATTTTCTAACCTTAAAAATGTTATTTTTAAGTATTTTTAATTGATTTTTAATTAAAATAAATAAATAAAAATAATAAAAAAAAATTTGATTTTTTTGCTACAGTTGACCGTTGACTTTGACTTTGACTTTGACCGGTTCGTATGCGTGTATATGTGCGCTGAGTGAGGCTCGAACCCGAGACCTCCCGTACGCGTGCACGCAGCTCTACCAACTGAGCTACGTGTCTAACCCGAAATATTTCTGTTTTTAATTATATTTATATACTAATTAGATTAAACAGAAAATCCTTTATTTCTTAAAAACGATTTTAATCCAAAGACTCGGTGCGCTCCACAGGTCTCGAACCCGGGACCTGTGGGTTGAGTTAACACACAGTCCACCGCTGGACTGTGTGTTTAACTTGTTATATAACCGATTTTTATTATACTTAAATACAAACTAAGTATTTTCATTTCTGACTTATTTAAAAAGTTTAATAATTATCCGGGCCGGTGCGGTAGCCCGGACTCGAACTCGTGTCCTGTGATTAAACATACACACAGTCCACCACTGGACTGTGAGTCTAACTTGGTTATTATTCCGGTTATTAATAAACTTAACATGTACCACGGTGACTCCGGTTCGGTTAACAAAAAAAAGGACATTTTTATTAAGGCAGCATGCGTGGGACAAGATTCGAACTCGAGATGTTAGTGTGTTTAATGTGCACACAGTCCACCGCTGGACTGTGTGTCTAACCCGAGTTATAACTTGATTTTAATTATACTTATACACAACTGGAACTTCGTCTTCTTCGTTAGATTTTAACCAGAATCGGAAGTCCGACTGGTTCGATGTTTTAATCGTGTTCGTTAGCGTTTTTCAGTTAATTACAGGTGAGATATAAATAAAAAGAAAGAGAAATTAGGCGTAAGGTATACCGACTGGACTCCTCTGTTTCTCCGGCAGAACTCCGGCGACAGCAACAGATTCCGGCGTCGTGTGTCTTGCGGCAGAGAGTCTTCAACAAGCTTGAAAAGGATGTGGGTGACTTCGGTACAAGCTCAGGGGGTTCAGTAAGGCTTAGAAGTGAAGGGCTCGGTTTTCCGGCGAGGTACAGAAATTTTCCGGCGAATGGAATTACGTCGGGTAAAGGTGCGGTTTTGAGCGAAAAAGCTTGCAGAGGTTCGAGGGGGTATTTATAAGGCAAGTCGTCGATGAATTTGGTCCTATTTCCGACTTGATTCATCCGTTAGAAATCCTCCGGCGGTTATAACTTGTGTCGCGGACTCAGGCGTCGGTTATAACCGAAATGGGTTTAAAGTTTACGTTAAGAATGAAAGAAACCGTCCAATCTCGCGAGATCGCCGGGATTTCCGACGACTGAAATTTGGGCGCCGGTTTTGAATTCGGAAAACATGTTATGAATTAATTGATTCTAATAATTAACAAGAAACACCAGTGGCGCAGTGGTTTACGGGTTGAGTGTTAAGTCTGTTGTTTGACCCGGCTGACTGACCCGGGTTCGAAACCCGGCAGGGCCATATTATTTTTATTTTCTTATTTTTAACAGTTTTTCAAAAACTAATTATATATTCCCATATAATAATTAATTATGTATCGTTTAAAATTATTTTGAGCATTAAATTCGTAACGAAATTTTTAACTGATTGTTCGGTTAATAAACGGAGCGGGTTTGGTAAATCCATTTTTGACGGATGTTACATTCATTATATTTCACACCATCATTGACTCGGTGTGGTCTAACTGGTCATGCCAACATATAATTAAGATCCATAAACTTATGGTTTATGATATTGTATATGTATTACTTGCACGTATGTAATACAAAACATAAGATATGAAAGAATGTATTATAACTTCAAAGTTCAAACCATCGTGTTATGTAATCACTAGTTTATCACTTTTGGTGGTCGGTCTCATCATGACTATCATTATAATACTGATATTCGATCTCATTATTAGCTTGACTATCTTATAATTTCTGATAGTTTGATCTCTTATTAACATGATGATTGTTGCACTTCTGATGGTCAATCTTATTATTAATATGATCATCATTACAATTTTCTCAATGATGCCAATGATCAATATATATTCACTTCATGCATCAGAGTAAAACCATACAATTTTTACGGTTTTCCATTATTTTCTCGAACATATAGATATACAGTCATTTCAAACCGTTTATACTCTTTAAATGATATTGCTACTTCAGGAGTATATTGGAGGTTTGACAAACAAAATTTATTTTATCCGATTTCCCTTATAAATAAACTTCTCTTCGTATAACGTCAATTGAGAAGAAATTATATGTTCGAGTCATATAATATTTCTTTTATACTTGATAATGAGATATAAGGAGTATGACACTTTGGGTGTCAAATCGAAGCATATTTCTATTTTTTCATGAGAATGACAATAAACCACAACTTTGGTTTAGTCGTTCTATTTGGTATTATCGATACAAAGAAGTGATAGCATATAGAATACAAGGTATAGATAGCAAAAAATCATACAATACATGACCTTATAGCATGTCATCATATAAAAACAACTTATGATGGGCCTTTATAAAATAAGAAACCTTTTTATCACTAATAAGCAAACGCATACAATTTATCTAATAACTTATTATGGTATAACCAAACATAATATCTTATACATTTGAACACTTACTTTAAAACTTAAACATATATCTCTTTCAAGTTCTCAGATCATTTATAACTTGTATTTGAAAATTTTATTTGAAAACTGTAATACTGATGAATTACATAACATACTTATTTTTTCTTCTCAAATATTGATATTTAAACAACTTATGACATTATATAAGCAATCTATACATTGTACATATGAAGCAATAGCAATAGTCAACATTTTATACTAGCAATAGTAATAGTTAATATGCAAATATATTGTTAAACATTATGACATAGCATAATGAATGCATGAGAGGTACCGACATCGCTAGAAAATGTTTCTCTAAAAACAACTAATGATATCTAGCAATATTAATCTATTATATCAATTTCTTATATGCAAAATTTGTTATAGCATTAACCTTAGTATAAGTACCAAACGATATTTGCATAATCATGTTATAACAATAATAATAATATATTGCATTATAAGTTGAATAGTTTATTTAAAACTAAATCAATTTGATGTTTATAAACAAATGATTAATATCCAATGAGCACTACTCACATAACTCATTTATATCTAATTATGTAAAAGTCTTTTAGCATGCTATGTATTAACAATGACTAATGAAAACAATTAATTACAGAATTCATATCCATTTAAATTATAAACTATGCAAAATGAAAATCTAGTACATACATCATGTATATATTGAGTTCCATACTTTTTAATATTGAATATTGAATTTAATTGTTTTTCATGGATTCTAAAAACACATATAATATTCTTTAGATTGCAAATTAACTTCCTCAAATCAAAATATTTCAACAGTTGTATTTACAACTTAATAAGGTTAATAAAGAAGCATAAATATATGATTATGGTGGCTCAAAGAATATGTAGATGAGAATCACTAGATTGTAAGAGTCCTAAAGAACATATATTAAATTAACTAATTAAATGATAATCCAACCAATTTAGAATAATAGAAGGGATCATTTGTAAAAGAGAAAAATAAAATAAATATTCGTAATATCGTCGTCGTCAACGAAAACTATAGATATTCAATTAATAATTAGTATTAGAAAAAAATGAATTAGTCAATTGTAACGTCATAATTTATGATATAACATCTAAATCCTGATGAATACCAACATGCTAATATATATATATATATATATATATATATATATAAACTTAAAACTGATCATTACTATAAATTCTAGAATATAGTCTCATGATTGAACTCTTATCTATATATTTTTTTTCATTTAATTTTAGATAGATAAGAGTTCAATCATGAGACTATATTCTAGAATTTATAGTAATGATCAGTTTTAAGTTTATATATATATATATATATATATATATATTAATAAGTGTCACCAGTAAGATTGATGTATCATCATCAAATATAATATGAATAATCATACGAAGAATCATATCTTTATTAGTAGAGATAGTTGCATAATTATTGGGTTGCTTTCTCAACGTGCGAGATTGAGTTAGGTTGAAAAATAATGCACATCAAAGGCAAGGAAAAAGGGATACCAAGGGTGGCAAAATACATAGAGCATGTTCGTGCTGACAACATGTTGTGAAACAACGGTCTATTAGCAACTAATATATATGTATATAAACATGAGAGCTAGACTATGAAATCATGTAGAGAATATAACATGGAGAATTCTTATTCATTCATCTAACATCATATACAAATCATTATATATAGGCACTCACATTAGTACAATAGTAAATAAGAGAAAGATGTTATACGTGTGGAAGGTCACTACATAATGGATGCATTCATAGATAGGGGTTATACATGTGAAAAGTCAGTACATAATGTATGTATTCATAACACTACTTTTATTATTTAACTTTTTATTAAAATTTTTGTACTAGGTTATAAAGTAAATTTAATACTAACAATTAAAGATTGTTGTACCATAATTGTAGGACTAATTAATGTACCATAATCAGCTGAAGAACCACTTTCAATTGATACATCTCATGAAAATTATTGAAGGAAAGGTCACTTCTCTCCCAAAATAAAAATAAAAAATTTAAAAAATAATAAAAACCCTAAAAGATAAAAGATTCCTTCCTCCATTAACATTGACAAACCATATGTAAAGCTTTGATCTTGCCCTCCATATGCCTGACCACCTTCCCCACTTCATAAAACCATCACATACATTCAATCTTGGCTCTTTCTTCATCAATAACCCCCACCATGCCCCCCATTAAACCCTCCTCAGTTTCTCACCAATTTTAAATTTTGATTCAATTGTTCACCACTCAATACAATCTTTCTTCTGGGTTTTCAACCAATTCATACATATTTCCATCTTTATTTCTCAATTTAAAACAATACCCACTTGAAATTCAAGAAACCCCCACCATGCCCCCATTAAACCCTTCTCAGTTTCTCACCAATTTTAAATTTTGATCCAATTATTCACCACCCAATACAATCTTTCTTCTGGGTTTTAAACCAATTGATAGATAGTTGCATCTTTCTTACTCAATTTAAAACCTTGAAATTCAAGAAACCCCCAATTTTGTTCCTTGTGTTTTCTTGATTTTTTTTTGAAGATGCCTAGGCCTGGACCCAGGCCCTTTGAATGTGTGAGAAGATCATGGCATAGTGATAGACATCAGCCCATTAGAGGGTCTGTTATTCAACAGATTTTTAGGTAATTTTTGCTCTTAAAGTTTTGATTTTTGCCCTGTTTTTTTTTTGGGTTTAAAATAATGCACACCATGTGTTTGATGTTTGATCAGAGTTGTACAAGAAAACCATGGTTCTGGGACTAAAAAGAACAGAGAATGGCAAGAGAAGCTGCCTGTTGTTGTGTTTAAATCTGAGGAAATTATGTATTCCAAAGCTAATTCTGAGGTACCCATTTATAACTTTTGTTATTATTATGTTCAGGAGTGTAATTTGAGTCTTGAAATTGAAGGTTTTTAGTACAATTTTGTTTAGTTTTGTTCATTTTGTAACCTAAGTTTTGTTGTTAGGCTGAGTACTTAGACCCCGAAACGTTGTGGGATCGGTTGAACGATGCCATTGACACGATAATTAGGAAAGATGAGACAATGGAAACCGGTGAATTCTTGCCCCCTTGTGTTGAAGGTACGCCATTTTGCACATTCTTGAAACTTTAATTTTTACATTTTTCGAACCTGAGTTCGAGATTATGATTCAAGCTTGTGTTAAATGACGTTCAGCTGCTCTTAACTTGGGCTGTGTGCCTGTAAGATCATCAAGAAGTCAAAGAAACAGTAATACCCGAAGCTACTTAAGCCCAAGAAACCAAGAGTCCGGTCCAACCAATCAAAACATACCGAATGTGATGAATCAAACACATACATTTTCAAAAGCTAATAAAGACATAAGACCCGTTTTCAAGTCTGCGGCAGCCCCTTCAGGCTCCTCGTTTTATCCTCAAAATGTTCCTAGACAAATGATGTCGTTCGAGAATAGACCTCCTTCGGTCTTTCCGTTATACCACGGTTTCCAGTTTCAACCTCGGATGCCCCAAATGGGATTTCATACCTCTCACCCAAACCCAAACAATATAATTATCGGAACACCGGTTTTTCAGACGACCCGCGAGTCTTTACCGTCTTCTTCTTCTTCGCAAACGGGTTGTCCCGGAAGATTGTTGTTATATGATAAATTATATGATAAAGATGGAAATGGTTCAAAGAAAGAATCTAGACCCGAATTGGTGGAGTGTGATTTGTCTCTAAGATTGGGTCTTGTTTCGAGTAATGAAAAAGTGTTGACTAATGTAGATGATGTTGACTCGGGTCAGGGTCAGGGTCCAAGAAGCAAGGAGTTTTCTTTCTTTCCTTTAAATTCAGAGGCTGAAGAAGTTGAGACACCAGTGACAGATTTTAGGAAGCGAAAAAGTGTAGGGGAATCGCAGAGTTTTTTGCATTTAGAGCGCGGTTTTGACCAGATTAATGATCGAATGAAACAACGAAAAGGTTTGTAGATACCGAATTGGCGAATTCTTTCTGTTATGCAATTCTTTGAAATGAATTAGTTAAATGAGAAAGAAGTAAGAAGTCTTTTTTTTATGGTCATTTTCTTGTTTAATCTTGGATTATGTTAGTAGATTTTAATAAGATAGGGTCAAACTAGAATAGTTGTCCTTTTCTTTTGGTTGGGTAGGTGGGTGGATGGTACGGGTGGTGAGGGTTCTCATTCATATCATGCTGTCCATATGGGTCCGCGCTCTGTATATCGTGGTTATACCTTATGCATTATAATCCGAACGCGTAGCAATGTGCCCATGACAGGTACACGAGGATGGAAAAGGACCAAAGTTTTTGGCTTGTATTGATGTGTCATGTCTTTGATATCACTCTGCATTTAGTCCACAAGAATACTATTCGAGTAGATGAAGGTAAAACGGTCAGTGTCACACCTTAGCCGAATCCCACATAACCGTAAAGAATGCCATGCTTTAACTATCACTAATGCATTTTGGCCGTATTAGCTGTGGATGAGAACACTCTGTAGTTAAACGTGGTTGAGTGAGAGCAATCTATAAATTATAATGTGTGGCCTTTTAAAAAGTTTTCACTAAATAAAAAATTTAATCTGCAAGCTTATCATGGGCAAAACGTATAATATTGATTAGTATGAGATGTTCAAATGCTTACATTGGACTAGATATAGATTATCAGGTACTCGGGGTGAATAATGAAATAACTAGTTATGTTGTTTTTAATGTATGTAATTGAATTTAATTTTGTCGAGAAAAGTTCACATAGGCAGGCAACGGGTTGAAATAGATTATTTATATAAACAAAAGGTTAAACGAGTTGTGTTTGTTTAATCGGTTTAAATACGGGGTGGCGTTTCCCTAGAAATACTTGCTAAGATTATTGGTTTTAATTTAAATAATTCTAAAGAAAAATGGTCAAATAATTTGCTCACTTGAACTGTTAAAATGGACTAACAAAAAAGGTGAAAAGAAAATTCATGAAAAAAAATTGGAATATAATTAAACTAAAATTAAATAAGAAAATGAGAAACTTCATATTTGGGCCTATGAGTTTGGCTGGTGGGTGGGTTTGAACATTGGATCTATATATGTACATTGAACTAGATCTATCATCATATGGGCCATATGGTTTTGGTCTGTTGGGTCAATTCGGTCCTGTTGGCTCAGTGGTTAAAGGCCCAATCTGGTGGTGGGAAATGGGGCTGGGCCAGATTATAACTTTTTGTTTATAATCATTTTATTTTATTGTTGACTCTTTTAGATATCTGTGAAAAAAGATAAAAACAATTCATTGTACTATTTGATTCGTAATTTTATAGAGTTATTTGAATTTGAAAATTAGTTGAATATCTAAAATAACATTTAAAGAGATTCAAGAAAGAACATAAGGATCAGACGTACAAGTTTCGACATTTGAGTAATTACTTACGTGAGTAGTGTTGGGCCCCATCCACGTTACGGAGCGCCAAAGCCGATATTTCTTAGTTTTATAACATGTAAGCATGTATTTGGTTACTTATACATATTACTTATAACACGATCTCAATAAAAAATACATCAAATCAATCAATTAAACCAAAACACTGCCATAGTTTTGCTAAAAAAACTAAAACGATAGGAAGCCTCTAATTTTGAGCTGGGGACAAAAAAGTAATTTGTCATAATTAATGAGCGAGTGCTAGACACCTGCTTGACACTAGTTAAATTGAGTCAACCAAGTAATATAAAAACTACTAGAGTTTTGCAAAAAAATAAAAACTTAAACGATGGCAAGAGTACAAATATAAATTGAGGGCAAAATCTTAATTTTTGAAATGCGAGGAAACTCATAATTTTAAACTAAGGGCAAATTCATAATTTAAACTGGGGGCAAAGTTGTAATTTTATTTTGAACTCGCAGCAAAATCATAGTTTTGAATTAAGAGCAAAATCGTAATTTTGAGCTTGGGGCAAAAGCATAATTTAATTTGAACTGAGAGCAAAAACGTAATTTTGAACTCAGTGCGAAACCATACAAATGAGTTTTTTTAATATTTGGGTTTACTTCTAAATTTGTGTATAGACATTATTACGTAGTAGAGATGAATATGATCGAATGGTTCGGCTGATGATACAATGATACTTCAGTAATCCAAATTTACCATTAAAAAATAATTAGGTCTTTTCCTCACATCCTTGCATTTAAAAGAATTTAGACGGACTTTTTTTATATTTATTCTATTTGTAAGAACTTTTGAATATTACTCTTGTCATGTGTAATAACTTTTTTTTCTAATTACTTATTTAACTACACGAAGATTTAGGCTAGAACTTGCAACGTTAAATAATTGTATTAAATAGTCCAAGAACACACAGAATTTTACATCGAAATTTACTATCAATTGGCATTAGAGATGGGCATAATCGGGTTTTATTATTACCCAGAACCGGTTCCAACCCGGATCCGGTTCTGCTTGGATGTCATTGGAACCGGGTATGGTGTGGAACCGGGTCCAGTTCCTACCCGGGTTCACACTCAAGAATATGGAACCGTGTAGAACCGAGTACGGGTATTATGGAACCGGGTATGGTGTGGAACCGGTATGGTGCGGAACCGGTTCCTGATAGTGTGGGAACCGGTTCCTGGCAGTCAAACCTGCCATTTACTGTTCAGAACCGGTTCCTGGCAGTCAAACCTGTTCAGTCAAACCTGCCATTTTACTATTGGGAACCGATTCCTGACAGTCAAACCTGTCATTCACTGTTCAGAACCGGTTCCTGATAAAATGTTACCGTTGGAACCGGTTCCTGATAAATGTTACCGTTGAAACCGGTTCATGATTACAGAATCGGTTTTTCTATATAAACCCCTTTACACTTTACACTTTACAGAATCGGTTTTTCTATATAAACTTAACACTTTACACTTCAAATCTAATACTATCAAAGAGATAACGATGGCTTGCAACGATGAGGTCGTGGTTGTTTTGGGAACCAAAAGAAACCCCGCTATTTGGAAGCACTTTGACTTGTGCTTGATGTCGGATAGCCATGAAATGGCTAGATGCAAGGGGTGCGGGAAGTTCATGAAGGCGTCGGCCAACTCGACGCTCAAGAAACACACCGACCGCCATTGTCCGGTGACAAAGGCGAAAAACAATGAAAGGGTGAAGCATTCGGGACCGGGTCAGCGAAAGTTTAGTTTGTTTTATGTATTGTAAACTCATTTGTGTTTTATGATTAGTATGTTTAGTGTTTTATATGTTTTGTTTAACGTTTCTTGTTTAGGTTGTTTGTGTAACCGGGTACTTGTTTCTAGCAAAGACTTATAAAAAAACTCACATTAAAAATATATTGACGCCGGGTCTGGAAGGTTACCGTAGGAACCGGGTATGATAAGAACCGGTTACGGGTACAACCCGGGTACGGGTTGGAACTGGTTCCGGAACTTATTTTTTTCTAAAAATGTGGAACCGGGTAGGAACCATCGGGTATTTTGAACCCGGAACCGGTTCTACTATATGTCGGGTAGGAACCGGAACCGGTCCCAGGTAGGTTCCACCGGGTCGGGTTTGGAACCGGTTATTATGCCCATCTTTAATTGGCATGGAGCAAACAAATAGAAATAAAAGTTGGTTTATGGTAGAAATATAGGTTCTGTTATATTAGAATATGAAGTAAATTGTAGTTTTGGTATCTGTGATTTATAACTCATTGTAATATTTTATAAAATTTAATTTAAATATCTTACAATTGACATACTAAAATTTTTATTTTATTGCAATTTCACTTCATTAGATTAACTTCATCCACTTTTAGTTAAATACTAATGACATGAGAGACATGTGATAGATAAATACATAATTAACCATAAAGATTAAATGAAACACATATTATTTAAGTCCAAATTACACAAAGATGCATAATTACTTTTTTTTTCATTGACGTATTAGGAACATCATAAATATTTTTAAGTTGGGCTTGGAAGACTCAACAATTAGCAACATTTCACGTGTATTCGAGATTTCAACATCCATAATGTTAGTTTAAAAAATTATACATTTATGTATTATTTGTTTGATTTAGTACTAAAAGTATATAATTATGTGTGCTTCTTTACGGTTTCTCTTTAATACATTATATAATATAATTTAATGTAAAGATGTATTTATTTTTATAATAAATTTTCATCGAAAAACAATACAACTTAAGAATTGTTATGATGTTCTTAGTACATCAACTGAAAAAAAAAAGTAATCAATGTATCTTTGAAATAATATTTGTTGCCTTTTAATAGTTAATTATGTATTTGTCTATCACATGGCTTTTTATGTGATTAATATTTAACTAAAGGTGGATGAAGTTTGTCTAGTGGAGTGAAATTGCAATAGAATAAAAATTTTGGTATGTAAATTACAAACCGTTTGGATTTTGTTAAATATTGCAATTGGCTATAAACCAGAGAGACAAAAACTGTAATTTACTCTAGAATGTATGTAAAAGAATTAATTAACAATTTACTATATTTTAAATGTACATTTTTAAATTTAAAATGAAACAGATCCCGCTTGTTTCTAAGAATACATGGTGTGGAGGGGCTTGAATATGGGACATCATGCGGCACGTGGACCACACGTCAGAACGTGGCGTGGTGCTAAAACGGACGGTGTGGGAATGGCGTGGTTAGTGGCGTTTATATATATATATATATATATATATATATAGACATCAACCAATTAACACACACCAAAAAAATTACCACCAATCAAGAGTCTCCACTTCACAATCCAAATGCCCTCTACACCGGTGGAAAACCTCAAGCCCAAACATAAACACCGTTCCCAGGGTGATGTGTGCGGCGTAGTATAACATAAACGCCACAAAACCACGCTCACGAATCCAAGCATACATTTAAAATGTAATAGTAGTCCTTTAAATGTCCCACAATGAAAATTTTAATGTTATAATTACCACTTTCCAACCACTTTAATTCTGATAACTTTGCATATTTTCTTCAACCTTTTTTTGTGGAAAGTGGAAACAAAGTCTTTTTAAAAGTTTTGAGTAAACTACACAGAAGGCTATTGTGTTACGTATCACAAATTACAGATAGTCTCTATTGCTTGGACGATTGTGTTATCTCTAACAATGACGGATCTAAAAAAATCTTCATAGGGGTAACGTTTTATAAAAAAAGGGTAACAGAATTGAAAAAACGTCAAAAAGGTCAAATTTTTCGAAAATTTACACCACCGCCGGAAGACCAATGGGTATCGGAGGCTACCCCTTCCTCTAAGATAGGTCCGCCCCTGATCTCCAAACATTGTTATATTGTTACTAATACTTATATCATCATTGTTTAATTTGTTAATGTATATTTTGTTTGAATCCATACCTCCACAAGTTCTTCCAATTTGCAATAGTGAAATCAGGAATTTTTTTTCCTACTGTGTCAAACTTTTAAGTCGGATTTATAACAAATCACCGTTAAAATTCTCAAGTCAGGTCGGATCACATTATAAAAGCTAGTATTATAATAAAATTACCTTGTTCTTGTCAAAATACATAATAAAAATACAAGTTCATTTGAAATATAAAGAAAAAATTATAGTTGTTCCTTATAGATTTTCATGTTCTAAAAATGATCCATAACATTTTCAATCACAACTAAAAATAATAACTCCATAACGTTCATTAAAACAATAACCGACTATACAATAACATAAACAAATTATACATCTCTAATTAACTAATTTCAACTTTAATCATGTCTAGGTTTTAATTTTAATTTTCAAGCTTGTAGGACAATAAACAACAAACATTTACTCATGTTTGATGATTAATAAGATGTCCTCTTTGATCAGAATCGTTCACAAAAACACAATCAGACGACACACTCTTTGATCTGAACGAACATAACTCAAAACCTTGTTCGACTGCCCTCTTTGATTTTCTTATTTGCCTCTCTTGGACTTTTCGTCTCTCCGGTTTCAATTTTAAAGCGGTCTCTTTATTTAGGTTAAATAATTAAGCAATTGGTTATTGCGTCATTGGGTTATGAGGAAATAAACATGGGCCTCAGTTGATTAATATAAATCATGAGCTTAGTTACTTAAACTATAAAAAAATATTACGTAAACTTTTATAAAATTTGTTAATTTAGTAAAAAAGCATATATATGTTTTTGTTGAAAATGAGTTCAATATTTTTCTAAAAATTAGGTGTCACCCCGATGTCTGTCACAATTTGTATATAACTACTTGAAAAAAGTTTGTAGAAGATTCTTTTATAAATAGGCTAGTTGTATTTAAACTTTTTTTATAGATCCTCGTGTTACCTATTGTTTTGTTTATATATATATATATATATATATATATATATATATATATATATATATTAGATAGGCAAGGGCGTTTGTTGGTTACCCATCCGGGTTCGACGAGTTTCACAGGATTAATGTTGCAACCCTCTCTATGTAGCTAGATGGGATATCAAACTTACCAGCTAGTTGTATTTAAACATTTTTATGGATCCTCGTGCTACCTATTATTTTGTTGTTACATATAATTAGGGTGGAAGGGGGGCGTGTGCTCGTTCTCATCCGGGTTCGGCGGGTTTTACAGGAACACCGCTGCAACCCCTCAATTTTGTTAGATGGATCAAAATCGGGTCAATGAACTCGTTCTAAGATAGTGGAATATTTTAAATTAATTCTTGTTGCATTTATTGGGATGCTGGAAGTTCAAGTGATAGAGCTAGAACACCGTCGCAATCCCTTTGATCTCGTGATGAAGAGGAGGTGTCACAATAGGATTGAGTGTGAAAAAGGTTGAACCATGACTTACACACCCTTCCACCCTTATTAAATTTACCAGCTAGTGTTGTTTAAACATTTTGTGGATCCTCGTGTTAGAGTGTTGTTTAAACATTTTTGTAGATCCTCACATTACCTATTTTTTTATACATTATATTAATCAATAACTCGTATATAGCATGAAACATTTCAACAATATTATCACCCCATAAACCTCGAATTTAACCCTCTACTTTACATCTCATATCTCACGTTTGTCACACGTACGTTTAAATATAGCATGAAACATTTCCACAATATTATCACTTTATGGAGCTCGGATTTAACCCTCTACTTTTTGTTTCATGCCTCACACTTGTCACACATAAGTTTAAAACTTGTCAAAAGTTATAATATAGTTTACATACACATAAACTTTAACATTAAACAAAGTAATGATAGATCCAATCACCCAAATACTTTAGAGTATCAAAAATTGAATATGGACCATTTGTAATATATAAATAATAAAAACTCTAGAAGTAGAAGCTTTCGATCGCACAAACCGGTGAATTGACAAATGCACCATCTACATATTAAAATAATTGAAGCTTTCCAATACAACGCACCTTCCTCATCGCCATTTTGGATTTTGGAAAGTCTACTTTATAATTGTTTATTTTTTACAAAAGGTGGCAACCTATAAATTGTAACCACCAGTTGCGGATCTAGCAAAAATGTCAAGGGGCAACGTTTCTTTTCTATAGGGGCAACAAATCAAAAAAACGTTAAATTTTTCCAAAATTTACACTGCTGTCGGAGCGTCAAATGGGTAACGAAGGCTACCCCTTTTAAAAGGCTACAGCCGCCCCTCGTAACCACTTCAATAAAAGCTATGATATAGAATACGAATAATACCACTTTTTAACATAATGGAATCAATCTCTTCTATTCTTTTGAGAATATAACATAAAGCCAATAAAAAACTGAAATCTATTGATACGAATATGAAAAAGAAGAGAATAAATTCATGCATACAAACATTAGAAAAAAAAATAACACACCTCTCCAACTAATAATCAAGAATAACAATAAATTCAACAATATAAATTTAGTACAATAAAGCTAAAGCAAAGCCCAACAAAGTTGCCGGAACCACACCGGTTAAAGATCGGCCGGCGGCGCTTGGTGATGGCGGAGTAGGTGTCGTGTCAGCGGTGGGAGATGGGCCGGATGTGGTGGGTGACGGTGGGGTTGCTCCAGTTGGAGTAGGTGCCTCGGAGGAGGTGGGTGGTGTGGCGGGGGTGGGGGCGGGGGTGTTGGCCGGAGGACTCGCCGGTGCTGGTGTGGGGGTAGGGGTGGGGGTGGGGGTGGCTGCCGGAGGGTGGTTGGTGAAGCTGCTGGTGGTGGCGGCGTGGTGGGTGCGGCGGCTGGAGGGGTGGTGGGTGCGGCGGCAGGGGCAGTGACGTTGACCGTCAACTTTTGTCCAATTTGGCAATGTGTACCGACGGTGCAAACGTAGTAATGGGTGCCGGCAGCGGTCAGTGTGACGGTGGCGGGGCCGTTGGTGATGAGGGAGATGGGGTTAGCGGTGGTGCATGGGCCGTACGCAGCTTGTGATACTTCCGCTACATTATGGTTACCGGTGGTGAAGTTGAAAACTGTATAAAAGTATTTTATAGTATGTTAGTTTGTCATTAAAATAATTAAAAGTATAATTGATAAAAATAATTATTTAATCAAGCATCAATAATTATATGGTCAAACTAAGCACCCTAGATTCAATTAAATTAAATCAATAACCCACATGATATTGAAAAAAGTAACACTATCATTAATATTCATAATTTTCTCAATCAAACAACGGAGTAGGTTTGTTTACATGTGACACGTGCTTATCGAATTCATAACTTTATGAAATTAAAAATTATAAAACTTATATCCTAAAGTTAAAGACACTTTTATTAATGGCCCTATCAAACTTTGTTTTAAATCTACTTGTAAATGGTAAATTATATTAAAATGGAATTAAAATGTTCTCTTAATTCTCTTCAGCATCTTAAATCTTAGATAAAAATAGATAAATAGTTTTAATAAATTATCCAACCATCATGATGAAAAATATACAATATTAACCATAGTAAGAGGCATTTTAGCAACTTTATAATGGATACATGCTGAATCAGTAAAAAATCTGAATCATTAAGTGTTGAACCATTAAGATGATTAAACTAATGAGAGCCAGTATATTTTTTAATCGTTCAGAAACAAATGTCTGGCCTATTCAGATAAAAGGTTTTAATCATTTAGATTTATTATAATGCTTAGCCATTGAGAAGCAAGTGTCTAAACCATTTAGACATCTGCTCACGAAACAACAGTCTGAACCAATAAGTGATGAACCAATAAGAGGTCTGAACCATTAATAGTTCATTAAGAACTTAAACAAACAGCCCCTAGCTAAAGTCGAATAATATTTGTTTTTTAAGTGAATGTCAGTCCTATTTCCAGCTTCTAAATTACACCAAATTAATCTTAGTTCATCCCACGCTACAAATTGAAATTTGATCTTCTAAAAAAGAAAAGCAAAATCCTCTACCACCCTATCAAAAATAGATTGGCTAATAATATTTGTTTTTGTTTGTGCAAATTTTAAAAAAGTTAATAAAAGGGATGAACATACACGGAATATATATCTATTGATTGTTTGAGTCAGCCGTTCTAAAATAAAACAAATTGTGCGAACTTACAAAGGGTGTCGCCGACTCGGAAGGTCCGTTGGGAAGCCCAGGTGGTGTAAGCGGCGGCACCGTTGGGCGGAATGGTCCAGCCCAAGGCATCTCCAACCACATGTCTAGTTTGAGCCATGGAGCTTTGCATATGCATGGATGCAACCACCATCATCATCATGAGCACCATCCTACTCGACTTCAATCCAGCCATAACTTTTTGTGTTCTTGTAAAAATATTTCTCAGGTCGCCCCTTCTATCTCTCTCTAGAAAACTGGTGAGTTTCTCTCTCTATACGTATAGGTAACCGGCTGAGGGATTTGTGTTATGGACACGGGTGTTTGTATATTTATAGGGGAAATATTTAGAGATAGAGAGCTCTCCGTGTTATAAGAGTCAAATCAATTAAAATATTTTTCCCGTTAAAATAAATTAAAATTAAAATATTCGGTAATGGAAAGAATTTTTAATAATATTTCGTTTGAAAATAGCTTTTGCTACTATATTTAGAAATTTTAAATAATGTGTGTACGTAAATGAGTCAATTAAAGATGTATTTTGTTGATCCTATAGGAAATTGGGTCAATTAAAATTATATCTATAGAATGGTATTTGTGGTGAATTATGAGTTCGAGAGTTGTCTTTCTATAAAAAAATAATTCTTGTTGGTAACGTTGTCATTCGACCTTAGTATAAGTTTTGTTGTTTAGCTTAATCATTTACAATTGTGACTCGGTTTTATTTAGCCCGATCTAATACAATAAAAAGATTTAAAAGTTTTAGACGATTATATTAACCATCATTCACAAAAGGCAATAAAAGGTCTTCTACATCTTCAAAATCTTATTTAAAAGTTTTCCATTTTATTATTATTTTTTTTCATACGATTTAAACAGAGGGTTATAATACTCCCTTTAATCTACTTAAAATAATTATTTACTAGAAATCCATGTGAGGGATAAAAAAACATACAGATGTCACAAACAACACGGACGATATCTATAATTTTGACAAACCACATAGATTGTTTATATAACTTACTCTAAAATTTGTATGATTTATAATTTAAAAAACCTAATATAAAATAAATTATATTATTAATATTCTCATGTGTATGATATCGTTGTATTTTTTAATATGTCTTTAAAAAGTGTTCTAACATTATAACAACGTGCACAAACTAGTTATAATGATGCTGTCGTATTAAAATACATGCGTCATATCCTAAATACTTCATATCCTTTTCACACAAAAATGAAACCCACTTCCTATGATATATATATATATATATATATATATATAAACGAAGGACCAAGGTAAGGTGGAGAAAGGGTGGTGGTGGAAGGTGACCGGAAAGTTGAAAAGTGAGGCGCAATGTGACGTTGACCCATGATGAAGTGTGAAGTCTAGAATGTGAATTAGGAGATGGTTCGTGGGTGGACCCCGGCGTCTCATCGGTGTGTCATTAGGTGGCTTGTTTGGTTTCGTTCATTGTTGAATTTTTCTAGATTTATACATTATACAATACAACCCGTAATACTTGGAATGAATATAGCGTGAGTTTAATTGAGTAATAGTAAAAAAGTGGGAAACTGTGAAATGTTTTTAAAAATTTGATTTAATATGTTAAAAATTATTTCTTTAAAATTTTTTCGACGCTTTTTCTTATAATAAAAAAACAAAAAATATAAAAAACAGTTAAAAAAGGCTTTTTTTTACAAAAATGATTTTTTTATTGGAATAGTTTCTACTCATTTTTATAAGGAAAAACGCTGAATTTTTTTCAAAGAAATTGATTTTTATCATGTTAATTTTATACGATATATTTTTAACTGTTTTTTAAACATTTTTTTTATATTTTTTAGTTTTTGATTTTTATTAAAAATGTTTCTACATGTATTTATAAGGAAAAGCGTCAAAAATAATTTAAAAAAAAATAATTTTTAACATGTTAAGTTGAATTTTTAAAAGTGTTCCCTCCTATATGTATATATATATATATATGAAAAGTGCAATTGAAAGTGCAGATGTGCATTTCTAATATTGTTAATGTAAAAAGTAGTGTATTATGGATGGTAGTGTAAATCAAAGTGGAAATTGTCTAATGTTGATAATGTATTACAGAATTTGTCAAATAAATGATACATATACACATGTGCATGAATAATTGTTACTTGATTTTTTTTTGTTTTCTAGTGACGAAAAAATAGCGATTTTTTCAAAAAAAAAAATTAAAAAATTTGTGTGTTTTTATTTTACCTTTTTATGTATTTTTGGTTGTGTTCACATTGATTATCGCGGTTCTTGCAATAAAAGGTGGTTCATAACGAATCCTTCTCCTATATATATATATATATATATATATATATAATTTCCTTACTAGTTTTTTTTAATGGGTAACTTATTATTTTATCCCACTAACAAGACATGTGGAGGGGTATGGTCCTAAAAACCATGCGTTTGCGCAAGGTGTCATATCCTCATAATGATAACAGGTTACTGGAATAACATTGCGCGCTACGCGCAACGGTACGCCAACATTGAAACCGGCCGGTTGCCTAACAAACCTTGCGCACTCTGCGCAACGGCAAGTTAAACCTGGAAGCGCAGGTCCCTGACCCTGCGCGGATTGAACAAACCTCTAGCCACGAATTCCTAAAACCTTGCACAAAGACTAAGATGAGAGCAACTAATACTTTGTCATGAGAACAAAAGGAGTTGATTCCTACAAGTTCACGCTGTTCAAAAAGCATTGATAAGGCCACGCGGAAAGGAGAAGCGCAAAGAGGCACATATCAAATACAAGGGTACAAAGTGGCAGCACTGTGACCAAATAACCGCTCGACAGGTTGTGCCAGACCACGTTGCATGGTGAGCAGTCTTGCAGAGGACTAAAAGTACCCAAGGACGTACACGTGGCACTAACCAACTCACGTCAGGAACTGTCACACGATCTCTACTAACGGCTGATGACAGGTCCGACAACAATTACAACTGCCAGGACACGTGGCCCCATTCACTGTGCGCCAAGCGCCCCTCCTGCCGAAGACCATTAACGGTCGTAGCAAAGGAGACAGAATGGATATTCCTGGTTGTCGGTTCCAGGCCCAAGGCCCATCAGTCCATCTCCTATACACCTCTCTTCGTCTATAAAATAAGGATCACACCTCAAGGTAAAACACATTATTTGGAGCTCACTCACTAATCACTTGCTTATACCTTTGCAAACCTCGATACTTATTCTCACGCCGGAGTGTGGTCACGGAGAAAACTCTCCCCCTTTTCTCACGTGGCGAGACTAACAGTGCTTTCAGTTTTGTAGTGAGTTTGAAGCAAGATCATACCGACGAGCAAACGAGAGATAACCTTTATACGCAGAGACTTTGAACCATCACCCAGATATCTACGAATACCGTTAGGTCCAGTGTTTCTTCAACATGTACATTAGGTGTTTTAAGCCACTCGATCGACTTTATTACATTTTCAATTTCTACTATTATATCAACAAAAAGAGAAATGAGTATATTGTGTATTTTTTCGACAATTCCTTGGGAAGGCCATACTTTATTTACCTCCAGATGATCCAACAAGTGACAAATATTATCGTTTCACCGTAGAAATAGAGTTATCGTACGAATAGCGTGTAAAAGTAAAAAAGCATGGTAGTATTTTCGTAATTATTTTATTCGTTGAATAATTATCAAAATTACTCTACAAGTGCATTAAAAACATCAAAGCTAAATTAATCTACAAGTGTATAATAATTACTATACTAGTTCATCAAAATAACATAACATACACAATTACTCTACAAGTTCATCAAACAATATACAATTCAAAATTACTCTATAAGTACATCGTAGTTACTCTATAAGTGGATTAAACAACTAGTCATTCAAAATTACTCTACAAGCGAATCATAATTACTCTAATAGTTAATAATTAATACACTACTACAAGATATAATTAAAAATTACTCTACAAGTGCATCAAACAACTAGTTATTCAAAATTACTCTACAAGTGTATCATAATTACTATGCTAGTTAATTAAAATAACATAACATACACAATTTCATGAAACCACATACAATTCAAATTACTCTAAAAATGCATATAATTGCTCTACCAGTTTATAAAAACGAACTCATTTACTCAACAAGTTCATTAAACAACGTAAATTCAAAATTACTCTACATATGCATCAAACAACATAATATTCAAAATTACTTTACAAGTGTAGTATAATTACTCTATTAGTTCATCAAGATAATTATTCTACTAATAGAATAAATGAATAATTATGAAAAATGTCACAACGCTTTTTACGTTTTCACGGCATTCATATGTTTTGTACGATAATCGTATTTGTATTTGATCTTTTGTAATTAAAAGTGTTTTAAATATTATTTCGAAGTAGTTGATATAAGCTTTTTGTGTGATGGCTTGTAATTTTTCTCTTGGTTATGGAATATTACATTTTATTGGATTCTAGTAAATAAATAAACGACAAAAAACAAGATTATAATATTGACAACATGAATGTTCAAGTATAAATTGAAGATGTCAATGACTCAATATTATGTTTTGGTTGGTTGTACTCCAAATTTGCCGCGTGAAGGAGCGTAAACCGTTCCATTTGTGTGTAAATTTTGACTCAGCAACTTTGACTGATTTCTATGAAGGATCTATTCTTGAAAATTTTAATTTGCTTTATGTTCTTTTTAAGGTAAATTATATTTTAATCTTATATGTGGCGTTTCTTCTATCGAGTAAACATCCCTTTCTTAAGAAGCAGTCGAAAATTCTAAGGCTACTTAGGCAAGTTTTTGAAGGATGTTTTTTACGTCATTATCATGTCATCATCTAAGAAGGATACTTCTTCAAGAATGGATCAAAAGAAATGAAGGATGAACCTCTCAACTTATTTTTTTCTTTTTTAAATTCAACATTTTTTTCTAACATTTAATAAGTTATAAAATAAAATCATTAATAGTAAAAAACAAACATTACATAACTTAAAAAAACATAACTTAAAAAAACATACCTTTAAAAAACATAATTTAAAAAATACTAAATTGGTAAAACTCAAAAATCATAAGAATTCCATTTTTAGCGATCTTTTCTTTCATTTTACGCAAAATTGCTCGGTCTTCTTCCGGATACGAGTTGATATCGGTTGTCATTATCTCCATATTTCTAGTTCGTTCTTTTCTTGCTTCAACCGAACTCGTTCGTCCACTTCACTTTGCTTCTCTTGTGCCTTTTGGGTTGTAACCTCGGTGTATGCTTTGAACTGGACCATCAAGTCGTCCATTTTCGAACCGTCCCCCGTTGCGGCTTGTTTTTTGCAGCCGTTGTCTTTTTGGCTTTGTCCCTGCCTGGTGGACGTGCCTCCTCTCGAACTACGTGCTCTTTTTCGTCAAATTGCGGCTCGTCGTTTATATTTATTTGGCATCGTGGCAAAATTTATAAAAAAGTGAAGAATTTTATAAAGTTGAGAAAGAGTTTGGGTTGAAGTGGTTTAAAAATAGGGTGAGATGTGTATTTAAAGGTAAAATAATTAATTTTCTTTTTATAAAACTAGCCGTTGCATTTAATAAGAAGTTGATTTTTTTTAAAACTAGCCGTTGAACGACATTAAATGGGTGAGGTGGAGGGCCGGCACAAACGTCTTGGTCAAGACGTTGAAGACGACTATGGGCCTGAGGAAATGGTGTTGGGGACTGACGCCGAGGCTAGTCGGGCCAGGGCCGTTCCCTACACCGACGAGCCTAATTATTGATGTGTTATAAATGTTACAATTTTCTATTTTGTGGGCTATATAATGGTGTAATCTTTTGATCTGTAGACCTCGTACTAGAACACTATTTGTCCTGTTATCTTAAAACGTTCATGACTTTCTCATAGGATATTTAAAGAAATCATCATAACAATAAATGCTTTTTATCTTTAATATGAGTTTATTGCTATATACAAATAAAATAAAAATTACATTTTCTTTGTTAGGTTTTCTATGCATTGTGTTAAAGATTTTAGTCATTAGCTTTTGAACGTTATGTTTTTTAGTAAGGTTTCTATACATTTTGTTATTATCAGAACTTGTAATACAATATTATCTTGGGTTATGTTCATTGTGCTTTTATTATCAGAATCTATAAAACAATTTAGGATACAATGAAGATTATATTATATTTGCGTTGTCTATACATTGTGTTTTGGTTCTGATTGTTGTGTTTTTCAACTGTGTGAGTTTTCTATACATTGCGTTATATGTTCTGGTTATTGTTTTTAGTTTGATATCCATTGTGTTTTAGTTTGTTGTCCATTGTGTTTTTTTTTATGTTTATGGTGTTTTAGTCTGTTGTTCATGGTTTTTAGTTTGTTGTTTATTGTGTTTTTATTATGTTGTCCATTGTATTTTTTATCTGTTGTCAATTGTCTTTTTAGTCTAACTCCCATTGCATTTTTAGTTTGATACTCATTGTTTCTTACATTTTGTCTATTGTGTTTTATGTTATTGAGTTTTTAAATTTTACTTTTAAGTATAACAATAGCGTACTCATATTTAGTTATGACAAAAAATTTAAGAGGGGGGTAGCATTTCATTTGGGTGTGCATGTTTTTTAGCATGTTACAAATATATACATATTGATTTTTTTGTTTGAGAAGAAACTAACTTTCCTACTTGATTTCTCATTAACACTTGGCATATCTTTCACCATTCTCATCTATTAATAACCGAACCTATAGTGTTATCTATGTATGTATTCTAATTTAATTAATTAAATTTGTAAATAAAGAGAAAAGTAATACTTTTGTTGTATTATTAGAACAATATAACTAAATATAAGTTTTTTTTTATTAACAATTGCAATGTCTATTGAAAAAGTGCAGCAAATTATATGCAATTTCTTAGTCTTGATAGATATATAGGATTTTTCAAAAAACAATCATGATATGCTAATTATTTTTTCAATCTTGTTTTAAATTTTATCAAAGTTATTGTATTATACTTGAATGTTAGTGTCATATAATGATTCAAAGTAGTTGAAGAGTGACTCCACACATTTCACGATACAATTTCCCTAAAACAAAAGACTATCCGTTGTGGACATCCGTTAACGATGACGGGAGCCACGTCAGAGCCATGTCGCTCGCTCGCACCACAACATGGTGAAGCTAATGCCGACGCGAGCGAGCAGATGTGACCATGGTCGCTTGGGTGAGTGGTTGTTTAGGAGGTATTAGCTTGGGCTATTGGTGAAGTTATCACAACAAGCTTAAGTGAGGAGGGGCGCGAGTAAGCAAGGTGATGAGTAGACATCTAGTCACCGTATTGTGTTGCAATATTAGAGGATGAATCCGGGTTATGAGTTGAGCCAAACTTATACTCTAAAGGTCATTAGAGATTGTCCTCCTTGGAAGTGATTTCACTTGCTTCTATTTGTTTAAATCAAACAAATTACATGAAACTTATTGGTACTTGATTGATTCGGATCTTTCTAAAAGACAAAATAATATAACCAAATTACATATAAGAGAATCAGAGGCATATTAAAAAATAATTTTTATGACAATTTCATACCTAGGGCGGACCCAATGCCTAGGTGTAAGAGGCGACCATCTTCTTTGATTTTTCTTTTTGTTATAGGTACGTGAAAATCCTGATCATCCTCTAAAAATTTTCAATCATACATTTTATACTCATCGGATATGTGTGAACTTGTCGATAGTCTGATGTTGATGGAGCCAGAGCATTTGGGATGAAAATAAAAAGTGAAACTAGATAGTTGACTTTTTCTATGGTAGCATATGAAGAACCGATGTTTTAAAATCTAGTTTTTGAATTATATCAGGTTAGGCTTTAAAATGGTTTATCGGTTAAACCGGGTTGTATCGGGCGGTTCAATCGGATTACAAGCTAACCCTATAATTCTATAAAATGCAAATTTCTCTCAAAAAAACCAATGGAATCTCACTTATGATTTATGTAACTGGTTTTATCTAAAAAACTATCTGAAAATATACAAATTTAATAATCCTTTTACTTTTCATTATTTATTCGTATTTTTTTGGTCGTGCATCTGATTTTCGATATCTACTTATTTTATAGAAATGAACAACTTTTATTATTTTACAACATTTCCAAGGATACGTAAAATTAGATGAGCTATGCAAAATATTACGTTTTGAAGTATAATTTGGTGTGACAATGATTACTACACATGTACCTACATTAAAAACATGACTATTTATGATTTTTTTTTAAATTTGAACACACCTAAAACTCATATATAAATTTTGGTTCGTAGATCAGTAGACGAATATAGTTAAGCAGGTAGACTAACCCGAGGTTTAGCCCCAACTACTTCAACTCTACTTTTTTTATTTGATAGCTACTCGTCTGGTGTTAATATCCTAATAATGTGATTATTTAGAAAATAATCATTTTCAGCTCTACTTCAACCCACTTTATTTAAATTAATAATAATAATAATAGTAATAATATTTATTATTAGTATTATTATTAATTTATTAGAAATTAGAAGGAAATACGGTAAAATAAATATTGCACTATTTCTCTTTTTTAGCCAAATCAAAGACATAATTGACATATTTCATTAAATGATACGTGATTATTGATAAATAAATCTGATATATTATTTCTTATCTTGTTGTCAAATAAATCATATATAGGGTAAGGTTATTGTAAGAAAATATAAAAGTGTGAGAAGGATAAGAAAAAATCTAAACCATTAGATATTTTATCTAATGGTTGAGATATTGATGACAATCTTGTAATTAGTGTTGACTATTAAACTAATTAATTTTCTAGATTAAGAGTATAAATGTAAATTTAACGTTTTTAAAATAAGAAACTAAAATTAATATACATGCAAATTCCCCCACCCCCCTCTTCTTTTTTAAACGTCAATAACTTTTTATCGGAACTTTTTAAAAAAAAATTACACCATAATAACGAGTGTTTTTTTATCTTTAATATGAGTACCATTTTGATATACTTATGTAGAGAAAAAATTACGTCTCGCTTGGATGTTTTAGTCCATAGTGTTTTTTCTATGTTCATACAATGGTATTTTAATTGTAGGGTGTTATTTCTGTTATATTTTTGTTCTTCGTAAGATGTATGCCTTCAATATATATGCTATGATGTTTTTATGAGTTATGGTGCTATTCCTGTAATATTTGATGTGAGGACAAAGGTTATTGATTTATTAGAGTGTTAGTTCTGTTATATTCAATGTTAGGGTGTTCTTTATAAGATGTGTGTCTTCAATATACATGCTGTGGTGTTTTTATGAGTTAGGGTGTTGTTTCCATTATATTACTGTTCTTTATAAGATGTATGCATTCAATATATACATGCTGTGATGTTTTTATGAGTTAGGGTGTTATTTCTTTATAAGATGTATGCCTTCAAATTAAAAATCCCTACAATAACTGCAAAAAATCGGTTACATATATTCATTTCATAATTAGGTTTTATTAATTAAATTACACTTATGTCCTTAAACTAATAAAATAAAAAAGTGACACGTGTCACCTCTAAAATCATTTCTTATCCTTCTCACACTTTTATATTTTTTACATGAACCTCTACCTATATATATATAGATATATATATATATATATATATATATATATATATATATTTTAAAAGATTGACAAAATCCTATTAAAAATAGTTATAAGATATATGGTGAGATTAAGGGTCAAACTTTTCTCCATCCGTTCAAAAAGATCAATTTATATTTGATACGAATAAGAAATATTAATTAGTTATACGTTGGATAATATAAATATGTTTTGGTTGGTGGTTACCGTTGCACACTACGAAATTGACGAGCTAAAATTGAATGTGTAGAAGTTTCTAGCAGTACTAGAAACCAATTTTCGTTGACTGAGTCATGAAATATTGTAAGATTCGTGATTGCAACTCGTTTGTATGTAGCTTATTAAAAATTTAATTGTATTAAATTTGAGCTTATTTAACTAGAAATAGTTAGCGACTTAACACGTATATATTATAATACATTACAAATAAGTTACTAACATAAGTCAGTAAGCTTTGCGCTGGGGTGCCTCAATCCTAATGCTGGCCGTCGTAAAAGAATATATTAAAATTTTAATATCTATTTATACTAAATATATTTTCCATTCAAAAACCATCCAACTCTCAATATTATATCTATATTTAACCTTCAATTTAAAAATTTATGGAAGAAGATATGGATTTCTCATAATCATCATCGTCGTCATCATCATCAACACCTCATCGGATGATTTCGAGGAAGACAACATTTTCACAAGGACGACTAAAATCATGGTCCGGTATTTAATCAATTGTGCCACAACTTCACGTCTGCTTACACGACGACCTTCACCAGTCCGAGATAGTCAGGCTGCAAATGAACGAGTGGTACATGACTTATATTTGTGATGATCCGAGTATGAGGTGATGTGAGGTTATTTAACCGTGTCTTAAAGTGTTTAACTGTGAGATTTTATAGGATTATGTGTATGAAAACGGTTTATTTTGAGGTGGTTTTGATTTACAGGTATTTGAAGCTTAACAGATGGATTTTGGGGCTTGACGGAAGGTTTTCGAGAAGCATTATGAAGTGTTGGAAGCATATACACAAGTTGGAAGATCAAAACATGAAAAACAGAACGTTTGGTAGCAATCGGCGCTGATTTCAGTGCACAACAACAGAAAATCACAATTTGGCGCTACGAGGCGTTGATTTTGGCGCACCTGGCGTTGAATCCAGACATGACTCGTGAATTTCATGTTTTTTTCCACCCTATTTAAGGTCAAGCATTCCTAAAACGCAAAGATCATCAATCTTAGCTGTTTTCCATTCCTCAAGGACGATTTTTGGAGTTCCAAACTTCAATCCAACCATCAATCATGCAATTCCCCATCAAGATTGAAGATCAAATCAAGAACATAAGCGACTAAACCACCCGTGATCATCTCTAGGGCTAGGGTTTGTGTCGGGAAGCAGGTCAACTTGTATTTACATACTTTGGATTTGGATTTTTCTAATCATTCGGTACTTTATTCTCATGTTTATTTTTTTTATTAAACAATGTTTGGATTATCTCATACACACTTTTTTTTTTATCAATTATTTGTTTTTTTATCAACAATTGGGATTAAATTCTAAATTGTTATTGTTCTTTAACCTTTAACCATTGAATTTGACTGTGTTTGTGAAATATAGGATTGGTAATTAACTAGTTTACTATTTAGTTGCATCAATCTTTCGGTTTCGATCGTGATCATTGCAATCAAATATATTATCTGTAAGTTATATGTCAAACAAGTAGGTTAACAAATCATGTCTATGTGATTTTCAATTGGTAGTAATTCGATTACCTAATTTTCTACACAACCCGAAAACCCGGAGATTGGTTATTTTCTCTCAACTTTTTACAACTACAATAATCAACCTTTTTTTTAACAAAAAACAAATAGTTTAGAATAAGATAACTACTAAAAGCAATGACCTTTAACACTATTCACTAGTTTCCTGCGGATTTAACACCCTTTTGACTCTTTACTAGTTAAGGTGATTCAGACACTTTTTAAATAAATTTTTGAGCGATCTTACGACATCGACCACGATGAAGCTATTTTTAGGTGTCGTTTTTACATGATCCGGAAATATTTGTAAGAATACTTATCGATTTGGAGCGAATATATACATTTTTTCAACAAAGAACCGACGCTAGAAGTAAACTTGGTTTCACCGCATTACAAAAAAAATGTACAACTACTATTCCTTAACTTGCCTACGACACTAGCACCGACCCATGGGATAAGTATTCGTAGATGTTGGAAAAAAATCGTGAGAGAGTATTCAATATTTTTGTGAAGGTATAATTTTATTGTTATTATTCTTTATTATTTAAATGTGTGATTTAACTTTACGGGAAGAGATATTAGAGGAGACTGACGTTTAGCGACATTCAACAAATATAAAAGGTACATGAAGTACACACTTTCCCGGGATACTTAGTAGTAGCAATTGCACACACTGACCGTTGACGGTCCAACTGCTTGGCGAGCCTTATTGGCCTAACGTCAACGCTTAAAGTTGTGTCATCATATGCATTTAGATCAAACCAATTATCGGTTAGATACATACAACTTCCAAATCCGAATAAACTGATCCGAACAAATTAAATAAATCAATATTCAATCAGATAAACACCTCTAAAAACAAATTGACCCAAAGAGGTGTTTTTAACCTCTTTTACTTGTCTTGCCATCCTAACAAGTATAAATTGCTTACCATAAACATTGGAAATAGGCTTCATAATATTTTATTAAAATACATGGTGTGTATAAAATCTCTACATAAAACCTAATGCAAAAGATACGTAGTAATCTAATATTTGTTTTGCTAACATAACGTTTCTACTTTTTTCAATAGATATATAAGTCATGAGTTGACCGTAAGTCTATGGTACAATCATGTGTTGACCGTAGGTCTACGGTACAACTATAAAAGTGCCACACATAACGCATTCTATGGTATTACCACAAAGCCCTTTTTTCTAGTCAATTTTTAGCAAGTTTTCGCCGTACATATTTATTTGTTCATATAAAAAAAAAAGAAACAGTTACATGAATTATGTTGTGATATGTTTATATTAAGGTTTTATTCCCTAAGCTTCATGTATTACAATATACCATATCTTTATCAGGTTTATTATAGTTACCTGTTACTCAATATAGTTTATAACAATAACAATGCAATATGGTTATTTTTTAGATTACTGTAAATTATTTCTAGTATTTATTAGGGACAATAGTAGTATGATAAAGTGGAGGACCAAATGGAGGGCATCAAGAAATCCAATATCTTATCCTTGTTCTAGTTATGTGGCTCTCTCCACCCCATCTTAGAAATCATCATCTAAACATATAAAAACAAAATAAAAAACAAAAGCAAAATAGAGAATGAAGATGGCAGCCAGTTTTCTCTCCAACCCAACCACCTTCCTCTCATCATCATCATCTTCTTCTTTAACCTCTCAGAAACAACACACAGTGAAGGGAACTAGTGTGTGTAAACCAGTGTGTAGATTACCAAACTACCCTCCACATATCTCCAAGAGAAGTCTATCCATAAACCTCACTTCATTTTTCCTGTTGTCCTTAACTGGAAATGCCAATGCTGCCATTTTAGAGGCTGATGATGATTTGGAACTCCTGGAGAAGGTCAAGCAAGATAGAAAGAAAAGGATTGAAAAACAAACTGTTCTTAATTCAGCCAACAAAGACAAAGGTTAGTTTCTTGTTAACCTTTGATAGATTATGTGTGTTTATATATGATTAATATATTATTTATATATAAAGTTTACAAATTTGTTTTATAATAATTAACTTGTTATTTGTTAATATGTTATCTAAGAGCTTCTCCATTCTCCGCATCCACTTTCAAACGCATTCGCGTCCCATTAGTTGCCACAAAAGATTACAACTGGTCCTGAGAATTCAAGTGCCCTGTTTGTGCCCGGAAAAACATACGTCGTAGGCCTTAACGAAATAGATAATGCAAACTTTTTTTTTGCCGCTTAATGAGCTTAAATTATAAACTTTGAGATTCATAGTTCTAAATAAGCTTAAGATATAAGTTTATGGTTATGTTTTATATTTTAAAACATATATACCATATATATAGGATTTTTTAAATGTGTACCCATATAAAATGTGCCCTGGCCGGGAGTCCTTCCAGCCCACCCCGGGCTGACTATGCAACCAGTATCTCAAAGACACACATTTCCTTTCCTTTCAAATGTTACGTCCACTTTAACACCTTTATCAAAATAATACATATATATGTGAGGGATAGGCCCCCACCGTGTCCATTCGCTCGTGTTTGGATATCTGGATTCCGAACGACACCATCTAGACTCCTCTGACATTACTCTCGCTCGGATTTGCATGCCACTTGGCATCCATGTCTCTTTCCGATTTGTGTTATTGGAGATGCTCTAATAGTAACAAAGTTTTAAAATTATCTAAATGGTGTGAAATTCTTATAAATGTAAAATTTAGAGATGTAAATAGAGCATATATGAACTTGATTACTATTCAACAATTGGTTTTTCAAGTTAAGCATACAGTTATAAAGAAAACTAGTGATAAACTAATAACAAAGTTTATATAATTGTTTTATTTAGGTTATTCAACTTCACTAACTATAGAACAATAAGTCGAATTATTTTATAGTTAAAAAACGTAGGAATAATGTTATTGAAACCTTGTTAAGTGTTTATTCAAAGTTCTGTAATTAATTAATACATTATTATAGTTAATGATGTAAAACTAATACAATTATCTTAAATAAAATCTAAATTGGTACAGAATATCTACAAGATGTTATTTACAAGCTTAGCAAAGTAGGCCAAGCCATAGAGAACAATGATCTACCTTCAGCTGGTTCCATTCTTGGTCAAACTGATGCTGACTGGCTCAAGAAGGCTAATGCAGCTCTCTCACAGGTACTTATATAGTTATATACCGTGTCGTTTACGCTTTATAGGGTTGTACTTTATCTAACAAAGTACAACCCTCAAAGCAAAACACTTTTCTACACCTAAATACTGTTTAATTTTGCACTTGCAAGCAATGTTTTAAATGCTGGTATGAACCGGTCGGTTAAACCGGATACCGGACATGACCCAGGTACGATAAAGATCAGTAAAACCCGAATACTGTATGTTTTATATACCAGCGGTAAAGACGGTTCTTCCGGTTCAAACCGTTGAACCGATTTGCATAATCTTAAAATTTGATTTTTTAAATTTAATAAAATACGATTATTAAGGTAAAACTATCATTCCATATCTCCGATAATTAACCTAGTGCCTGTTACCATGGCCAGCCCTGAGGGTGGGCGGGGAGGACCACCGTCCAGGGCCCGATATTTCGAAGTGCACGTTATTTAAAAAAAAATCCGATATGTATATGTATAAAATATAAATTAATAGGGTATACCCATACAAACACCAACATAGGCACACTTACAAACCTATTTTTATGATCAAGATTCGTTATTAGCTATTGACATTAGGTTTAGATCTTTATTGAGCCCATACCCAATTTTGTTAAGGTTTAAGGGCACATTTTTTCAAACTCGATCAGGGTACACGAATTCTTAAGGCCGACCCTACCTGTTACCCACCTCGTCCAATGTAATATTGTTTATATAAGTATTAAAAATGTTCTTAAAATACTTAATATTTTACAAGAAAATTGCTGTCTTTTAGATAAAACCATGATCACTCACATAATAATTGAGATTGGATTATATTTTGAGATGAATTTGTATTTTATGGAATTAAAGGGTTAACTAGTAACCTGGTTAAACCATTTTGTTAAGGCCTAAGGGCACATTTTTTCTAACTCGAACATGGTACACGAATTCTCAGGGCCGGCCTTGCCTGTTACCCACTTCGTCCAAAGTAATATTGTTTATATAAGTAATAAAAATGTTCTTAAAATACTTAATATTTTACAAGAAAATTGTTGTCTTTTAGATAAAACATGATCAGTTACATAAATCCTAATTGAGATTGGATTATATTTTGAGATGAATTTGTATTTATATTAAAGGGTTTACTAGTAACCCGGTTGAACCATTTCAGAGTCCAACCTGGTATGATTTAAAAACCAGTTTTTAAAACACTGCTTGCAAGGATGTAAACTCGCGCCACTTTTATGAGGGACAAACACGTTATCACAAGTCGTGTTTGATGATTTGTTTTTCTACAGTTGAGTTCGAGCGCTGAGGAAAAGGCCGAAGTGGATACGTTCAACTCGTCGTTGACTTCTTTGTATTCGTCGGGTACATTCGCGTTACTTTTACTTGTAAAGTAGAACCATCAATGCATAAAGTTAAGTGTGTGAATTTGAATTTGATGCAGTAACAAAGAATGACATAGAAGGATCAAAATCAGCTTTTGTGGACTCAGCAAGTGCATTTGAGAAGTGGACAACATTGACTGGTTTAACTGGTCAACTTAAAGGCCTTTGAGCAAAGTTGTAATTTATAGTTCTTTTGATTTTACAAATGAAGGTTTATATGACAAGCAATTTGCTTGCATGAACCCATATTACTATTTTTTTTAAATAAATTTAATTTGCTTAAATTTCGAGTGTAAGAAGAAACTAAACTTGAACTCCTACATTCTTGTATCTTATAGTTTGTTTCTCAAGATTCCTAATTCCATGAATGATCGAAGACGTGGTGCGTGTTCAAATCCTTGTAAGTGTAGGCCGATTAGGTGATATTTAGGAGGAAAAAATATGTTAAAAAACAGTAAGTTGTAAGAACGAACATAAACATAGGTGGCACAGTTGCCACCATCACCATATGTCGTATTGTTAGGACCCGAGTTCCCTCATCATAACTTAGGGGCTGCTTGTTTCAGCGCTTAATGGCCTCTTAATGGTTCAGACAACAGATGTCTGAATCTCTAAATGGTTAAGCATTATACTGAGTTTGAATGATTAAGACATCTTATCTGAATTGGTCAGACATTTGTCTTTAATGGTTAAGCATTACACTGGATTTTAATGGTTTAGACCTCTTATTGGTTTAACACTTACCTATTCAGAAGTTGCCAAACTGCCCTTTAGAACAAGAAAAACTAGAAATTTATAACAGAAAACCAGATAACCCTGTAAGTGTGATACATGTACTTAGAGAGATGATGAGCTTATACTACTATGTATATATCATGATAACAAATAACACAATTATAACTCATTCATCTTCCAACACTGAAAAGTTGAAAAATAAAAATGGTTCAAGTGTGATGGTTATTGACTTATTGTGTCATCTTAAATATACATTCTCTCTCTTCAACTTGGAAATAATTTGGGTACTTTAAGGCCCATGATTGTATATGGGCTTCCAAGTATCCCTTCTGTGGGCTTATCTAGTAGACCCAGGGTTTGATTTGTTTCTTTTCTTCACCGGTCCGCAGCTAGATGGGCTCAGCCCACTGATATGTTTAATATAAGTTTCACAATACCACAAAATTTTTTTTTATTTCACTTACAAGAGATGTATCATATCATTATGATTATGCATTTATTCAGTGTTTCTAACTGATGAAATATGATCCGGACAATCGACCACACTTTATTATTAATAATATTATATTGAAGATATGACAAGTAAGGTTACAACTTCCTCAGGGAATGGAGTCATCCCAATTTCCTTAAATTTCTCCATGAGTCATATCATCGCTACAATTTTTTTCAAGTTTTTTGAGAGATGCCCGTGTTGTCTTGGCTTTACCAAAACTAAATTATTTTATTTTAATTTAAAATCTAAAACATTAACCCCTTTTCCCATTCTCCCCATCAAATTGATGACATTGATTCTTGGTGACAAAAAAGAACCCCAGATTCAGAGGGGGGGGGGGGGGGGGGGGGGGGGTGGTTCTTTGATGGGGACGGACCAACCCCGCCTTCCACTTCGACCCCCTAATGCTAAATAATTAACATAATGGATAGTATAAGTCCACCTTGAGGTAAGAACTAAAAAGTAAACTAACTATTATTTGACGAGTACTCTCTGTCCTTTAAGACAATTTCGATCCTTTTGTCTCTAACAACATGTCTCAGGTTATTGGTGAATTGACTCCCAGTAAACGATTAAGCAAGGTATGTAAAATGTTCATCAACTCTTGTACGTAGATGTGATAGCCTCGTTATATTAGCGAGTACTTTAGAGATTTCGGAATACAAATCCTTTGCTTCTACAGTAACAAAGTGTTTATACTTTGGTGTATAAAGCTGAGAAAATTAGAAAGTCTCTAATGGTTTATGTATGTTTCCTATTGCAAAAATGAAGGGATGGGTTGTGCTTATAGGCCATGAGAGGCACCCTCACACCAAGGGACAACTTTTTTTAGTGTTATTTATACGCTAAAATCCGGATCGACTCCTTAAAAATTTAATTAAGCCTCTCATAACCCCCTTACCCCATGAAAAAAAAACTTAGGTCTGCCATTGCTAACCACAAAGACATCCATTGGTGGTAACAATTGACGAACAAGTTCCTACTGACTCAAGCTAAACATTAGCAGGAACTAAGTTTATGCTGGCACTAAACCAACCTTTAAAAATAAATAGTTAATGTGCGCTATTAAAACGACACTTTAGGGCCATTGGTCACAGGCGTGTGGCACGTGCGAAAGGGTGTGTTGCACCCTTTTGAGCCCCCACCTTTTCCTCATATCTAAGCAAGTAATATCCATGGAAGGCTCCCACCTATATAACCGTGTGAGATTCTAGTATCATGGGAGTGTTTTAACACCTCTAGCAAGTTATGTATACCTTATGATCATCTTGTTCCAGAAAAAAAGTATGTCTAAATGCAAGTGAAGCGAACACCAAGCAAGAGAGTGGATAGCAGAGAACCAAATATGCACGTAAGCAGCAATTATAACTGAACTTCTTGATGTTCTTATTAGATGAGACCACAAATACAGTATACACAATAAATGCGATATCGATGGGCCATTTAGGCTTTAGTCTAGTAGTCAACACACTAGTACAAAAAGAGATATCTAATATGGCAGTTTTTCAATCAAATATGACGGTATATTAATCGTCTTAAAAGACAACGCCATTTTTGGTCATTAGCGTCATATTTGGTATTAAAACCTTTTTAAAACATTTCAATAGACCGTCATATTTGATATGTTTTAAGGTTCCATATTAAAGCCTAATATGACGTTTGTGTGTGTTAACCATCATATTTAATATATATAAAGCGTCATATTAAAGCCTAATAAGACGGTTTGTGGTATGTTAATAAGACGGTTTCTAGTGTATTGACCGTCATATTTATAAAGCATCATACTAAAGCCTAATAAGACGGTTTGTGGTGGGACTAAGCTGGTTAGTTGGGTGGTGCATCCATATATTTCACCCAGACCCATATGTAGTTCATCTTAATTCATGAGATTTACAAGCACATATATGAAAAGGATATACCAAACAATGAACCGTTTTATAAATAGCTAAAGAATCCATCTTGACCCATTAGTCAAGCACTCAATTTAACAAAGAAAAAAATCAAATCATTCAGCTTTACACCCATGCAAAAAAACACTTCAAAAACCTCTTTGACTTTGTGCAACTTCCTTCATCCACCACAAGCTCTGACCAGTTAACTAGAATTCCTTTGCCACTGATCAAAACACATAAAATGTTTATCAGCTATCATTCAGGATTAAAATAAAGCATGATTCCAAATTCTAAATGCATAAGTCATGCCAACTATAGTCAACATTAATACAAAGCCATGTGTTGCTCCTAGGAATCCCTAATAATATATGTGCCCCTAGGCCCTTGGGGTCAAATAGACAAACGGATTAAAGTGACTTAACCATCTTTGCAATTGATTCTCAATATAATGAATCAAAAGACTATGTTCTGAAGCTCACAAGTTTCCTAAACATTTATAAAAATGTAGAAAAACTAAAAAAAGATACTATGAATAGATTCACATACTAATACACTTACCTTCATTGATCCTCCTCATCCTCAGCATCACCAAAAGATGATATAAACACCTTTAAAGTACGCTCTACAAATTCATCAATTTCACCTTGACGAACCATTGTAGTTTTATTTACCAACTAAAACATAAAGATAAATAAAAGTTAGGTTATGGTTTAATACACATTGTTGTTAAACGTATATAAATAGGAATGTACAAAATATACTTACCATATGTTCTCTGTTACAAATCACAAAATCATACATAGCCAACATAACACAATAACCGCACTCCCATCCATTAGGTTGTAGACGACACTAAATAGTTAATTGAACTTACAATTAGTTAAATCAAATATAAAAATAAACAAACTACAAAAAATGAATCAGAACTTACTTTAATCTTATTCCACGTCATATTTTTTCCTATGGCCTGTTTGAATAATGTTGTAATCTCGTAACATGAATAATCATTATCATTTTACCTTTACGTGAATCAAATATGTACCCCTTCCCAGTGTTCCCTGTGTAAAATGGTCTGATTTAAGAAACACTTAACAAATAAAAACGAAAACAATATTCTAACATAACTAAAAGAAGGTAGCATTAATATAAATGATCTTGATATGAAACAAATAGAATACCCAGCTATATATGGTGCAATAAACCATTGTTTGTCCTTATGAAAAGAGATGACCTTTTTAATGTAGTCAATCACAAAGTCACCATCATCTGAGACAAGTTCACATTCAATATAACGAGGATGAAAATATGCAATATTATTTAAACCCTCCCGTTCCCTAGCTACATATAAATACCTGAAATAAAAGTAGAAATAAATGTGATAAGATTAGTAACCCTCGGTTATATAGTAAAAAAACTACATACAATATTTAAATAAAAATTAGCGGAACATACATTGTGAACCAATGCACAAAGCAAATATCTACCCAACCGTTGACACATAACTGAATAACCGCCTCAAATTCAATCGTCTCTTGAACACGTTCCTCATACATCCCAGTTGGCGAAGTAAATACCATAGACAAGGCTTTTTCAGATTGAAGTGCCACTTTTTGCACTAATCCATATATGTTTTGAGGCCTTGACCTCGCTATTTCTAAAAGTTCTAATACTTTTGTTTTTTCTTTTGATACTATTGTTCTTTCTTTTGAAGGTTTAGAAGCAAAAATAGGTTTGGTAAGCTGACAGTCAAGAATGGGCTCGGTAGATTGATTAGCATGAACGGTATTTGTAGGTTGATTAGCAATAACGGGCTTGGTATGTTGATAAGCATGAACATGCTCATTAGGTTGATTA
Source organism: Scalesia atractyloides (assembly GCA_947069175.1). Classification (NCBI taxonomy): domain Eukaryota; kingdom Viridiplantae; phylum Streptophyta; class Magnoliopsida; order Asterales; family Asteraceae; genus Scalesia; species Scalesia atractyloides. The sequence goes on from CAMTDV010000026.1 coordinate 101,339,699, forward strand.
ACATTAATAGGCTCAGTAGGTTTATGAAAAGAAACATGCTCGGCCGTTGTATTCTCAGAAAACTATTTATCAATGAAATAAATCAATCAATAACAATGTTATTAGTAAACGAACATAAATATAAACACATACACACATATATATAAATAATGTGTTTACCAATTGACTAAAAGTCTCATAATCTTGTAATGCATACGAGTATATTTGATACTCGTTTCTTTCATTTGGAATCGCTTGTTGTTGGTCAGCAGATGTTGCCTCAAACTACAATGGCAAAGCATATGGTTTTTTAATATCAAGCAATTAAAAATAATAATATATATTAAACATAACATGTGGCCTATAAGGTGTACTTATAAATTGATGACACGGTTCTACAGTTTGAGGAGAATCTTTGTTCAAAATCTGTACGTTATAAAAAATATTAGTATACTGAAATCAATATACGAATATTATTTATATAATACATACCTTTATTAATTTAACGAGCCATTGAATAAAACTTCCTTTTGTATCTTTCAAAAGTTCTATTTCACCACAAATACATGACTCTGGCAAAAGACGAGTCAATCCACAACCTTCTACAACCCTATCTATTTGAACTTTGACGAAACCATCTATTATTGGGCATCCATGTACAAACCTATCATCAGTAGGATGAACACAGCCAATAACTACAACCTTAAGAGCACCTTGGTCGTCAAGATGCAGAAGTTCACATTTTCTAATAGACTGTAAAAGGTATATATATATATATATATATATATATATATATATATATATATATATATATATATATATATATATATATATATCTAAAATAAATAAATAAACAAACTTTGATATTATGTTACCAATATTTCTGATGAACTACCGGCCGCAAGGCCTATGCCAGGACTACCAAGGATCTTCCCAGCCGCTGTCTCTACAGCCTTGCTCTTATTTTTCTTTGTAGAATAAGAGCCATTATCCTTCAGTTGTTTTTTTTTCTTTTTTATCCTGTTCAAAAAATGTGACGGTTAAAATTTTGATTACTATAAATTTATATAGTAATTATATAAATACTTACCATTAATTCAAGTAATCCTGCTAATTCACCATTTGATATAAGGTTCTCTCTAAGTTCGTATAGCTTTGTGACCGGATTAAAACATGCTTTACTTACTGTATTCCTTATAGAGCTAGGATGTTCAATAGCATCTAAATGTGGATAGCTTGAAACAAGCTGATTCCATCTACTTTCAATGTGGGGCGCCAGTCCAACAAAACCACATCTCCCTACACACGCGGGGACGCGAGGTTAATGTTTTCTGTTGCGCTCTTCTTTGCTTTTTCACTTATTTTTTTCAAAAAATATTATAATAAGTGTTAATATTAATAATAACAAATAAATAAATAAATCACAAATTACCTTTCACTCTTCGGTCTCAACACTTGCAACGAAAGACTTCCATGGTCCCCCGTCTAGATAATCATAATCTTCAAAGGGAGTTTCGCCTTTCTCTTTAACGAGGTTTTTATTTTTATCTTTATTGGAAGATTCTTCTTTATAAACATATTTTTTTCTAAGTTCGTAACGAAATTGCCTCATTATCTTCTTCCCCTTTTCTAATGTTTTTTGTTTTCCGAGGTTGTTAGGAATATCCCAAATTTGCTACATATTATAATTAACAATCAAACATTAGCAAGAACAATTTGTTAATTAAACATGACAACAAAGAATTCCAAAGCTTTTACCAATATATATATATATATATATGATTAGGATCATTTGTGAACAACTTCTTAAAAATGAACTGAGTGAACTAATCTTGACCATTGATTATTTTTTAGATCAAAAGGGTAAGATTGACATTAGCTTTCTTTCTCTCTCTTAATTAAAATCCCTTAATTTTCTCATCTATTAATTCTCTCTCTCACACACATTTTTAATTATTTTTCCATTATTTCATGTACAATCAGTTGTTAATAACGTATATGAAACTCCTAACGGAACTAGGTACTAGACATTGGTTTTTCCTCTCGAATTCAAACCGTATATGAAACTCCTAACGGAACTAGGTCGTGGACTACAAAATACACCGATATATCAAAAGTCTGTACACATTTGTATAAACTAACAACTGTGTATCTTGTATAAACTGATAGTTAGCTAGACTGTACACATGTGTATAAACTAACAGCGGTGTATCTTGTATAAATTAATAGTTAGCGAGATTGTACACATGTGTATAAACTAACATCTGTATATCTTGTATAAACTGATACTATCGAGACGGTACACATGTGCATACACTAACAACTGTGTATCTTGCATATACGGAAACTAGCAAGATTTTAGGAATTTTGATTATATTATTTAATAAATGCAATTTACAAAAGACGCAAATACCCTTCTGTCATTAATTTAAGGGAAGTTACAACATTATAATTACAATCTTGCCATTGTTTAAAAATCTCTAGATGATATAATCCAATGGCTCAGATTAGTTCACATTGTTCACTTTCAATCTAGTGTTTACTCTAGAACTCTACCCATATATAGGGTGAGGTTATTGTAAGAAAATTTAAAAGTGTGAGAAGGATAAGAAAGAATCTAAAGCATTAGATATTTAATCTAATGTTTGAGATCATAGTGACAATTCTGTAAATAATGTTGACTACTAAACTAACTAATTTTCTAAATTAAGGGTATAAAGGTAAATTTAATATTTTTAAATTAAGAAACTAACATTAATACACATGCAAAGTTCTCCCCCTTCTTTTTTAAACATAAATAACTTTTTATACGTAACTTTAAAAAAAAAATACACCATAATAACGAGTGTATTTTTATCTTTAATATGAGTACCATATTGATATACTTATGTAGAGTTATTTCTGTTTTTATATATTTAGGGTGTTATTTCTGTTTTGATTCTGATTAAAGTGTTGACTGGTGTTATATTAGGGTATTATTTCTGTTATATTCAATGTTAGGGTGTTCTTTATAAAAAGTGTGCCTTCAATATAACTAATGTGGTGTTTTTATGAGTTATGGTGTTATTTTTATTATGTTTCTGTTCTTTATAAGATGTATGTCTTCAATATACATGCTGTGGTGTTTTTATGAGTTAGGGTGTTTTATGAGTTATATTTCTGTCCTTTATAAGATGTATGCCTTCAATATACATGTTGTGGTGTTTTTATGAGTTAGGGTGTTATTTTAAATTCGAAAATCCCTACAATAACTGCCAAAAATCGGTTACATATATTCATTCCATAATTAGATTTTGTTAGTTAAATTACACTTATACTCTTAAACTACCAAAATAAAAAGGGACACATGTCACCTCCATAATCTTTCTTATCCTTCTCACACTTTTAAATTTTCTCACATGAACCTCTATCTATATATATATATATATATGTATATATTTTCAAATTCTTATATATATTAAAAGCTATGTTGGTGGCTATAGTGCCACCGATTATAATGAAGATTTTTTTTTGTATGTTCAGGTTTGGGTGTCATGGCAATTATTACTTGAATTTTGGGCTGTTATAGAACTTAGAATGGTGCACTGCCCATACAAGTTTTGGCCCAATGAGATTGAATATCACTTTGCATCAGGTTGAGGTACATCAGCCATGTCATTTTTTACATTTATTCCTTCTACTCTCTTTTTTATTCTATATTAACAATGGGACTAAATTAGATAGAGTTTTGTATTAATATGAAAAATGGTATATAACATGGAGCAAAGAAAACTTACGATCTATTACTTTTTGGTCTAATTTTGTTGGAAATAGAGTTGTATTAAAAATATAGTATTTTTTTATCGTAGACTATAGCAAGTGTCGGTATCGTAACAAACATAATCGATACCGACCCGGTTCCACAACGTAGCGCGGGGAATCCCACTAGCTAAAAGAAAAAAAGAAGAAACAATACCTTAGCGTATTCCCAAATATCTTCATATATTTTAGGGTTTACTTTTCTGGGTTATATGTGTTCGTTATAACTATATCTTTTTATGAAGACATCTAATCTATTTATTTAAGTAAATGCATAAGTACGGAAATTTAAGTGAATGCATAAGTATGAAAATAATATTATAAGTTCATAAATTCATCAAAGAAAAACATAGTTGTAGACTAAAAACATGGAACATAACTCGTTTATCAACAAATATCTCTTCTTTGTGCTCAGATCGTAAGTATTCATCATTGTCTATCCTACAAAAATAAACTTTTATTTATAACTTTAGTTTAGTTTAGTTATTTATATAGAGATAGAATATGTGTGTGTGTGTGTGCGTGTATATATATATCAAACCTTTACTTCTTGGTTTGGGTTGGTTTTTCCATAGATATCCCGTCGTCGTGGTCAGATCGTCGTAAGTATGAGGTGCCAACGGTGATATAATCGTTACCCTGTTGAATACCGACAGAAAATGGTGGTAATTCGTCAAACGGTTGTATTCGTCCTCATCGTCAACATCATCAACACCAAGAATACGTCGCTTACCTTGCAATACTATATGGTATCTTGGATTGCACGGATCTTTAACAAAAAATACTTGTGTGGCTTGAGTTGCGAGAATGAAACCTTCTGATTTATACCCATCCGTTGTAAGGTCAACAAGTGTAAAACCATGTTCGTCAACTTTAACACCTGTGCGATTATTAACCCACTTACATCTAAACAAAGGTATTGTGAACGAGGAATACGATAACTCCCAAATTTCTTGGATGATACCGTAATATGATTCTTTGGTGATTATCATTTTGTCGCCCTTTGTACTTGAAGCTATTTGTGTGACTCCGCTAATTTACGTTGCACTTTTATCAACCGTTAATATCATACCCTTGGTAAGATATTACTCTAAAATCTGGTCCCATCCCGAGTTTCTCCACAGTTTTATCAACATTTGGTTCACCATAAGTTTCCTCAACCTTTTTCTTCAACCAATCACAAAACCCCTCGTTATGCCGTTTGGTATACCAATTATCTAACTTGCGCAAGTGTGTCAATCGTAGCATATTCTTGTGTTATTAACATATGGAGCAATACATGTCATGTGTTGTAAAATTGTAAAATGAGCAATTTGTATCTCATCAGACGGTGGGGTGATTAATCTCTTACCAACTCCTCCAATGCCTGCAAGTCGACCTGAATGACGTGATTTAGGAACACCAATGCTTTTAGTGCCTTCCAATACCCTGCAAATAAATCAAGTATTACAATGTCATTTATGATTTAACAAAACTCAATTATTTTATAAATGTTGTGATATCAATACTTGTGCAAAACTCAGTCGCCTCTTCAGATGTATACCCTTGAACAATGCTACCTTCTGGTCGATTATTGTTTCTCACATAACCTTTTAACACACCCATATATCTTTCAAAGGGATACATGTATCGTAGGAACATAGGACCATAAGACTTTATCTCTTTTACGATATGAGATACTAGATGAACCATTATATCAAAAAAGGACGATGGAAAATACATCTCTAGTTCACAAAGGGTAATATAAATATCCTTCTCCCAACTATCCAATACTTCGGGATCAATAACCTTTGAATGAAACATGTTAAAAAACAAACAAAGTTTTGTGATTGTATGTCGGACTTCCTTAGATAACAACCCGCGAATTGCAATAGGAATCATATGTGTCATTAAAACATGACAATCATGAGACTTCATACCGAACAATTTACATTCTTTCATCGACACTAGCCTTTTAATATTTGCTAAATAACTAGATGGAACTTTAATACCGTGCAAACATTGACAAAACTTCTTTTTTTCTTCACGTGACATGGTATGACATGCCGGTGGGAGATAAATACGCTTAGCTCTCTCAACAGGGGCAAGGTCTTTACGTATTCCCATTTCTTCCATGTCTTTACGAACATTAATCCCATCTTTGGTTTTTCTAGGAATGTTTAACAATAGGCCTAACAAACTATCGCACACATTTTTCTCAATATGCATAACATCTAGGCAATGTCGAACTTCCAAACTTTTCCAATAAGGCAAATCCCAAAAAATGACCTCTTTTTCCAATTGTCTCTGATCTCGGTACGAGATCTTTTTCCTAGAATGGTATTCATATTTTCTACTCGTGAAAACACATCAAAACCTTTCCTAGCCCTTCCGAGCTCCTCATTTCCATCAAACTCTTCTGTGAGTCTTCGATAATAGTGATCTCGTGGAAGAAATCGTCGATGTCCCATATACACAGTTTTTTTGCAATGTTTTAATCTTATAGAGGTTGTTTCGTTTTCACAAACAGGACAAGCTAGGTTACCTTTTGTACTATATCCTGACAAATTGGCGTATGCTGGGAAATCACTTATAGTGCAAAAAATCATGGCGCGTAGCTTAAAGTTCGTCTTTATAAGCATCGTACATGTCTACACCCGAGCTCCATAGGGTTTTAAGGTCATCAATCAAAGGAGACAAATAAACATCAATGTTATTACCAAATTGTTTTGGACCCTGAATTAACAATGCCATCATTATGTATTTTCTTTTCATGCATAGCCATGGAGGAAGGTTGTAGATGCATAAAAGAACCGACCAAGTACTATGACGACTACTCATGTTTCCGAAAGGATTGATACCGTCTGAACTAAGACCAAATCGTATATTTCTAACCTCGTTTCCAAAATCGGGATAATCATAACCAAAGTTTCTCCACTGAGGTGAATCCGCTACATGTCTTAACTTTCCATAATCCTTACACTCTTCATAATGCCAATGCAACAACTTTGACTCTTTAGGATTAGCAAATAAACGCTTTAATCTCGGTATAATAGGAAAATACCACAATAATTTAGCTGGAGGCCCGTTTTTTATCACATCGTCGTTATAATCATTAGTTTCATTTTTACGTTTGTATCTTGATTCACCACATGTAACACACGTATGAGCTTTTTCATACTGATTTCTATACAACATACAATCATTGGGACATGCATGTATTCTCTCTACCTCTAATTCCATTGGACACATCAATTTCTTAGCTTGGTACACAGATACGGGCAACTCATTGTCTATGGGTAGCATGTCATGCAATAACTCCAATAGACATGTAAAACTCTTATCGCTCCAACTGTAGTTTGTCTTTAAGTTAAAGAGTTTTAACACAGCGCTAAGCTTAGAAAATTTTGTATAACCAACATATAACGGTTTTTTCTTCGTCGGCAAATAATTGTTGTAGTTTTTCTAGATCACTATCATCAGCATTACTTTCCAAAATCATTGCGCATGTCATTTAAATTATCATTGACCTCGTTTATATTATCATAGCCCTCGTTTAAATTATCATTGTCTTCTCTAATATGCGAAACGTTGTTCTCATTATTATAATTAGAGCCTAAATTTATCGAGGTTGTGCTACAATTAGTAGGTGACTCCCCGTGTTTTGACCAACAAGTATAATTAAACATAAATCCATTTCTCAACAAATGATACTCGATATCTCGTATATCCTTGAAGTCGGTAAAATTTTTACATTCCATACAAGGACACGGAACAAGTTCGTTTCCTTTCTTCACACGATCCTCTTGAGCAATCGTAAGAAAAAGTTTCATGTTGGTCACAAATCTTGGGTCAGTACGTCTAATTTCATACATCCAATAGTTACGATCCATCTGAAAAGAATTGATTTTTAATCATCAAATTTATAAGACTTATGAATTATACTAAATGCAACATTACTGACAAACCAATAAAATTGCATTGAAATTGATGGACAATTATACTTAAATTAATATAAGTATAATCATAAGTGTTACCTTGAAGTTTGAAGATCTACAATGAAGGAAACTAGCAATGAACATCTTGAGTAGACGTGGCTTTAATGAAGAATGGACTTTAACTTGAATTGATTTGGCTTGAACTTGCTAAGAATATGAACTTTAGAATTTGCAAAACGATCTTGTATTCTTATAAAAAAATAATGATAGATTTTTTTTGTTTAAATTTTAAAAGCATTATCTTTGTTTTTGTTTAAAGATAAAAGGATTAGTATGATTTTTTTTGTTTAAAGTTAAAAGGATTAGTATGATTTATTAGTTTAAAGTATAAAAAAATCGCTAATATAGTTAGGGCTAATATGGCGGTTTACGTAATATATAAAATTTTAATAATAAAATGAGAAATATACCATGCACGGTTAAACCCTCTTAATAATTTCATGTTATTGTAGTTTTCTTTTCTTTTACACAAGTATTAATTTTTAAAGGTTACGTAAATTTTCTAAATAGCTTACTTTCACCGTTAGTGAATAAGTATAAATAAATGTTCATCAATGCTATTAATGTGTATATTGGAAATTTTAAATTAATTCAAGCAACTTTAATATTAACTAAAAGCTACATATTTCCGGCTATAAATTTGCTTGATTTAATATATACGTGATCCAAAATCAAAATTAAATATATCCCCTTTTATAATAGTAAGAATAAGAATATCAAATATATCCATCTTGATTTATTATATTAATAATAAATGTTATTTAAACTATAAAGACTAAATCCTTAGTTTAGAACAAACCACATGGGCCCTGAAACCTAACAAGTATTAGTTAGTTTTGGTAATACAAAGTCAGATTGCATTGCATTTCCAGATGCCGAGTTTTGTAGATCTTACAAGCGGAGTAGTTACATTACAAACTCGAAAATCTTATTCCGTAGATTACAAACTCGCTAGAGGGTTCCATATAATAAAATAGGCCTAATATGACGGTTCGATATACCTAATATGACGGTTTAATATATAAGGGCTAATATGACGGTTCGATATACCCAATATGACGGTTCGATATACCTAATATGACGGTTTAATATATAAGGGCTAATATGACGGTTCGATATACCCAATATGACGGTTCGATATACCTAATATGACGGTTTAATATATAAGGGCTAATATGACGGTAATAATACGAGAAATATATGATGGTTCGATATAATAGTATAGGCTAATATGACGGTTTAATATACTAGGCCTAATATAACGGTTTAATGGAGATTTCATAAATGGAATTAGTTTTCAAATCTCAAATATGGCGGTTTCATTTATGTAAATAAGACGGTACAACATTTCCAATAAAATAGGTTTAATTCCAAATCTCAAATATGACGCTTTCCATAAAATCGTCTTAAAAACTTTTTCTAAACCGTCTTATTTGCTCTTTTTTTGTACTAGTGACAACAATTACCTCTTCTGGGAGACTAAGGTTTAATCTTTGTGAGGTGTAATTTAGTATAGGATTTAAAAGAGAGCTTAGCCGTTAAAAATAAGCGATATCGATGGAGCGCCAGATTACAATACTATATTTGGTTCATGCATTTCATCGAGTAATTCGTGTCCAACATCAAACTAGTGAGTTCCAATAGGGGTGTTCAAAAGCGGATATCCAAAAATTTGGATATCCGAAATTTTCGGATGCCTGGTCTATCTGGATTCGTATTTGAATTTTCAGTATTTGATCGGATAATGAATTGAATATCCGAATATCCATTTATATATTTTTATTTCTTATTTTTTTACGTATTTTATTTATTCTAAACTGGATATTTGAATATCCAAATATAAGTTTTCGGATATCCGAAAATATTTTCATATATTTTTCGGATATTTCGAATAATTTAGATATTTCAGCCTTTCTTTAAAATTAAATATAGTTTCAGTCCTCAGTTAATCAAAACATTCCATAACAACTCCCATTCTTTTCTTAAATAGAAACAACAAGCACGCCAACCGTATTATAACTAATTTATCTTGCTTGTTAGCTCTTGTCGTTGACACATGTAGAGAAAAACCTTACATCTATTATCACATGAAAGAAATTTGTGAATTATTCGTGTTTGACTCCGTGAATAATTAACCACCAACAAGGGTTTAAACTAGATAATAATTTGAATAATACTATACGGTTAAAAAACATATATATATATATATATATATATATATATATATATATATCAAGCATTTTTATGTACCAAATGATAAATTTCAATCAAATTTTAAGATAACATATAAAGGGTAAAGTTAAGACACCTAACCTTTTTTGTTATTTTTTTCCATTCATACTTCTTTTCCCTTAATTAATGACATTTATGTTTAATAAATCTGTACTATATATTAAATTAAATAATAAAAAATAAGCTTATGGATAATAAACTCATCACATTCATCAGTAACATATATTCAAAAATACATTCTATTGTATTTGTGTATTTGGACTAAAGAACTAATCAGTGAACCAAAATTAATCAAATTTAACATAAAATGTATTTTGTAATTTTAGAGAAGTTAGTTAAAAATTTAGATGTAAATTGTCAACTCGGTCGCAACGCGCGGGGTTTCCCACTAGATAAAAAAATGTTGCAGTATACTGTATAATATTTATCATAAGGGTTTCCTTGTTTATCATAAGGGTTTCCCGTGCATTGCAGCTGCGAAGCACGAGTGCTTTTATACACACACAACGTATATATGATTTTTAACGTTTTTAGGTTTGAATTATGTTATCGGACCATACGTCGACTCCACTGCAATGCTCGGGTCCCCACTTATATTTAGATGGACAACATTGTGATTTCATAAAATTTATAGGATGTCTGTTACAACTTCCGAAACATAAGTTACAAGTGTTCTATCTAGTAGTTCCTAATTTGCCTCATTTAATAAACTTTCCCGATTAATACATTATTTAATGCTCATAAGATTATTTATTTCAATATGCTAATAAATATTTAATTTATAGTACTTTAAATTTACATTTACAAAATCTATTTGAATTAAGTATTATCTTATTTAAATACTTAATAATAATAATAATCATAATAATAATAATAACAATAAAATATGATTGTGTTTAATACATTGTATTCTCTAAAAAAGCTTCAATGACACCCGTTGTATTGTGCGGGGCAACCCACTAGGTTTAAATTAAGTATTATCTTATTTAAATACTTAAGTATATATTTACTAATTAATAATAATAATAATTATAATAATACCGAAATATAATTAAGTATTATCTTATTTAAATACTTAGGTATATAATTACTAAATATTTTTAATAATAATAGTAACCAAATATAAATAGTGTTTAAGGTAAGATGGGTTAGATCACACTCTTCAAAAGAGCCTCGATGACCCCCGTCGCATCGCGTAACACAATCTTATTTAATTAAATACGTAAGTAGATATTTGATAAATATGTACATAATAATAATAATTATAATAATAATATAATTGATGTTTAAGGCTAGTTGGATTAGATTGTGCTCTCTAAAATAACTTCTTTGACACCTGTCGCATTACGCGTGCCAACCCATTAGTGTGTATACATTATATATATAGGGGATAGATCATGAGAAAACTAGTTTAAATAAGAAAATAAAAAAAAACTAACTAAAAAAAGACTAAAAACATACCAATTTTTTTAATTATTTTTATTGAATTTTTTAAATAAAAAGCGCTATATTTAATATATATAAAAGAACTTTAAAAAAAATAAATTGTAATGTACATTTGCAATAATACAAAAAAGCCCAAACCACACAACCCACTCCCCACCAACAATCCTCAAAAACCTAAACCCACCATCCCCATCCCCACCCCCACCCTCTCACCAAAAGCCTAAACCCTCCCACCCAAAAAAAACATAAACCCCCCCCCCCCCCTCACCCACCTCAAAAAGAAAACCTAAAACTAAACCCTAAACGTAAACCCCCAAAAAATATAAACCCCCCACCCGCACCTCTAAAAACCTAAACCCTCTCCATCCGCACCCCTCCAAAAACATAAATCCCCCTCCTCCCACACCCAAAAATCTAATCCTAAACCTTCAAAAAGCCTAACCCTAAAATCTAAATTAAACTTAAAAGCTAACTCTAAGCATATTATGCATATGTGCAGTATAAGTTTTTTTTTGAAATTTTTTATACATAAAAGTACCGATAAAAAATTGTAAAAAAATAAAAATTTGATATGTTTTTTAGGCTTCTTAGTTAGTTTTTAAGTTTTCTCGTTTATATGTAGTTTTCTCATGATCTTCTCCTATACACACACACACACACACATATATATAGGGCTTGGTTCAAATGAGAACCACCACGAGTTGTGAGAACCGTGAGAACTTTTTCTTTCCGCACGAGTTGGGCTAAATTTTTTTTTGCACAAACGTAGATGAAAATATTATAAACACATCTGTAAAAAAAAGTAAAAAAAATTGTCGAGTCGGTAGTTTTGACTGATGCAAGTTTTTTTACGCGCTGGTGTAAATTTTGTACAAAGATAAATATTTTTTTACACCTCATATAAATGTGGGTATGCGGTATTTTTTTTTAATTTTTTCTTTTTTGCTTAAACAAGTGATTGTTTATGACTTTTGAGAAAAACAAATTCGAAAAAACCTTTTAGATGACCTAATTCTCACGGTTCTCACAACTTTCTAATTTTAACCCATCCCTATATATATATATATATATTGTTAATTTTTTAGTTTCTCATTTATATTTAGTTTTCTTATGATTCTCTTTATATATATATATCAAAAAGCATTCTCGTTTTACATATAGAAGTTTTTTTTAATTATTATTAATTATTACACCCAACAATTATAACAAAAGTAGTGATAAAGAGGTGGTGAAAGTCTTTCATATCAGAGGTGAGGTCATCAGTTTACAACTTTGAAGCTTTGCTTTTGGTTTTTAACTTTTAAGGTCCCATTTTGTTATACTTTGAGCCTGCTCGAGGTATTAAATTTTGTTTTTGTATAAGTTTAAGAGTTCACTTTTAGTAGTGAGTGGTGCAAGTTGATTAGTTATAAGTCATTGTCCCTTTATATTATTTGACCCTTGCACATTGTGGTGATTATAAATCACGACGTATGCTGATTGGCTGCCACTTATACTGATTGTACTTTTATGAGCTGTCATGACTAAGCTTATATTGGTGGCTCCGCATAGGAACCTTGGTACAAGCTGAGTGTTTTGGGAATTAAGTGTGTGTATGGTTTTACGCGCGCATCACTTACGCGACATTTAGGACCATAACCTGTTACCAGTTGATGGCACCTGACACTTCTCATCAATATATTAATAACTAGTATTAAGCCCTCCCGTGTTGTGGCGAGGGGAAACATGCAAAGTAGCACCAATACTACATCACTGCCAGCGACAACCAACATCGGAAAAACTCGTGAAAACAAAATAAATAAAAATGTAAAAATAATATCAAACGAAAAACAGACGTAAAATCGTTGAACCACCCACGTCCGTTGTGACATGTTAATGCGAATAAATTAGAGTGAAACGTAAAATACGGAAAAAAGGACATGTGCGTTGCGACGAACCTTTTAAATAGGAAAAAATAGACGCGTTGCGACGAGTCTGTCAAAAGAGAAAAAATAGATGAAAAAAACTTGAACCTCACATGTATGTTGCGGCGTGTTAACTCACAATAATTAGTACAAAATGTAAAACGAAAAATTTGCAAAAGATGAAAAGTATTTGGGATCGAAGTTGAAAATAAAAAAGTGTCGGGGTTAAATTGCAAAATATGAAATACTATAGGTTAAAAGTACAAATATAAATGGGTTAAAATGCAAAGGATGAAGGTCTTTGGTTTAGAAATGAAAAATCGATTTTTTTTTAAAATCTCTCCATGCTTGAAGTACAACTCTATTAAACACCAAAATGTTGCTTATTTATAGTTTGGAAATATTATTAATCTCGAATATATAATAAATAGCTAAATAGTTAATGATAATTTAACAAATCTAATACTAATAAAAGACTTCAAATAATGGCACATGTTATTCTCTCCTTTAATCTCATATTTTTTTTAATTAATATACCCTTTTAATTTAATATATAAAAATCACTTAGCATTATCTTAATTCCTTTTGTAATAAATGTTTTAAATAATATTATAAAAACTCTTTTTTAGTATCATATGTTAAATAATTAACAATATTTGATAATTTAATAATATCTTTATCTTTAAGATGTAAAAGAAAACGTTAATTATGCATTCTAATAAGAGAAATTAAATGGTATCCTATGATATTAATTATTCAATATATGGTTTAACATTTATCCATATAAATAATAAAAATTGAATAAATTATCTATTAGCATTTGACGAATTTATTAGTATATTCTTATATTTAACATAAATAATATTAACAATAAAATTATTTAAGAGAGAACGAGGTGTTGCTAAATGGTATTAATGGAAAATATAATTTTTAATTATAAACGTTGATTAAGTTACTCTTTCTTATTTTATATAACATTTCTTTATTTGGGGTCATGAAAAAAACTGTACGTGGAAAAAATTGATGATGTGAATTTTTTTTATAAAACAAAATATGTAAGATAATGGGTAGATATGTGGTTAAAATATATGTACAAGTTAGGTTATTGCTATGAATAGTGTTCATATTAATCCACTATAGACGAATGATATTCTAAACTATGTATCAATCTCTATTAACTTAGGTTTTATGTCTTTGTTATTCACATGCCATGTAAGTTACTTTTTTATTTAGTAATTTAGAGAATGAAATTTTCTTTTAGGATGGTATAGTTGTAATACCCGAGAAAAAAAAATACATAATATTATACTTGAATAATATTTGGTTTTATAGAATATGAAATATTAAACATATCATCTGATAAAGAAAATAAAATTAGTTATCTAAAGAATATATCATCTGATAGATAAAATATAATTAATTTTCTAAAAAAGAAAAAAAAACGAATGTTCTCTAAGATACCTTAAATTTAATTCCCAATCTGTTATATTATCACACATGCGGTTTTAAGCATTCATATACTATTATATATATTAATAATATATTTAAGATTTATATGTTATTATATATATATATACATATATATATATATATATTAATAATATATAATATATTAAATATTAAAGTATTAAGCTAATATATAAGATCTTATTTTTAAATTAATAGGTAGAATGAACATTAATATATTATTAATATGATTTTTATTGATTTTTTTCTTTACTTAAATCATGTAACATACAGATGAATAAACTAGTATGTTAAATAAACCATTCATAGACATCTTAACTTACTTTTGTTAATTTAACAATCCATTTATTTAATATACTTAAAATGCAACTAGAACAATAACTATGTTTATCATAATAACAAATTTATTCAATAATTAAAATAACCATCTTTTTACATTTCAACTCACATCTTGAAATTTAAATATCTAACTTATTTAATAATTACCCAAAATTTATACTTATTTATTTAATTGAAATATTATTTTGTAGCTATAAGTTTATCTAATAGCTACATACCTAATATCGATATTTCAACATTTTTTAAACATAACTAATAAAAATAGGACCAATATTATTTAAATAAAATTTGGGTTATTACACGTACGTTTCTGAAACTGCTGAAACTAATGTGAAAGTTGATGTAATTTCTCTTATCGATGGTTCAAATGTTTTAATATTAATAAGTTTGGTAAACGTCACATGTTTTGATCATACATGACACAAAATTTGATCCTGAAAAACGTCTCGAAAAATTTCATTTTATAATTGTCAAAATCTTCCTTATTAATGATACAATTTTTTATTTATTCAACCCGTATAATACACAGGATTATAACCTTGATTTATATAAACATAATTAATATTTTCATACTGCAATATTTTAATAGAACTTCTTATTTTAGATGGGATTTTGACAGACGAATTTTATATAATTTAAAGTTTATGTTAAGAAATAGAAATTAATATAATTTTTCGGATTCATTAGATAGAGTAGTCATCAAAGGTAGCTCTATTTTATTCTTTCAAAAATATTTATTTTCTGTAAACGTGTAACCTTGGGTTGACAACATAAATAATCATGTTTTCCACATTTGTTTTATTGACAATGATATCGTGATTCCCTTTATTATAATTATAAAATATATAATATAGTCAAATAAAACTATATATAACTTACAGAACATATGTAAAGTTGTTATCTATCCTCTATTGCATAATCAAGAATGGAAGATGATTAAAGTTCAACAAATTTAATATCAGTTACATGACAAATATAATTAAGAGTACGTTGTGTAAAGATATTTGTATAATTTTTAGATGACTACTTGAAGTGGACATGGTACCTAACATGTGAGAGTGTCTCTAGGTCATGGCCACTAACTTTTAAGGTTATATCATTTCACTTCACTATATTTTTTCAAGGGCACCATTGGCATTTCACAAGTGCATGCACCGTAAGCATACACACATACATATATATTCACACACGAAGTCGGGACCAAAGAAATCAAGAATGAGTGACGCCTTTTGACTTTCAGTCACACCAATTTCTTTTACTTGGTGAACATTTTTTTCACTAAATGATGATTTTTTGTTTTGCTGACAGAGCCGGACCACAGCATAAATAATTTAGCTCGGGTATAGGGTCTTTAAACAATAAGGCATGCATTTAAAAGAAAATTAATATGCTAACTATTAATATTAGTGTAAACTTATTGTTTTAGATATATTTGATTTCTTTTTCAAACAAACCACTATTTGTTATAGTTGTGTTAGATTTTTGCTTGGTTCCAAACATGGATAAAGGAGTATCGTTTATAACAATCAAAGAAGGAAAAAGGGTCCCAACATTTCATTTTGCCTCGGGCCTCCAAAAAGGTTGAAACGACCTTGATTGCTGACTTATGGTAAACTCTTTTATCTGAATTAATATTCTAATTTTCTGGTACTAGCTATCTTGATAAGGTCTAAACCTTATAAATATGTTGTTTTTTTAAACGTCTCACAAAGCCTAACTACGTGGGTTTACTTATTGGCAAAAGGTCATTCATGCACATGATTGGAGACAAACCTCGTGACTCATCACCACCCCCAGAGAAAACCCACCCCCGAAGGCCCACTGTGATAAAACCATTGGCTCGCGCATGACATTTTGTCACATACGATACTTCAACAAACTACCTCCCAGAGAAAAAGTCACCAGAATACCGTTAGAGCACTACCCATTTGGCTTATAAATGTGTTGTTAATAGTGTATATCTGAGAGGATTTAAATGATGATATACGTATATGATGATTTATGATGAAAACTTACATTTTAAGTCATTCAAAAGTGTTGCTCTTGCTCACACCCATGAAGAACCAATATATACATGCATCTCTAATCTCTTGACGTAATTAATCTATGCTCTTCTCACTTTGTAGCTTTTGGCAATTGGATCTTTTGATTGAGAGAATCACGCGTAAAAGACGACTGGTGTCGTCTCATGACAGATTTTCGTCGTCAAGTTCATGAAAGGACATGCTTATCACAATCACCATAAAGTTATTGGTTTTCCATTATAGAGAAAATTAAAACACTCAATTGGTCTTGATTCTTTCAAGTTTTGTATTTTATTTTTGATTTTGGGTTTGAAGAAGATTTTATTATGATGTTTGATATCTTGATTTTATAATATAAAGACGAAAATTGCTTATGTAAGTACATGCTTTAAGATCATCTGATACATCCATGGGTGCATACCGTATACGCAAATATGCATATATACCTTAAAACCATATGTGCATGTGTCATTTATCTTTTCATGCTTCATCTGTGAAGTCATTTGTAATAAGTTGAATTTCACTGAGTATTAGATATAAATACTCTTTGTAACTAAATAGAATACAATAAAACTTCAAATGTAAGGAGATAGTTACAAATGACCTAGCCTAGATGCATGCTACATGATTGTGTACATGACAAGCCCGACCGCCCGACCTATAGCAACTTAGTTGAACAAGCTAGGGGTGACATACATGATACGTTATATGATGATTGAAGACTTTGGAATTATCTTAATAGCTCGTCGCACTATGGTAATTATCGTTTGGCTGAAAGTCGGGAGTTGTAAAACACACACAATGAACCAGTAATATGTTGAATATTCATATTCAAAACAATAAATAAGAACCCTTTTATCAAAACATTTGAAACCCTAATTTTTATAAGTTAGCTAAAATTTGGAAATTCTAGACATTTTTGGGGATAATTATGTCTACGTTAGTTAAACTTGATTCATCGTTTGATAGTGTAGTAGACTTTTTGTGTTTTGATTTATTATTTAATCGTTGTATTTAATTACTTATATCCAATATAAGGATAACAATGTTTTATTTTCAAGTTAAATGTTCGTTTGTGTTTGTTTTATTTGCTTGCATTCGTTTGTGTTCGAGACCAGTGTTCATAAACTGTTCATGAACAGCTGAATTTCCTTAACGAACGAACACGGGCATAAACTTATGTTCGGTATGTGTTTGTGAACAATTCGCAAACATGTTAAATTTACTTAATGAACGAACACAAACATAGCATTGTTCGTGTTCGTTAGGTTCGTTTACAATACACACGTGCTATCACTGGTCTTAACATTATACTAATTTAAAAAGAACGCAATTTCTTTCGAAATGGTTCTCTAAGTACAACAACCATTCTAGTCGAAACTACATTTAAACATTCTTACACAATGAATTCATCTATAGTGAGATTCTTATATAATAGATTTAACAATATAAAGTAGAATATTAACTAATTAACTTAAAGTATCTATGCACAAAGTGTTCAAATTTACACGGTTGTAATTCATACAGGTTATTAAAATTATATTTTGTCATTTTAAAAGTTAATTTATAATGCTCAAATGGGGTTAACTTAAGGTATTGCACATGTTGAAGATATTTTATCTATACTAGTTTGGTTGGAATCGATTAGATTCAATGAGGTTAACCTATGGATATCCGTGTTAACCAATAATTGAATATAGGCAATTTTAATAACAAAACAGTTATCTTTAGCTAGTTATATACATTATATAAGGAACGATATTGGAAACAGGTGATCAGTGTATTAAGAGTTATTATAACATAAGTTTCAGAAGTATTTATTAAATCTTAAAGAACTATCTTTACATAATTCCACATTAACTCATGTCTAAAGGTGGTGTGATTACGGTTATAACGTACTAGATTTTTAGATAGAAGGTTATTAGTGTAAACGGCACAAATTCTTGATCTTAAATTCTAATTCAAATATTCATACATTTGACATTGTTGCTTACTAACCATATTTACACACATTTGACATTGTTCTTGATAGAAAGTCTTTCAATTAAAAGGTCGGTAATTCTTTTATTAAAGGTCGAGTTTGAATCCGCCTTTTAAAAAACAACCAATGCTTGGATGATTCTTTCCGACCGCTGGTTATTTCACATAAATCAAAATTCTCCAAATATATGGTTCCTCGCTTTGGGAATAACTACTAATTATGTTGTTTGATGAAGAACCAACACCAACAGAAGAATGTCCACTTTCATAAGGCATTTGAGAGCGTTTTTCATGTTTTTTTTAGATTTAAGAGTCAATGGTGTTTTTGTGTGTTATGATTATACCAATACATCAATTACATGTTTATTCTAACAGAGGCAAAAGGGTAAATAAAACCTAGAAAAGTTCTAAAACGTATCATAACGGCTACAAAGTCATTATTAAACAACTATAACCAGTTTTATACCCGGAATCTAACAAAAACAATTGATACCCTATGTATAGCCAGTGAATGTTGGTGATTCCTACCTAGTTTCTACAATACTCGGTTACTATGTTTACAAGTTCCAGCTCTGAAACCTTTTTTTGGTACCTTTATGTCAAGATCAATGATAAGTTTTGATTGTGCATTACATGGTGTGTCTAAGCCATTAACATGGATCATATTTCACTAGAAGTAAAAAAATAGATTTGTATATCAATTGAATTCGCGGAATCAATTCTAGGACAATTAAATATAAATTTTTATTAATTTTGCAACCGTTTTATGATTGAAAAAAATGTCACATAATTTTAGGACCAAAAAAGAAAAGGCCAGAAAATTTTCGACCAATTTAAGTACTTTCAAGTTTTGCGAGCGATTGTGTTCGAATTGTTCGTGGTAGCTGTTTTTGTTTGTAATCACTGAGATTTTGTTTGCTAATTAATCGTTAAACCTATGACTTTTTTTTTGTTGCAAATTTAGTTGTTGATATTGTCCTATTCACTTCATCTTAGTTTATGAAATGGCAACATGATTAAACTAGCATGTGTGTAGATTGAAGAAAGTTTAAGAAAACCAATGTGTTTGAAACTTAGTTGAGGTGGCTTTCAAGTAATGGGCATGGGGCATTATTGCTACTAGAAAGATCCAACTATTATGTTCATTGCCTTAGCCACTACTTTACTTTCTTGTTCCATTTCCCATTGTTTTTGGTAGGGCATATATTACATCAAATACACGTTCCCATTTATCAAAACTTTCTACATACAATAACATTATAAAAACCCTAGGACTTTTTCTATAGTTCTTCTTGTGGAACATAAAGTATTGGCCTCAAGATCCTTTCTGGTTACTACTTAATAGTAATGATGAATTGACCGTACAATAGTATTTAAGAGTCTTTCACACACACATGCAAGATTTACTAGGGAATCCTGATAGGAACCAAAATGTAAGTCATAAACTCATATCTCTCCAAGCAAACCTACGATAATCCTTACTTTAAAAAAAGTAATTTACTATACATTCAACACACTAGTGTTGTATAGATATACATTAAAGTAATAAAGAATATTTGTTATCACGTAACTTAAATAATATTTTTAGCAAATTTTGAAAAAAAGCGAATAATAATTAGAGAGTAGATGCTATAGAATGAATGCTTGTGTGTGGAAAATTAACTCATCCAATGAATTATTACACCATGATGCCCCACATTCTATGAATTATTACACTATGATGTCCCACTTAAACTGTAATTTTATATTTCATATAAAAAAACTGTTGCACTATGTTGTCCCACTTAAACTGTAATTTTTATATTTCTTATGAAAAAAACTGCTAACCACAACGCTTGCGGTATGCACATATAATGGGCGTTTGGGGAAAAAGTAAAAATGCACTAATTTTAATGTTATTTTAATAATTTCGTGAAAGTAACATTAAAAGAGAGGGATGGTTAATCATGCATCATGTGGTGCGATTGATAGTCGAAAGACAATGGGGTACATGCACTAATCGACATTTGTCTCAATTATTAAGTACATAAAGCTTGATGCAAAACTACTGGAAGCAGCATCTCTATTACTACAGAGTAGAGGTGAAACTGTTTACAATTTACCCTACTAAGGTCAAACCTTAACTTTGTTATTGGAAGGATTTACTGAGTATGATGATGATGAATAATTAGAGCTAATATTGTTTGAGTCGTTCCATTATGAAACAAAAATATGACAAATTAAGATTGTAACAGGATTGTGTTGGAGGTCATGTTATATTCTATATGAATCTAAGTGGTTTCAACTTTCAGGTATAGATGTGTTTTGGCTTTTTCTAATGGTTTAGACTGAGTTTAAATTGACCAACTTTCTAATGTTGTAATGAGCTTTGTGAACGCTGTTTAAGCCCTATATAAAAGCGGTCGACATCCATCTAACTAAAAACGGCCAACATGAATGCCTCTCACATCTGCAACTTGTATAGTATGTCTTCATATCGCCATCATCCATATCTTTTTTGAACCCGCCCCACTTACTCCCAATTTCTCTCACTCCTTTTCGACCTTGAATCATCCAACTAGTGACCATAACAACTTGACATGACATTGATGTGATAATTACAAGAAACAAAAACACACAAATAACAAGTCAATTGTCCTTTATTTTCATGTCAAAGAGGACCATATATATAAATATTTTAGATACTTAATGTTGTACCCCATGTACAGTCCCGAAGGTTTAATTTCCCATCTGAAACGTATCCTCTAAAATGCACTATCATATCTTTGTATGCGGAGATTAATGAACCTGAACTTGAAAGATTCATGAACCGATCACACTACTAGAATTTTGAGCATTATGGGCAACAACATTAGGGACGGATAAGCCTCGTTGATACCTATTGGAGGATCGAGGATGATTCCAGGAAAAACCAAGGGACAAATGTGGACTTTCATCAATGATTTACCAATGGACCACCGACGTGTGTCCAAATTTGGCCGTGTTCTTTGGGAACTGATTTGTGACTTACTATCCTTCGATGATTCGTCAAAAATAATATTATTTTCAAATGTCTGCCTATGGGAAAGATTTTATGGATGTTCTTTAGTTATCCGTTAGTGATTATAATGATAAGATTTCGAATATGGTTTTGTACCATACTAAAGCTATGGTGTACGGGGTGGTGGATTGGATCATGAATTGCCACGCGGGACATGGTTCTCGTAGTACACCACCCCAGCAGCAATTCGTTTTAAATTTCAACGGTTCACTTTTATTTTTATAATAAAAAACCGTTATTAATAGTTTAAACTAAAAACCGTCAAAATCGGTTGTGCCCTACATGTGTATACAGATTTCAAATTTCTTCAATTGTTTTTTTTAAATTGATCAAGATATTAAAGAGAGACAATAACGTGTTGTTCTTCAAAATCATATTGCTTTTATCTGTAATATCACTGTAATGTAATATACAATATTTGTATAATTTATAATATCTAAAAATTTAATGCAATAGAAATTATCGACTTATCATCCAACACATGTCATTAACACCTAAGTGACTTGTTATAACCTATTGCGACTTGTATAATGTAAAATATAAGGCCCTAAATCCCGGAAACCTCATAATTGAGTCATTACATCAAAACATAGTTCTTAAAGTATTAATAGTTATAAAAAATTGCAGCGAAAAATACATCAAAACATCAAGTATCAATTACATTAGCTCTTCAAATATAAACAAACATTCAATTAACATATTAGGTCAACTAATGTCGATAGGATGCCAATCCAATAAGTAGTGGAGCCTTCAATACATGTCGTGGATTCCTATCAAGCATTGAGTTGTTTACCTTGATATACATGCAAAAAAGTCGGTTACGCTGAGTGAGTCATAGTTTTGATAAACACAAAGAAGTATCAGTTTATATAAAACGTTTAGAAATTTTCATCAAAACACATTTAACATCAAACACACACACATCAACTTCAATCGTTTAACATCAATTTGTAAAACGATATTCACCATCACCTATCTGATACCATGCTACACAGGCTTAATATCCATACTTTTCCATTCATTGTAATTTTGTACTTTTCATTTTCAAATCTTGTAATCATTGACGTTTGGATCAATAAAAGTCAATTGAAATGTTTATATATGTTGTTTTAATCATTTTATGCCCTTACATACACACTTACATATACTTAAACGTGCTTAACATTGAAAATTTTAGCACAAAATAATGGAATTATCAAACTCTAGGGGTCAAATTACAAATTCTAGATAGTTTCTTAATTTCTGCAGATACCGTACGGCTATGCATCTTGTAACATTTGTGTAAAACGGGTTTTCAAAACCCGCTTCGTTAACTAATTCATGTTTTTGTTAAAAGTTCGTTACGCAATTACTTATTAGTGTTAATTAATTTTTGTATTTATGGTTAATAAATTTCATAATTAAAAATAATAACCAATAGAAGGATAAATAAAATAATCAAACCTTAAAAAATAAATAAAATAAACAAAAGGGGTAACAAGGTTTCGAACCCGGGTTCCCCCACAAAATCACACACACTCTACACCACTGCACCACACGCACACTTGTGAATAAATTAAAATCAATTAAGATTTATTCTGAAACAAAACGCCTACCTGCAATCTTACTAAACCTGTAACAGCCGAAACAAAATCCGAGCAATTCAAGCTCAATCGACGGCTCTTTTTGAAGAAACGAGTGTAACTGATATTGAACATCAGTTAGAACAATCAATCTGTTATGTAACCAACGGAAATTAATGATTGTTTTGAAAATCCGAATGAATGTTTAAATTGAAATCGAAAATTCTTAACTAGCTGAATACTCTATAAATACCGATCCTACATTTCGACTAAACTCACTCATACAATCTCCTAAACTTGCAAACACACCACACCCTCTCTGTTCTCCATATCTCGCTTCGCTGGAGTTCGTTCACCGCCGGAATTCCATCGGAGAAGTCAAGGCCAGGTGTGTCTGGTATAATCCTTTTGAAATCTATTATTTAGTATGTTTCAACTTTAAATTGATTAAACATACCTTAGTCGGAAGTATGTTCTGAGTTTTAGTTTTATGAAGAAGATGAACATGAATAAGGGTTTTTATATATATAAATTGATTGTTTTAAACAGGTTAGATGTTTGCAAACACATTACACACGTCCCGGGTTCGAATCACGCATGTGTCCGACTTTTCTGAAATAAAAATCATTTTTTAAACCTTATTCAGAACACCTCACAACAAGTATATAAATATAATATAATCTAGGATTATACTGGGTTAGACACCCGGTCCAGTTGGTAGGGCTGGGTGCAACACAGAAGAAGGTCGCGGGTTCGAATCTGTGGCTCAACAATTTTAAAAACCTTTTTAAATTAAATGAATTTCTGAGTAACCTAATTAATATATATATATTATATATATATATATATATATATATATATATATATATATATATATATATTTAAAATCAAAGTTATCTCAGGTTAGACACGTAGCTCAGTTGGTAGAGCTGCGTGCACGTATACGGGAGGTCACGAGTTCGAATCTCACACGCTGCCAATTTCACATACGATCCGACCGGTGGACCCGGTCAGACCTGACAAGGTCAATGTTTTTTAATATTTTATTTTTATTATTATTATTTAAAAAAAATTAAAATACTTAAAAATAAGACTTTTAAGTTTAAAAATTATATTAAATACCACCAAAATAAACCTAAAAATCTAATAAAAACATTAATTAAAAATATTAATTTCCAAAAAAAAAATATTTATTTATCGAATTATTACGTTAATATTTAGGTTAGCTCTTATCGTGGTTAATCCAAAATCGTGCGCGTTCGTCGTCAATCCAAGGAACGCACCCACTGTGAGTGAATTCTTACAAATTCCCCCTTTTATTCATATTTTTGGGGTGTATCATGTGTCGTTTTCATATTCCGTTTATTCAAACACTTGTGCTATTACCATTATATGAACTAACGTGTTATGTAATGTTATTTGTTGTATTTGTGTGGTTACATTTTTGTCAGTTGCGTGCAATCATTCACATTAGGCCCATCAGTTCCTCGTTAGATACGAGTTCAGCATTGCGTGCCTCATTAGATCGGCTCTGTTTGATTGAGCCTTGATCTCATTGTTCATCATTGTCATGCTTGTGTGTACATTAATTGATATTATGTGGTTTGTGGTTAGATTTACATATGCGTATACTCATATTTGGTTTATGCACAATTTTATTTAAATAACCAATATAACTATTTCTTTCAAATGTTAATGAGATTCACTCGCCAACTTTTGTTGACCCAAAAACTCTATTTTTCACATGATACAGGTGAACAGGTTGAAGCAAGGAACACATAGGAAATTGCCTTAGAAGAAAAATAAAGGGGTCATGAATGTTGTGTTTAGAGCATGTTGTGCTTGTATGTTGTAATTTCTCTTTTAAATTGGAAATAATAAATGTGAAACTTATAACAGTAAATGTCATGAGCTTTGATGAAAACCCAATCATGCCCCGACTACCAATTCCGTTGCGGGTCAGGGTGTGACACATCTAATGTGCATGACCATGCGTGCTGTGATTCGCAAGACCGTGCACCTGACCCGCACGACCGTGTAAAATGCCCAACTACAAATTTAATGTTTTTCACCTAACTTCCAACAAATTTAACATTAACTCTAACCAAACCCGAATTTTTCGCTATATATACAACACTTCTAACACCCCTTTTTCCTTTACACTCTCGAAATTCACTCTTAAATCATCTCTAAATTTTGCATTTTTTAAGAACATTCAAAGTCAAAGGCAAAAGGTTTGACTTCCAAGTTTATGCTTATTTCTTCCATTTTAGTTTAGTTATTGTTTGTGCTTGTATTTAACATGAATCCAAGACCATAAACCTTCTGTTTAATCCATAAACAAGAATGGTTAAGGCCTCTTTTTCCGGATTCTTTCACATTTATGAATGTTCTTGACTTTTATGCTCTCGAACTCTAACATACTTCCAACCCTTTTCCAAACCAAAACACCATGTTTGAGTGTTCTTGTTTTATGGTTGGGACTTATAGAAGTGTATATACATGACCTAACATCTTACATTCGTGTTCATTTTCCCTTATTCATGTTCATGCATTTGTTTGACCAGTTTGGGGTTATTTCGTCAAAACCGAACCTAGACACCAAACTAGCCAAATATTTGGATGTCTTGTGTTAAGGTAGGCATATGTAGTGGTTAGACTGCAAATCCCACCTTCTA
This sequence comes from Scalesia atractyloides, assembly GCA_947069175.1. NCBI lineage: Eukaryota > Viridiplantae > Streptophyta > Magnoliopsida > Asterales > Asteraceae > Scalesia > Scalesia atractyloides. Next base: position 101,366,125 of record CAMTDV010000026.1, read on the forward strand.
CATACTTGTATGAACATGTTATAGTTATTTCTTTATTCTTGCATATTTTTCAGATCGAACCAAAATCCCACCAACCTAAATTGGATGGTGATTTCGTGTTATGGTGAAAACTCTTATGAGATTTTGGTTAGTGCTATGATGTCTTTGAGCAATTTACTCCGTCTCACTCTGATGTTTCCGCCATCGGTTGGGGTATGACAGATTGGTATGAGAGCCATGGCTATAGGGAATTAGGTTATTAGTATGCCTTTGACCTATACTATAGCTAAGTGCCCATTTCTATGCTTATGCTATCTTTTCCCTTAAACTATTATTGTTCCCTTATTGCTTCTACCTTTTCCTTTTGCCTAATCTCATTCACTCATGAACTACGACGCAACACCCAAGAAGACTACTCGTAATTTCAAAAGGAAATTTTATCATCAAGTCCAGAGTTATTTCCTTACCTTGATGACTAGTTTCATTCCACCCTATTTTGTTAGAAACATTACCATCAAGCTAGGAGTGATTTCCTTCCCTAGATGGCTAGTTTCATTCTCTTTGTACGAACGGAAACTTCACCATTGAGTTAAGAAAAACAAGGGATTTCATTTAATTAAGTTCCACGCACAACATGGAAGTGAACCTTAGGTTTCGTTAGTGACATGGTTGCACCTAAAGGGCGTGCTTACACTGGAATAGTTAGTTGTAACTCAAGTTGTGCCTGAATAGTGTTGAGGACCTCGCTCAGAACCCTAATGTCTTAACGATGGCTACAACCCTTTTCACCTAATCTTTCATGTTAAGTTACCAATTTTAACGTTGGATACACATTGTAACCATCATATTATTCATACTAAGTGTAAATCGTAAAAACATGCAACTTTTTACATGGAACGTATCGGTTTTGGCGAGATCCACTAGATCCGGTCCCATACTCATGAATTACATTTTGAAACAACTTCTTGATCTCAAACTTTATCAACAATTGTTTCAAACCAGTCCAAGCTGTTCCTCCTTCGATCCCTACTCGGGTCGGCCTGAATCAACCTTTAAAATCAACTTTCTTTCTCTAGGCGCTCTCACTCTAGAAAGTGTGTAGAAGATTAGAGAATGATGAGGGATGATTTGAGTCTTTTGCATTTGAAAGTTTCATGCATATAACTACTATTTTGCCCTTCCATGGGTTTCTTTATTTTCTTTTTGGGCCTTTTAACTTCCTAAGCTTAATTAAATCTATAATCACTTCAATAATTCGTTAAGTCCACCAATCATTTATTATAATAATTCATATTCAATTTATCCATTTTAACATCAAATTTGGGGTGTCATAAAACAACCTAATAACTCATGACAAATCACGTTAAGGCTCAATTAGTGGACTTATCATTTAACATGTGTTGTTAACACCTAAATGATTCTCTATAACCTAATGTGTTGGAATGGTCACCGAGTCAGTGGTACTATCCGTAGTGATATATCGGAAAGATCCGTTGGTAATCTCATTACCAATGCCATGTTTTTACGACAAAGCATCATTAACAAAACCTACCTGGCCCACGTTTACCAGGTGATTTTCTATGCATATGTCCATTATTGAAAGTCCCATCTTTTATAGTGGCAAAAAGACAGAAAGAGATAAACCGGGTACTCACATAAGTATGAGATTTGAGTTGAAAAGGCTAAGAGATCTCCAATTTATGAGTTCATCATCATTACTAGTTTACCTTCGAGAGTTACAGTTTATGAAAGTCTTGCCATCTTAGCAAGTTAACAGAATCACATGGATGGGTGGTGCATGTGGTCACTAATGCTCCAATAATTCCAAAATACACTAGTCATTTATTACTTCAGACAATGAAAAGGACTTGGGCCAAACAAGATAACCCCTTTCCATTTGAAAACCTTTGTCATTTTCACAGTTTTGAACTATCATTTTACCTTTTCTCCATTTCAACAATAAACTCTGCAAAAAACCACTACATGTTATTCATGTGATGCATCTCAAACCGTTCTTTTTGTTAGTGTTATGTTGTTTGGGAATTCTAGATTACGACATACACGCTCATATACATCAAATATGAGATCCTGTTAATGAGGTTTGCGCCGTTACGACAAACTTTATGACCATTTCATTAAGTCAAATGCAACCTTAAAATAAGCATATTTTGATATGGATAATATTGTATTTTCTCTTTCAATTCGTCTTTCTTATTAAACTATAAGCTAGCATTGTGACATTTACTTAGCGTCATTTCATTTGATCATAGTGTATATAATGCCATCATATATTCGTGTTAATGTGACTAGCTTGGGTCTAGGGAACAAAACAAATGGATTGAGACAAAACATTATCAACAAATACATAAAATGAACAAACAAATATATAATTTCCATTATTATATATTTCACAAGTATATACCAAAAAATATTTCATGTCCATATGTGTTATATACGGAACATTTAGTAAAAGAAAATCCAAAACACGATGGAACACATGCATGAATGCTACTCTTTTAGTGTTCACATTTAAAGCTTTTGATGTTAATAGTGAAAAAAATGCACAAAAAATCCGCCCACCTTGTACGCTGTACAAGGTCCCACTATTTCATTGTTTTTTTTATAATATGTTTTTATGTTTGTTGTTGATTAAAAATCAAGAGAAACAACACATAAAACAATGATACAAATGTTTAATATGTACATAAGAAAAAGGAGCATAGCAAGTTATTATCTACCTGCCATTTATCTTCCCAATTGTCTCACCTTTTGCCTTATTTTCTTCATCTCTTTGGACCATATCGTGAACTCTCTCTAAACCATACAATATCCATCTCTCTCTCTCTCTCTACATCACTCTCTCCATCTCTCTCGCCCTCTCTTTTCAACTTTTATTACAACTTTAATATTCTAGCGGGTTCACAAATTTTGGTGACCTCCACCCTCCACAAGAACACTTTCCCCTCTCCGACAAGCGCAAACCCTTGTAATCGCTGCTCTCTAATCTCTATAAGAGTTCCAGCAGCGACGTAAGTTCCCCTCGCTTTGTTCTGTCGCACCAGAGCTAGAGTCTAGAGACATACCTTTTGACTGCTATTTCTACTTTGTTATCTCGATTATACCGCTATTTCTGCATGGTCGCCGCAACCACATAATGGCGATCGATTATGGTCAGCGACCAGACAGGTTTAGGACTCGATGATATATGGTTAAAGTGGAAGTTGTGTGTTGTAATGAGATATCAAATATGGGAACTTGGTCCAAGTATTCATAAGGGTATTGTGTATTTAAATGTCCATTTACATATTTAACCATGTTTTTTATGTTTTTTTTTTTTTTTTTTTTGCATTTATTTGTAGACGAAGAAGGCTTGTAGCAATGTTTAGGCGTATGCAACTTTGTTAATCTGTTTGATAGAATCTAATAGTTTGAGAATAGTCATGGATTGATACAACGTTCCTAAGCTTTTGCAAAAATCAATGATGATGGTTTTTCTTTTACTTTTCTGTTTTCTTTCAAGATAAATATCTTTTAAGGTGAAGATAATATGCACATACGAATGTGCTTGAATTTCATAAATATGTATTATTATTTCACATGCACATATGGATATTGTGTATAAATTTTCTTATTTTAACTTATCATCTTCTAAAATGTTATCGAACTCTCATGAATCCGCTTTGTAACATTTGATTTGTTTCTGCTACTCAGAATAGCATGCAACTGTAAGATGATACTAAAGTGTGTTAAATAATCTAATTTTTAATAAACGATTCTAAATAACGTCACATGTCAATACCATATATCCTTTAAAAAGTTATCTTTTTAATCAAAATTGTTTTTAAATCAGGTTAATATATGAGAATGACAACGTTGCTTATTTTAAAATCCATACATTAATATCCCCCTACTTCAAACATAACTTTAAATTGACCATTATTTTTGTTGGATTAAATCTACTAAACATTCATTCAAAATCACCTGTCATTAGTTTAAATATATGTCACAAAAACATATTTTTATGAAATTTTTATATTATATTTAATTATTTTTAATGTAATGATATTTGAGTTAATTACCAAAAAATCAGAATCTATTAATTTTTAAGTATTAGGATGGATATGTTTGAAACAAACTTTCTATATGAAGAATGATCAAATGTTAATCCATGTATGAGTTTATTGTTGGTTATAATAAAAATTGTATATTCAATATCATTTTTATTATTTTTTTACTATTATGTCACGTAACAAACATTAAATGGTATATCAAAGATTCACAACTATGTTAAGAACATTAAACTCACAACATTAGTTATCTCTGAATTTTATAACTTTAGTGTTGCTTCAATTTGTAACTCTACTCCATATATATAATAGATTAATGTTTTATTTATTATTTTCTTTCCATGATTCAATCCTTCTATAGTTATTGTTTGTATTTCATTTTGTTAAAATAATATAATTAGTCATATTACTAATATTAGATGTAATTGATAAAATTTATGAATAAAACAAATGTTGTATATAAAAGAAATTTTTCGACATTCATAATTTGTTTTTAAGTTTGTGAATACCCAATTTTATTTACAGATTTGTAATTATATCTAATAAAATTTTCAATCCGTATATATCACACCCCGACCCGCAGCAGAATAAGAGTCGGGGCATAATTGGGTTATCACCAAGCTCATGATGTTTACTAAAATGTTTTATATTTATTAAATTCAAATTACAACTTAAATATCCAAATCAAAATCCATACAATTACAAGGAAATGAAACTATGTAAACAATCCAAAGCTTAAACTGATTTATTCTTCTAGGCCTTCCTATGTGTTTCTTGCCTCAACTGGATCACCTGTATCATGTGTAAAACGAGGGATATTTTTGGTCAACAAAAGTTGGCGAGTGAACCTTGATAAAACATTGTTATTAATTTCTTGTTTTATTTAATATTGAAAATTTGTGCAATAATCACATGTGAGCAAACATATATAAATAACAAACATAAACCACTTTGAATGAGTATATGATATGAATGATGATGAATGTGAGATCAACGCTCAATCCAACGGAGCCGATCGTATGAGGCACCTGATGCTCAACCCGTCTCCCACGGGGAACTGATGGGCCTAATGATATGCGTGCACTGAAAATGATAAAACCAAACTACATATAATCCACACAACAATTGATACACATTTGATACACATTTGATCACGGATATGATGGATGCACAAGTGTTTAAATATAATAAGGAATTAAACGACATATGATACACCCCAAAACATGATTAAAACGGGGAATTAATAGAGATTCACTCACATTGGGTGCGTTCTTTGATGACGTTGGATGCGCACGAATTTTAGGATTTGATCGACGAGGAAAAAATAACCTAAAAGAATAACGAAATGGTTCGGTAAATAAATGGATTTTATTTGAGATAAATACTTTTTAATTCATAATCTTAATAGGATTTTTAGATTTATTTTTGTGAGTTTAAGGACATTTTCTAACTTTAAAAATATTATTTTTAAGTATTTTTAAATAATTTTCTGATTAAATAAATTAAAAAAAAAAGAAATAAAAAATATTGACTTTTTGACCCTGTTGACCGTTGACCGGTCGGACTGTTGTGTTTGTACGTGCACGCAGCTCTACCAACTGAGCTACGTGTCTAACCCGAAATATTCTCTGTTTTAATTATATATATATACTAATTAACTGTTATTTTATTTAGTTTATTTCAAAAAGGATTTAATATGGCCGAACCAACTTCAGTGACCCGGAGTCGAACTCGGGACGTTCGGTTCAAGTGCGCACAGCCCAACCAGTTGGGCTGTGTGTCTAACCTTGTTTAACTGCAGAATTATATTATATTTGTATACATGTTGAAGGATGATCTGAATAGGTTTTTAAAAATGATTGGTTTTATTTCTGAAAATCGGTAACATATGCGATTCGAACTCGTGACGTGCGTGTTATGTTGCACACAGTCCACCGCTGGACTGTGTGTCTAACCCGGTTAAATATTTAGTTTTAATTAAACTTATACACAAGTTCAACTTCGTCTTCTTCGCTTAACATTTCAGAACAACGAATTCCGACTGTTCTGTTTAATCGATCTTAACTTATATTTGATTAAATTTGAAAATAGAAATGAGATGACATGGTATACCAGAACGGCGAGTTTGCTTCAGGTTTTCCGGCAAAGACTCGTCGTCTTCGATCTGCGGATTCCGGCTGAGGGAAACTGTTTAACAGTTTTGATTACTGAATTGAGCAATTAGATTATAAATCAAAAGATAGCAAGAGAAATTTAGAGGATTGTATCGTCTGAAGAAAAACGCGGTTTTCCGTTTAGTGATTCCGGCGAAATTGAAATTTCCGGCGACGTGCTAAAGCTTCGAGAGATTGTGCTATTTTGAGCGAAAAGGTTACCAGAGGCTTGGGTGGGTATTTATAGGGAAGAACAGGATCTATTGGGTCCGAATTTTGGTCTTGATTCACGGTCAAAGTTTTTCCGGCGGTTACGACTGAAATTGAGGGTTTAGACATCGGTTATAACCAATGTCGAGGTCGGTTAACATGTTTAGTCAAAAGGAAAATGGCCAAAGTCGCGGATTGCCGGATTTTCCGGTGATTGCGAGTTCTGAGCGCGGTGATCTCCGGTTTTGAATTCGGGTTTTATTTTAAGTATTACTTGTTTCAGTATTTTCACAAAGAAGGCGTGTGGCGGAGCGGTGTGTTGTGTGTTTGAGTTTGTGGGTGACCCGGGTTCGAAACCCGGCGTCCCCATTTTATTTTTTTCTTATTATTTAATATTATTTATAAATTATGGTTTTTAAATTCTAATATATTTATTAATTATGTATCGTTTAAAATTAATTTGAGCAATAAATATGCAACGAAAAATTATAACTAAATATTTGATTAATAAACGAAGCGGGTTTTGGAAACCCGTTTTTCGACGGATGTTACAGTATAGCACACAGGTGTTCGAATATATCAATACGTAAGCTCTTCCAAGCTTGAATTTGAGCTCACTCGTTTTTTCTTAATCTAAAATACTTCTTGTGAGTAGAATTTTATATGGACTAAGTTTGGCTCGAACTAAACACATTTATTTACCAATTATTCTGTATTTTGTTTATTTATATTAATTAATAGTTTACTAACTCTGTTTTCTATATTTGTTCACGACTGTGTTTTTATATATTTATTATTATTATTATTATTATTAGACTAAATTGCATAAATCAACCTTTATGTTATACCAAAAATACACTTCGTATCTTTCATTATGAAATTGGCAAAAATCAACCTTTATGTTCCTGTTTTGTTACTCCTTATAACCTGTAAACCTAACCATGTCAAAAAAGCCAGTTATGTGGCTTTACATGCAATACACGTGAAGGCATTTAAGTCTTTCCTTTTATGCTTTTAAGGTTCCCTTTTAAATCAAAACCTTAGCTGTATAATAAATCTCCCTTCTTCTTCCTTTCTGTGTTCATGAAACCGCCACCTTCTTCTATCATGGCACCAATACATTGAAGATGTGGTGGGGAGGGCCTAATTCTAACATAACCAACGAAGAAATCTAGGCAGAAGATTCTACTCACGCTCTAATTTTAGGTGTCGAGCATTCCTTGGATGGGTGGATCGAAATCCAGCTCAAATGAATGCAATACAAGAAATGGAAGCTTCAAAACAAGAAATTGAAGATTTGAATGAAATCCTAGTGGACAAATTGAAAGCTGAAGAAGATGAATCAAACCGTAGGAAGACTTATTTGGTTTATAGTTGGTTATTTTTTGGTCTTGTTGCCATTTTTAGGTTAACTTTTGTTTAGGATGTGGTATGTTAGTAGGGTATGTTGTTTGTTGAAATTAATTGAAGTCTTTCATAATGTGATGTGGTGCAGTCTTATGTAATGAAATGAATTGAATTGTAATCTAATTGTAGTACTGAAAAAAATTGAAGTCTTTGACATGGTTATGAATGTTGTGCAGACTTGGGTGGTCCAAACAATATGCAAAGATTATGGTAATGGTCATGAGTGTTTTTATATGGTAATGGTGTGCAAACTTGGTGGTACAAAGAATATTATGTGCAGATCATCTAATGACCAAATGACCAAACTTGTGTGTAAGGCCCTGTCTTATTATATTGAAATTTTATAAAAATATCGATTTAAACGAGTAAGTACGAATACACGTCACTACAAAATTTTCAAGTTTATTAACACTTTATTTACATTAAACATTTTGACATGTCCTTGCTAATTAGTTTCGTAATACTGAAACCAAATGCGGAAGCTAAATCTTTGATCGTGTTCGATTCTTCATCGGCCTTGATCGTCATCCGGAAGTGCTTGAGATTATCCTAAACTGGAAATTTGCAAAATATTAGTATTATAGCAAATTACCGAAGAGCACGAAATAATCGACTCGTTAAAATAAACCAAACAGAAGCTTAACTTCTGAGTTGGCGTCGATGCCTCTTTTAAACTTGCGTCGGAGCTTTACTGTAACATTCGTCAAAAAAATGAATGAATCCTAAAACCCGGCCTGTTTTTGTAACTCGATCCGTTTTCATATTCCACGTAATTTTGTTTAATGTTTAAGCAATAAAATGTCTCATACATGTTATCATATCTGGTGATTTATAGTTTTATACATGTTTTAGACAACCTTGTAAATTCATTTTCATGTATTTTGAAGCAACCCTTTATATCTCAAGGTTTAAAACTAAGGTTTTCCTTAAGTTAATCAAAAACTTTGGAGACCTCATGAACATACCTAACACATCACATCCTAACATTCTTATCATTCAAACTTCATTATATACATGCCTTAAGATAGGACATTGTGTTTTGGAGAGTTTAGATGTAAATGATCGCAAGTAAAAAGCTCTACATGTCGTATTCTTAGTTTTGTCATAAGACTTTCGAGTGACTTTCTTGCTAACTTTTCTCCATCCTTAAGCTATCATTCTGGTCCATTCAAAGATCCAAGATATACTTGGTATACTAAGGATCAAGTAGGTTCAAATAGTGCATAAAACTGAGCTCCAGCGTAACAGGAATCACAAACACAAGTTTTAGAACATAACCCTCGACCCGCATCAAGACCCAAGGTTTAAGCCCAATTCTCGACACCATGGATGTTGGATTACTCTCTTCCATATGATAGTACTCTGAAAATAATGAACGTAGGCGAAAACCGTACGCGAAACAGAGTTATAACGAAGCGGGAATCGCGAAAACAAGTTTGGTGTTTGTTGCTGATTTCAAAGACGCGAAAATCTTGTTTTAAAGTTATCCCACATCGCCCCAATCACCATTTTGTGCTCTATTTCACACCTATAAATACCATTGTTTGGTTCTTTATAGCTTCAACTCCTAGTTTTAGTATAAACAAGTGGAATAACCAAATTTGGTGGCTCCACTAGCACAATACCCCTTTGGGTGTGGTGTGTAGTAGTTTTTATTTCCGCTTTCGACGAGGAGGTGCTGCCCTTCAAGCTCTTCTCATTTTGTAAAGTTCTTCTTCGAGGTAATCTTCCTTTCTTTGTTTTTCTATTTTTTTTATTTTTTTATATTCATTTATTTATTGCTTTCTTAGTTTAATTAGTTTAGTTTAGGTTCTTAGTTAAGGAGCGTTAGGCTCGTTAAGGTAGCCTAGTTTAGGCTCGCCTTTAGGCTTTTCATAGCCTTGTAGAGGCTCGTTAGGCTCAACGAGTCTAACATATCATGTTCGTTCATTTAGGTATGCCTAGCATAACGTTTACTTTTTTTGTTGCATTCATTTGTCTAGCTTAAATCACGCTTATCAATTGGATTTTCTCCTTATTCTCGTGTGGTTTTTCACTAAGGATTAAAAACGCAAACACTGTGAGTGAATCCTTACAAATTCATTTTTTTCACGTTTTGGGGTGTATCATGTCGTAATTTACTTTATTTATACAAATACATGTGCTACCACCATTATGTGATCTAATGTGTATATTTGTTTGTTGTGGTTATGTGTGGTTATATTTTATCATTTCAGTGCAATCATTTATTTAAGGCCCATCAGTTCCTCGTGGGATACTAGTCGAGCATCAGGTGCCTCATTAGATAGGCTCCGTTTGATTGAGCCTTGATCTCAAGTCCATCATTCATCATGTTCATATGTTCATTGTTGATATTATGTGATCTAATGTGTATATTTGTTTGTTGTGGTTATGTGTTGTTACATTTTATCATTTCAGTGCAATCATTCATTTAAGGTCCATCAGTTCCTCGTGAGATACGAGTTGAGCATCAGGTGCCTCATTAGATCGGCTCTGTTTGATTGAGCCTTGATCTCAAGTTCATCATTCATCATGTTCATATGTTCATTGTTGATATTATGTGGTTTGTGATTTAATTATATATATACATATGCTCATATATGGTCCATGCACATTTTTATTGAAATAACCAATTTAACATACTGTTTAAATGTTTAACTTAGATTCGCTAGCCAACCTTTGTTGACCCAAAACCATTTTTACACATGATACAGGTGAACAGGTACGAAGAGAAGATTGGACATAGGATGGCCCTTAGTTAACAAGAAACTAATTAGTGCAATACATTTGTTATAAACATCGTCTTGTGTTTGTAATTGTTTATGTGAATTATTTGTATTGTGAGACATTTGATATGAATTAGTGAATATTTAAAATAAGTAATAGCATACAGGTGAACAGGTACGAAGAGAAGATTGGACATAGGATGGGCCTTAGTTAACAAGAAACTAATTAGTGCAATATATTTGTTTTAAAAGTCATCTTTATTTGTAATTGTTTATGTGAATTATTTGTATTGTGAGACACTTGATATGAATTAGTGAATATTTAAAATAAGTAATAGCAAGTCATAGGCTCTCGAGTTAACCCAATCATGCCCCGATCACCTATTTCGCTGCGGGTCGGGGTGTGACACATTGGTATCAGAGCCATTGACTTTAGGGATATATGATAGGTTATTAGACCCTTAGAACCTATACTTTAGTCAACTAGGACCTATGTGCTTATGTGATTTCATGTTTTGTTTGACTTATGATTTGCTATTGCCCAGACATTTAAATTCCTTTCATTTAACACAGAAGCGCATGCAAGCACTCTCTTTGTTACTTGATTATGTTATACATGCAATGTGTTATAATTATGTCATGAAGTCTACATATATGTTACATATATACATATCACTCCACCTGAAATGTACCATACGAAACTTATGAAACCCTTTATTTATAAGTTCTCGATTTCCTTTAAATTTTCGAAACATTTCTCTTCATTTTCCAAATATTTATTTTTATGTTATTCAAACTTTTGTGATGTTTTTCGTTTTCAAAATTTATCAAGGTGAGTTCATATGACGGGCATGTAGTAACTGGAAGGGTTCGAGTACCGGTAGTCGGGATGTCCTGTCTAGGATTGGCATTCGTATAAATCCGAATCAACGGACCAGTTTGTCTACCTAGGTACTACTGATGGGAGTACGAAGGACCTATTAGACCAAAGCATGCCACACCAAACGTCATGTGAACCAACCCCACTTTGAGGTGTCACCGTGTCCACACCTGGATGCACTCCTACTTTCATACGTTACATTCACATTTCTCGATTTTCTCCGGGTTTAGTGTACGTTACCAGGCTAACACATGCGAACCATACGAAATCCCGGTAATCATGGGGGCCCACATGATTACGAAGGTGAAGTATGGCGGCATGCAAGGCCCAATTACGAGCAAAGCCCAATAACACTTTAAAAGTGTGTGTTATCATAAGTTATTATTTTCAAATACACCCCAAAGTTTTCATTTTATCATATGTTTATATTTTTTTTTCCGCATCCCTGCTAGCAAATCCATCAACAGAATCTCACAGTCTCGTTTGCGTGAATTCCTGTAGATGTCCTTTAGGCACCTTCTTGGAGGAAAAAGAACCGGAAACTCCAGTAGACGCATGGCTGCCCAAATTGCCAAGCAAATGGCCGCCGTGATGCCTAACATTGTGATCCAAGTTCAACAAGCCCTCACTAATACCCAAGTCAATCAAGTCGAACCAAACGCTGTAAATGCTCCTGCAACTACATCCAAGTGCTCCTATATGCAGTTCAAGTCTTGTGACCCCCCAAAATATGAGGGAACAGAAGGGGTCACTACACTCCTGCGATGGTTCAAGGACATGGAAAGCACCTTCCTAAATTGTGATTGCCCTAACAATCGCAAGGTTCGTTATGCTACCGGTCGTCTCATTGGGGCAGCTTTAACCTGGTGGAACGCTGAAAAGGGTCGAAGAGGGGCTGAAGCTGTTCTGGCCCTAACTTGGGAACAACTCAAGGAACTAATGACTAAGGTTCTGTCCTAGGAGTGAGATCAAGAAGTTGGAGGACAAATTCTACCGCTTAAAGCAAAATGATGGAGACTATATGGCCTAATAACAAGCGTTTCCTCGAGCTGAACCAGATGGTCCCAAATATATTCACTCCTCCTTACCATCTCATTGAACATTACATTAGGGGTCTTCCTTCTGGTGTCCAGGATTCCGTAATGAGCAATGTACCCGCAACATTGGAAGCTGCAATAGAATTAGCCACCGAACTCACTGAAAACCATATCCGAAATGGAGACTTTAAAAAGAAGGACACAACTGACAAGGTTTCAGTGGAAGAGCCAAAGACAACCAAGATCGAAACATTCTCCTGTTCCGATACCAAACGAAAGCATGACGGTAAAACTACGCTATTGCCTCGACTAACCCAACTTCACAAGCCGTACCACTCCAAGCCATCCCAATCACACAAAAATAGCACCCAACCCAGCTTACCCAAACAAGAACCCCACACTGGTCCCCACCCTCAATGCAATACCTGCCACTATCACCATCAACTCACTGTACCCTGTCGTCTGTGTGCCAATTATGGGCGCTATGGCCATTTGAGTAACACGTGTCGCACTCCTTAAAACCAAGTTTCACCTCTTGCCCAAAACATGATCCAGCCCTACCAACCACCGCATTACCCCATGGTGCCATATGTTCGAGCTTGCTTTAATTGTGGTGATCCTACTTATTTCAGAAACACGTGCCATAGGTTGGTTAACATCATCAACGCTCAAGCCCAAGCAAATCCAGTTAACCAAGCGAACCAAGTTAACCAAGCGAACCAGGCAAACCCAGCACCCCCACCAGCAAGAGGGAGACCTGCAACGTCAACGCAAACCCAGTTGAGGTCAACGGCGATGCGAACGAACAACCTAACTAGTCTTTCTCCCATCATGAAGACTCAAGACTCTGCTCCAGTTGTTTATTTTATTTTTATTCTCAATCCAAGCATTAATAAATTCCATTTCTTGTCATGACTATTCAAATTACCATTGTTTTCAATTTGGGTAATAATGTTTCAAGATTTCATTATTTCATATTAATGCCATTAATGCAATTTATATCACGCTATGCCAATTTGTTTCATTACATGTCTCTATACATCGATTAAATTTCATGTTATTCGTGTCATCATACATCACGACGAACCCCGTCTCATCATTTAGGGAAGTTGGGCCATGTCTCATTTTTTCTCAGACTGACCACTTCCTCATAACACATGAGAGAGGTACCTCGTCATTTAGTCTTGCTCTTTTCGGATTCGAGATTCAAGCAAGGGTTGTTGTGTTTGTTTATGTTTGGTAGATTTTAGGATGAGTCACATAGAACTAATCGTGACTTAATAACAAGGCCAATGAAAATTTGATAAGGACATGGTGGATACGCCGCAGGTACTTCCTATATATAAGTGTTCTTGTCTGGTGATCAAAAGCATTGTTAGACGGTTATGGGAAGTTTTGTGTAAGTAGTGTCAATCTCAATTTGGATAACTATTTGGTTGATGATTTTGTTTTGTGATGTAACTTTATCATTATGACGCTTCGATTTTCTCAAAACCCCTTATCATGAGACAATATCCAGTTAGCCATCTCCGTGTTACAACACTTTTCATTTTTACACCTCAGGCAAAATCCAAACTTCACACTCACCTGGTTATGTATATCCTTAGCATCATCGAGATTTTTATTACCTAGCATACTCGAGATCCAATCTATAAGAAACCCTATTAACTAACCCTCAAGAACGGTTCCCTCCTAATTTTGGAACGAAATTCCTAAAAGTAGGGGAGACTGTAACATCCGCCAAAAACGGGTATCCAGAAGTCCGACCCACTTTGAAATTCGGATCCTAACCTTTAAACTTTGGAAATTTCGTGAAATAAATAACCGTTGAAAGATTTTAATCTTTAATTTAAATCCATTTATCGACTTTTTTATTTATTAATTTAATTTAATTAATATCACAATTAAAATCATTAATAAAATCTAGTTAGTTTTGTTAGGTTTTAAAGTGAGTTTTAAGGTAATATGAGTTAGTAGCCAAGTTAGTTCGGATAGTAGAGTTAAGGAGTCTGATTTGTAACATTTCAGAACTTTAAATTTAAAAAAAGAAATATAAAATAGTGGACCAGTGATTCGAACCCGGGTCTCACCAACAAAGAAAACACTTGAACCACTTCACCACATCAAAATCCTTAAACACTACAATCCATTTTGAATAACCTTTACCCCCCCCCCCCCAAATGTTAAAGAGCTAAATGGTTACCTCCTAATTTCGGGACGAAATTTCCAAAAGTAGGGGAGATTGTAACATTCGTCAAAAAAATGAATAAATCCTAAAACCCGACCTGTTTTTGTAACTCGATCCGTTTTCATATTCCACGAAATTTTGTTTAATGTTTAAGCAATAAATGTCTTGGATTCTATGTTTTGATCATACATGCTATCATATCTGGTGATTTATAGTCATATACATGTTCTAGGCAACCTTGTAAATTCATTTCCATGTATTTTGAAGCAACCCTCTACATCTCAAGGTCTAAAACTAAGGTTTTCCTTAAGTTAATCAAAAACTTTGGAGACCTCGTGAACATACCTAACACATCACATCCTAACCTTCTTATCATTCAAACTTCATTATATACATGCCTTAAGATAGGACATTGTGTTTTGGAGAGTTCAGATGTAAATGATCGCAAGTAAAAAGCTCTACATGTCGTATTCTTAGGTTTGCCATAAGATGACTTTCGGGTGACTTTCTTGCTAACTTTTCTCCATCCTTGAGCTATCATTCTGGTCCATTCAAAGCTCCAAGATATACTTGGTATACTAAGGATCAAGTAGGTTCAAATGATGCATAAAACTGAGCTCCAGCGTAACAGGAATCACAAACACAAGTTTTAGAACATAACCCTCGACCCGCATCAAGACCCAAGGTTTAAACCCAATTCTCGACACCATGGATGTTGGATTACTCTCTTCCATATGATAGTACTCTGAAAATAATGAACGCAGGCGAAAACCGTGCGCGAAACGGAGTTATAACGAAGCGGGAATCGCGAAAACAAGTTTGGTGTTTGTTGCTGATTTGAAAGACGCGAAAATCTTGTTTTAAAGTTATCCCACATCGCCCCAATCACCATTTTGTGCTTTATTTCACACCTATAAATACCATTGTTTGGTTCTTTATAGCTTGCAACTCCTAGTTTTAGTATAAACAAGTGGAATAACCAAATTTAGTGGCTCCACTAGCACAATACCCCTTTGGGTGTGGTGTGTAGTAGCTTTTATTTCCGCTTTCGACGAGGAGGTGCTGCCCTTCAAGCCCTTCTCATTTTGTAAAGTTCTTCTTCGAGGTAATCTTCCTTTCTTTGTTTTTTTTTATTTTTTTTATATTCATTTATTTATTGCTTTCTTAGTTTAATTAGTTTAGTTTAGGTTCTTAGTTAAGGAGCGTTAGGCTCGTTAAGGTGGCCTAGTTTAGGCTCGCCTTTAGGCTTTTCATAGCCTTGTAGAGGCTCGTTAGGCTCAACGAGACTAACATATCATGTTCGTTCATTTAGCTATGCCTAGCATAACGTTTACTTTTTTTGTTGCATTCGTTTGTCTAGCTTAAATCACGCTTATCAATTGGATTTTCTCCTTATTCTCGTGCGATTTTTCACTAAGGATTAAAAACGCAAACACTGTGAGTGAATCCTTACAAATTCCTTTTTTTATTCACGTTTTGGGGTGTATCATGTGTCGTAATTTACTTTATTTATACAAATACATGTGCTACCACGATTATGTGATCTAATGTGTATATTTGTTTGTTGTGGTTATGTGTGGTTACATTTTATCATTCAATGAAATCATTCATTTAAGGCTCATCAGTTCCTCGTGCGATACGAGTCGAGCATCAGGTGCCTCATTAGATCGGCTCCGTTTGATTGAGCCTTGATCTCAAGTTCATCATTCATCATGTTCATATGTTCATTGTTGATATTATGTGATCTAATGTGTATATTTGTTTGTTGTGGTTATGTGTGGTTACATTTTATCATTTCAGTGCAATCATTCATTTAAGGTCCATCAGTTCCTCGTGGGATACGAGTTGATCATCAGGTGCCTCATTAGATCAGCTCCGTTTGATTGAGTCTTGATCTCAAGTTCATCATTCATCATGTTCATATGTTCATTGTTGATATTATGTGGTTTGTGATTTAATTATATTTACATATGCTCATATATGGTCCATGCACATTTTTTTTAAATAACCAATTTAACAAACTGTTTAAATGTTTAACTTAGATTCACTCACCAACTTTTGTTGACCCAAAACCATTTTTACACATGATACAGGTGAACATGTACGAAGAGAAGATTGGACATAGGATGGGCCTTAGTTACAAGAAACGAATTAGTGCAATATACTTGCTATAAACATCGTCTTGTGTTTGTAATTGTTTATGTGAATTATTTGAACTGTGAGACACTTGATATGAATTAGTGAATATTTAAAAAAGTAATAGCAAGTCATAAGCTCTTGAGTTAACTCAATCATGCCCGGATCACCTATTCCGCTGCGGGTCGGGGTGTGACACAACTAGCCTTCCATCACCAAGAGTCAAGACTCAACTCCTACCGTCTAGTTTTAATGTTTTCTATAAATCTCAATCTTTGTATATCCTTGTTTCCATTTGGGAATTTATGTACCCAAGAATTTTAATACAAATTGATATCATTATTTTATTTCATGTCTTTACTCACGAGTTAAATTTTCATAACATCACGACGTACCTCGCCTCATCATTTAAGGAAGTTGAGTCGTGTCTCCCTTTTTCATAGACTGACCCCTTCATCATAACAAACGAGAGAGGTACCGTCGTCATTCAGTCATGTATTCTTTCAGATTTGAGACCCAAGCTTTGGCTGTTGTGTTTGTTTATGTTTTGTAGATTTTAGAGTGCCATAGAACTAATTATAACTTACTGACAAAACCAATGAAAATTTGACAAGAATATGGTGGATACGCCGCTGGTACTTCCTATATATAAGTATTCTCGTCAAATGATCAAAAGCATTGTCAGGCGGTTATGAGAAGTTCCGTGTTGTTTTAATATCGTCATGGTTGAAGTTTTTGTTTTGTGATATAACTTTATCTTTTCAACGCATCAATTCCCTCAAAACTCTTATGCATGAGATCATATCCAGCCAATTAACTCTGTATATCAACGCTTCTCATCTTAGGCATTAAAAAGCGATTCCTGTAGCAGGGTATTCAACCTTTACTAGGAACGTTACCGCCTCAATCAAAATTTAGAACCTCACAATCCTCTGGTTAGATAAACGTCAAAATCCAAGCATCATACCTCTCTTTTCTGTTAAGAGATATTCAGATTTTAGTCAGAGTACGTTGAAAATCGAACACGAAAACCCAATACGCGAAAAATACCCGCATCTTTCCCTATTACAACTTCTACCTAAATTTCGAGACGAAATTTCTAAAAGTAGGAGATACTGTAACATTCGTACAAAACGGGTTTCAAAAACACACTTCATTTTATTAATAAAGTATTTAGTTAAATGTTCATTGCATATTTATTAACGTTAGTATGTATTAAATGACGCACAATGATAATAATAATAATAATAATAATAATAATAATAATAATAATAATAATAATAATAATAAATAATAAATAAAATTAATTTTGTGTAATAATAAAAAAAGAATATTAATAAAACTAAAATAATATAGAGTAAAAAAATAAGAGAAGTAACCAGGAATCGAACCCGGGTTACTCTCCTAGAACACCCACTGAAACACCACTAGACCACACACACTAATTGTGTGATTTCTGAAACAAATAACAATTATACAAAAACTCGCAGAGTCACCTGTGCAATCAAGTCAGTAACTGCCGAAACCGACATCAGTTAATTCTTGGAAATTAATGGTTGAGTCCGTAATCATGTGAGCGAAACCGATGATTAATGAAAGTTGTAACCTCAAATTCAAGTTTGTATTGATTTAAAACAGTCTCAAATCATGGACCATAATTAACGTTTCGAAACCGAAAATCCAAACCGGTTGAAGAAGTGTATAAATACCCTGTGCGATCTTTCCAAGCTCGCTCACATTTATCCAATCTACACTCTCAACTCTCTCTCTCTCTCTGTTCAAAAATTCTTGATCATCGGAGAACATCATACTCGCCGGAAAATATCATCGGTAAAACCGAGATCACCACCTTGTCGGTAAAACACTTTACTTATCTATGTGATTCCTTATATACATTTCTTTAGATTCCATTGTTATCAGAACAGATTTAAACATATCAAAGTTTAGTTTTTTTTTTTTACAATCTGGGTTTGTCAACGAAGAAGATGAAGTTTAATTGAATACATATATAATTAAAATCGGGTTTTATTCGGGTTAGACACACAGTCCAGCGGTGGACTGTGTGCAAGCACGATGCTTTCATCCCCGGTTCGAATCTGTCACATGTCCGTATCGTTAGAATAAAAACAGTTTTTTTTATTTATTTTAAGCAGATCATATCATCAGTAAGATGTTAAGTATAATTTAAATTCTAAGTTAATTGGGTTAGACACCCAGCCCAACTGGTTGGGCTGGGTGCAAAACATCGTTGAGGTCACGAGTTCGAGGTTGTGTGTGCGCGCCGGTCAGATGAATTTTAAATCCTTTTTAATTTAATTAAATCTAGATCTATCTAAAGAGTATATAAGTATAATAAAAATCAGAATACTAACGGGTTAGACACGTAGCTCAGTTGGAATAGTTGCGTGCACGCAACCGAGAGGTCACGAGTTCGAGCCTCACCACACGCTGCCTAATATCTCTAAGGAACCGGTCAGGTCCTTGTCAAACCTGACAAGATTTTTTTAATATTATTTTATTTTATTTTATTTATTTATATTAATTATATATTTATATTTTAGTTAAAGATCAATTAAAAAAATCTCTAAGGAACCGGTCAGGTCCTTGTCAAACCTGACAAGATTTTTTTAATATTATTTTATTTTATTTTATTTATTTATATTAATTATATATTTATATTTTAGTTAAAGATCAATTAAAAAATATGTAAAAAATTACGATTTCAAAAGTTTTAAAATCTCAATAAATATCTCAAAAATAACCTAAAAATCTACCAAAAAATATTTAATCAAGATAACAATTTGTTTATATTTATCAAATTATCGCGTTATTATTTTAGGTTAGTATTCTCGTCGGTCAAACCCTCAACTCGTGCGCATTCATTATCAATCAAGGAAACGCACCACTGTGAGTGAATTCTTACAAACTTCCCCTTTTTATTTTTTTTTTTTGGGTGTATCATGTGTCGTTTATACATTTCGTTTTCAAACACTTGTGCTATTACCATTATATGATCTAACGTGTGATGTAAATATTACTTATGTATCGTGTGCTTACATTTTTGTCAGTTGTGTGCAATCATTCATTAGCCCCATCAGTTCCTCATGGGATACGAGTTAAGCATCAGGTACCTCATTAGATCGGCTCCGTTTGATTGAGTCTTGATCTCATTGTTCATCATTTGATATGCGTGTGTTGCATTAAGTGATATTATGTGGTTTGTGGTTAAATTTACATATGCGTATACTCATATTTGCATTTTTTTATTTAAATAACCAATATAACAAATTCGTTCAAATGTTTAAATAAGATTCACTCGCCACCTTTTGTTGACCCCAAAACCATTTTTTACACATGATACAGGTGAACAGGTTGAAGCAAGGAACACATAGGAATTTGCCTTAGAAGAAAAATAATGAGTTCATGAATATTGTGTTTAGAACGTGTTATGCTTGTATGTTTATTGTAATTCCTCTTTTAAATTGAAATAATAGATATCAAACGTTATAGTAAATGTCATGAGCTTTGATGATAACCCAATCATGCCCCGACTTTTATTTCCGCTGCGGGTCGGGGTGTGACATAAATTTTGTTTGAAAACAAGTCGGGTCATATATAATATGTTTTTATTCGATAATATAAATTCAAGTTATTGTATGTTTCAACGCCTTGCAACGTGTGGCGAGTAAAATTCTAGTTATATACATATATATATAACCAGTGTGTGTGTATATATATATATGTATACAAACCTCGCAACGCCAGAATTCGGTTAACCAACGGCATTGAACTCTAGCAAACCTTTAGCAGCGACATGTGTCGCTACTAATCAAACCGAACAATGGTGAGATCGAACATTTGGCGAGAATGGTGATCTAGTGGAGGTTTGATATGGGTGGTCGACGGGGGTGGTGCTCCGTTGACGGTCCGACAACTGCTAGGGGTTTGTCCAATGGTGGTTCGTTAGGCGGTGGTACAACGGTGGTGTTGCTCGTGTGGTGGTGGGTGGCTGGAAGGAATGATGCTCAGACAGGTGCTCGTTCGTGGTGGTGGTAGAAATTGAGTCAAGGGGCTTTTTTATGTTTTTTTCGCTAATACTAACACTGCGATAAAACTTTATCCCTCGAAACAATCCACGGATCGACGTTCAGATTTACACCTTTAAAAAGCACGTGGATTACATGCCTTTAGCGGCGACAACCCCATTTTCGCCGCTAATGGTGTCACCGGGGTTGCTCTTATTTCTTGTAGTGACAAAAGTCCTATATGTGAAGCTCGGACAAAGGCTCGTTTTGTGAAATGAGCTCTTATACAAGCTCAAAGTTTTTAAGCTCGGCTAGCAATTCAAGCTTTAGCAAACTAATCTCCAATATCCTCACAAACTTTTTCCAAACATAATTTCTTTTCAAAAACATTTTTACATTTTCACATAATAACAAGTTTTTAAATTTATTTATTAACCAACTTATATATAAAAACAAGCTATTTATTTTTTGTATCATATAATTAAATTTATGAACTTACGATTAAATACTATATAATTGTAAGTAAATGTTAAGATAATACACTTAGGGTCTGTATGGTATGAGCTAATAGAATGGATGAGGGGTTGTAATGGACGAGTTAATGGAATGGATAACGCAATGAAATGAATCATTCCATTCCATTGTGATCTTTGATTACTCACATGTGAATAGCATAAATCACTACTTTGTATAATTTGATAAACAAAAAAGACGAAGTAACAAAACACAATTGTATTAGAAACGACAAAAATATAATTGCCTCAACAACAACAACAACAACAATAATAAAATATTATTAGTAAAAAAATTAATAATGAAATTTTTTGAATATATTTATATTAGTATTATATCAATATTAATATTAATATTAATATAATAATGTATTTCTTTCCATTCCTTGAAGGAATAAAAAAACCCGCGTACCAAGGAATGAAAATCGTTATATTTGGAAGAAGTTATATTCCTTTGAAATGCTTCATTCCACATGCTTCTTTTCATTCCATCAGAATGGTTCATTCAACATTCAATTCCACCTTCTATTCTTTCGTACCGAACGCTACCTTAATGTTATGTTTTGATCAGGAATAAATAAATGAGTAAAATGCCAAAATCGTCCATATGGTTTAGTCATATTTGTTTGTTTCATTCAAAATAATTTTTTGTTTATTTGAATCATTCATTTTTATATTTAATTGTCATTTTCATCCAATTCACTAACTCAAATTATTTTTTTCCTGTTAAGGTAAAGGACAATTGTGCCCTTTTGGATGAAAAAAGCATATATAACCAAACTTCAAAGATGATTTTGATATTTTACTCTTACATTTTTGTTTTATACTTTTTTATTTTTTGTTTTCACTTTGTAATACTTAATGATTATATATATATATATATATATAAAATATATATATGCTTCACTAAAGACATTTTAATTAAGAAAAAGGTTATATTGTTTATCAAAATCCACTGAAATACCTATTAAATTTAATACAACCCAACTCGAACAAAATCGAAAATATTATAACTTGGCGATAGGTAAAGACACCTACAAATTTCCGTTTCTATGTCTATCACTAGTAATATATGCATGGACATCTTTAATGTTATAATTTTTAATAGGATTTGTCTTTTCATTCACAAGGTGTTTTTACACATTACTAAAAACTATGACATGAAAGATGTCCATACAGACATCACCAATGGCGGATCTAGAAGCAGAAATTTTCATGTATTGTTTGCTATCGCCATGTAATAATATTTTTCGGTTCGGATCGGGTTGTATTAATATTTGATGGGTAGTTCAGTGGATTTTGATAAATTATATAATTTTTTTATCAAAATATCTTTAGTGAAACATATATATTAAAGAAATTATTAAAATAATAATTATTATGCTATATAAACAGGAAAGAAGTAATAAAATATATAAAACAAAAATGTAAAAGTAAAATGTAAAATCGTCCATGAGGTTTCATATTTGCTAGTTCAATCTAAAAGGACAAAAATGCCACTACTTTAACATAATAAATAACCGAGTTAGTGATCTGGATGGAAATAACAATAAAACGCAAACCTGAAGGACTTGAACACACAAAAAAATTATTTTGGATGGAATAAGTAAATACGATCAAATGTCAGAGACGATTTCGACATTTTATTTAGAATAAATATTCAATTTTGACAATCATATAAACTTCAAATAAAACATAATTAAATGTTTGAATATTATAAACATAATCAGCCATTGATAAGTTTGTTTATCAAAGTTCAAAAAAAAATATACAGTTTGACGATTATATATATGCGTTAAGAGATTGAAGATTTTATTTAGCCCATGCAATATATGGATTTTGAAAGACATAATTTTTAGTATATAACATTACATATATTACATATATTTAGATACTTAAAATACACGAAATCCTAATCTAGTTTCAGAATATATCGAATGTTTATGTTTATTTGAGTAATTCTATCGGTAAATATGATGATTCAAGTAAATGGCTTGACCAAGAGAGTTAATTTGTGCGGGTTTAGGTGCATGGATGAGGCCCCGCAGGCACTATCTGAACCTACCTTTTGCTATAATGCCTTTGCCCCTTAACTCTTTGGATCCTATCCCATTTTCCTTCTTACTAATTTCCCCTTTCTCTCCCTCAGATATATACACATAATATAATATATCTATATATGTAATTTCTTGATCTCTTTCTTCATCTATAAATAGCAACAACCTGAAACAAGAGAACACTGTAGTGATCACACAACTTCAACCCTCAGACACAAAGATTTTGTAGAGAGTATCTTTGATCTTAGAGAGAGAAAGTTTTGTAAGAGAGAGAGAGAGAGATGTCAAGCAGCAGCTGCATAGATGTACCAGCAGCATCTGAGCAACTGCGTTATATACCTTGTAACTTTTGCAATATTGTTCTTGCGGTAAACACTCTTTATCTTTGTTATATTTTTGTGATTTGTGTTGTGTATGTAGATAGCTGGAAAATGAAGAAAAAGAAGGGAGTTATTGCATAATTTGAGGGCTATAAAATGATAAAAGATGATAAGTTGCTGCATATGGATTTTTGGTTGAGATCATATTGGAAACAAACAAATTGATCCATTTGAAATCAAGTCTTCTTTTTCACTTTAGATGCATATACAAACTCATATAGTCAAGTCTCCATCGTTTGAGGCTTTCTTTTTCTTATTACTTCTTCTGCTTGCAGTCAAAAGTGAAAGTCCTTCAAATATCTGAAACGTCTACCTCTCTCTCTCCCTCTCTCTCTCTCTCTCTCACACACACACACAAGAGCTAAGGACGGTACTCGAATGACTAGTAACAAGGACTAAAACCATTCGATGCTTTTCTTTCTCTGTGGAGATTTTCCATTATAAAAAATAATTGATTCAAATCTTGACCAAATTATAATGGCCATTAGAGTAGCACCCTTCAATATCATTGCATGTGAGTACTTACAAAAGGCTAGGGTTTTTCTTTTCTAGCTCTTGATCAAGATTGTATACATGTTCAAGCAAAAAAAAACAAATATTTTCATTTTTTAAGCTAGTATTTGCTTTGGTTTCTTGGTTCATTTTTCCTGATTTTTTTTAATCTCCAAGTGTTTTTATGAGTTGTAATTGACTTTGGCCCTTGAAAATTGATCTTTGGTATGATAGGATCCCTAATTTGTTGTTTGAGCTGCGCTTCGAACGCCTTATTTTTCACCGTTCGCCTTTGAAAACAACGGAGTAAATCAAGTTTTTCTCGCCTAATTCGATTAAAAATAGAGCGAATTTATGCAACTTGTCTTGGGTAATTAGACGGGGTGTTTTTCTCGTTTCTTTATGTATCTAGCATCTTGCTAGTCGTATTATATTATGTATTATAATATAATATAATACAACCGCCCTAAAAATCTTGAATTCATTCTTTTAGGACTCTTTGTCATAACATTTTAATCTTTGGAACATTAAAAGTCTTGTTTAAGATTTTATGACCAGATTAAATGGTTAATTTGTGTTCTTAATTGACTTTCTTTCTTTTCTTTTTTATTTTCAAAGGAGAATTAACTGGTCAATTTGTGTTCTTGATTGAGTTTCTGAAATGGGTATTCTTGATTTGGAGGTAATAATTGATGTTTGGTTGAAATGCAGGTGAGTGTACCATGCAGCAGCTTATTTGACATAGTGACAGTAAGATGTGGACACTGCACCAATCTGTGGTCTGTGAATATGGGCATGGCTGCTGCCTTTCACCAGTCTCTCTCAAATTCCAATCCCACCTCCCAAGATCATTCATCTTCTCCTCACCATAATCAGGTGACTTTCTTTTATTATACGTTTAGATCAATTTCATATATAATCACAACTGTCTCTTTCAAGATTGTTAAGTTCAATTCAAATTTGGCACCAATGTTATTAATTTGTAGTACCTTTTTTATGAAATAACTGAGTAAATTGAAACAATTAAACTCACTTCTTTTTGTTAAATGGGATTGTCTTTCTTTTCAAAATACAAAAATAAAACTCTTATCTATAACTCCTAAGAAAATCTAAGATGAGAGTGCAAGTAAAGCCATTTTTCATAAAGGTTTCTCTTAAAATTCTTAAGTTGAAATATAAAAAGGTAAGAGACCGATCAAATTAAAAAAAAATTAATGACAATTTAGCTGGATTTCTAGCTTGTTTTGAAGGATTAGCATATTCAGTTTAAAACTTAAATCAAATCTAATGTAGTTATGGGTTTTTTTTACTCTGTATTGAAAAAAATACAAATGAGAACAGTAACTATTTGACTTATACTTTCAAAAGTCCAACTCAAATGCAGATTGGTAAATGCAAATGTTAGGTTTCAGTTCTTTCAGAATCAAGCTCATTAAATTTTGTTACTTTTTGAAGAAATTATCAGTAGATAGGGATCTACTTACTCTAGGTCATACGTAGGATAATCTAAAAGACCACACAAACCAGACTGTTTTTCCTCTTTTCAACCCTTTTTATTGCTGTTACATCATAGATCCAAGAACCCTAACCGCCGTTTTTCTCTCTTTCTTCAATAATATTTATCATTAAATTAATATGTTTTAGAAAACCCTATTCCTTTTTGTATTATATGTTTGTTAAACTGATTTTAGTATCAAAAGTAGTATTATATGTTTCTTTTATTTTCTTTGCACCAAGATCTTGTCGTTTTGTTCTGCAAGCCCTCTCTCTCTCTCACCTCTGATATTAACGAGGTGGTGGATATGTTTGGGACACTGTTGACAGCAAGTGTCATTCACTTCTGAGATGTTTTTGTATTATTTTACTTTTGCTTTTGTATCCCAAACTGATTCAGTCACTTCAATGTCATTAGTTCACTTTCATCTCTTATTCAGAAACATCACTTCCAAAAGTAAATAATATTAAGATCAAAGAGTTGTCCTTTTTATGGTTAATACTCAAGACTAGGTGTAAATTTCACAGTTTGAATCGGGCAGATAGTGTTTTTTTAAACAAATTTAGATAACTGACGAACAACTGAAGTTTTAATGTGTCATCAGTGGAACCACCGGATCATATCGGGTAGATAGTATGATATGAATGTTTGAGATGTAATTATGTGGCTCGTGTTATTTTGGGTTTTTCAAATCTAGCTCTTGTTGATCTAATTTTTTTTGAACGGCAAATGTTACTCCTATTCTAATTTACACTAATAAGATTTTAGATCTTTCGACGTTCAAAAGAAAAAGTAATGGTAAGATTAGGTTAACCTCGAGTTTGTAGTTGTATCTTATCAATTGTTGAACTCTCTATAATGTTAGCATTATAATCAAGTTTATGCTATGTAAATCATCTGATCAAGAGTTTTGTAGTTGTCTATGTATGTCGAAAGTTCAAACACAATAACATACAAGTTACACATTTCATGAATTTTTAAATACATGTCGCGGTGAAATCTTGAGTTGTATACAAAGAAAGTTAAGCATCGCATCCTATTTTTTTGTCATTAGTTAACATAATATAGAGGTAGCAATTTCAAGTGAAAATGCAAACTTTGGTGGCTGATCCATACCAATCTACCAGTACTTACACTATAGAAAATTAATTTGCTTATTATATACATATAAATGAGGTAAAAACTAAAGAGTTTGAAGTAAAAGTAGCCATTTACATGAGTTTAAGGATACTCAAGTATGCAAATCTTGATATTTCAGAAGGCTCCAACCCACACTCCCCCAAATTATAGGGTTGATTTGGGTACCTCTTCAAAATACAACAGCAGGATGCCAATGAGGCCATCTCCGGTTTCCATGACTACTGACCAAAAGATCAATCGCCGTAAGTTGATTCATCTCCTAACTCGTTACATAAAATGTACAAAATTTTAACATAACTTCAAAAGTATTCAATAAAAACAGCTGAATAGATTGGTTATAAAATCATACATATCATGCACCTTAAAATATCAATGTTCATCACATTATTTTCGGTACTTGGAATCTAACACCATGGATGTGCATTTTTCAGCTCCAGAAAAGAGGCAACGGGTTCCTTCTGCATACAACCAGTTCATAAAGTAAGAACACCATTCTATCCCAATCCCATTTAATTTTTTATTTTAGTTTTGAGTTACACTAAAAGAAATTTGAAGTTTGATATTTTATTTATCAAATTAATTAACTGAAATATTGGCATTTGTAGAGAGGAAATCCAGAGGATAAAAGCAAATAATCCAGATATAAGCCATAGGGAAGCTTTTAGTACTGCTGCAAAAAATGTAAGTGCGCATGGTAGCAATTTTCTGCATACTCCACTTTATTTTTTATTGTTTGGTGGCTTTCACAATGTCAAGTACTGGTGTCAATACATGTATATACATATATATGTGTCTATATATATATATATATATATATATATATATATATATATATTTGATTAATAAATTGACACCCTAAATTCTCTTGGAAAATAGTGGGCACATTTCCCTCACATTCATTTTGGATTGATGCTGGAAGCAAATAATCACCAAGCTAAACTTGATGAGGTATGTTAATTAATGCATTCTTAATTTCGCTCATTTTAATAGATTACAGGATATCATAATTATTTGTGTTAATTCAAACATATATATTTTCTTCTTTTTTGTATAAAGATTGATTTATTCATCATATATATATATATATATATATATTTGTGAGTGTACAAAAACTCGTTAACTGTACAAATGCTAGAATCATGTAAAGCTTACACATCTTGGATTGTATGTAGATGAGCTGCGGGCAAGGATCGGAGAAGCGACCAAGATCGAGGGCTGCATTGTTCAAGAAATGAGTAAAGCTTGATTAAAAGAAACTCAAAGCAAACCCTCTCATATATATTATATTTCGAGTTCAACAAAGCCATGACCTTAACATGTTTTTAAGGACATAAATTAATATTTGGACATTTTCAAATTGTACTTTACAGTCATATGAGTGATGTTGTTTGTGTAATTTTATTTGTTATCTAAAAGTAAGCTTGTTTGCTTGCCTTTATAATTATACCCGAAAAACCTTCAGTTTGATTTTGTTTCTGTGAATCGCTAACTGAGAGGTGACTATATATATAATGAAATAATAAAGACATATCGGTATACATTAATACTTACAAAAGACGTAAAATAAGATAGTGACTGAAACCGTGAATTCTTCATTTGTGATAATATCACGCTTCAATCAACGTCATTACATTCCAATAAGAGATTTTTTCATGGAGACAAATAAAGTATTAATAATATTATATGTGCTTTGAACCTTGTACGTATTTGTGATAATAACAAACATTTTTTTTCTTATGCTTTTAGGTGAAAGTTGAACCTTTACGTATTTAAATTTTCTTTGGTAATTGTGATGTATAAAAAAATAAAAACATAGTATATATTCTCTAAAATGTTTGAACTTGCAAACTATAATTTATTTTATGTGATTTTATATGGTTACTGAAATCATAAACGCAAAAAAGGACCATTAGACATATATTCTCTAAAATGTTTGCACTTTCAAACTATAATTTATTTTTTGTTTTTAATATTTACTAACATTTAATATATTACTTAACAAAACAGTTATGGTGTCTGAAAAGTTAGCCAATATAACATAAAATATATAATACATGCACGTTGAATTTAAAGGCTGTTATTCCATATTTTTCCATGTGTTAACTAAACAAGAGTGAGGCATTTATGATAAAATAAAGTTGAAAATAAATAATTAACAAAATCTACCAGCTTAAAATGTAAAAGATAAATAAAAGAGTTAATTACGTTTTTCGTTCATGTGGGTTGTTAAAAATCACTATTTCAGTCCATTAGTTTAAAATTTGTCATCTCAGTCCCTATGGTTTCACTTTCGTAACTATTTCAATCCATTGGTTTGTCAAAAATCACTATTTCAGTCCATTAGTTTGCAATATAATGTCAGAGTAATTGGATGGAGTTAACGTTGGTGGATTGAAATAGTTACGAAAGTGAAACCACAGGGACTGAAATGACAATTTTAAAACTAATGGACTGAAATAGTGATTTTTGACAAACCATATGGACGAAAAACATAATTAACTCTAAATAAAATAATAGATGCAAATTTAATATGTCCTTGAGACATAAAGCCTGAAAGTACTAGTTTGTATGAATTTAGATGGTATAAATTAATTGTTTTATTCGTATATCACTTGTCAACTTCTTGGAGGTTTTCACAAGAGTACTTGCCTTAAGAATCATGTTAAATGGTCTTGCTATATATAGTAAGTGAAGTCATAGCCGTTGATTCAAGGATTTTTTTTCTTTGTTTGGGGAAGTGAGGACAACTTACAAATAAAAGTTAGTTAATTTGAATTATATTTTATTATTAACAGACTGAATAATTACAATATAAAATATATGATTTGAATAAAAAGCATACAAGTTGAAAGCTACTTCAAAAACCCTAAATCATTGTTAGTACAATAATCATATTATCATATGAAATACTAGTTTTTTAGTCATATTTATACGTTAACTATTTAACAATTAAAAAATTAATAAGTTCAAATAAATAAAAACCTTTCAAATAGTGTAGCAGTTTTTCGTAGCAAAATCTTGTTTTATTTCTTTTTTTAAATACATACAGAAGAAACTATGAATTAAAAGTAATACATGTATACCATGGATTGATTCCCATAAATCGTCTAGTTCTGTATTTACATTTTTTACGATTTACTTCAACAATAAAAATAAAAATAAAAAATTAATAATAATAATAATATAATTTACCTTTTATACACTTCAATAAAAAATAAAAAATATTAATAATAAAATAATTAACCTTTTATACATTTATGTATATTGTTTTAGAATTGATAATTAACCTTTTATACATTTATGTATATTGTTTTAGAATTGATAAGGATGGATGCATTATTCGTTGGAAAATATCTCTTCAAACATATTATATGAAAAATAAAAAGTAGATATTGATTTTAAACGAAAATGTTGGGGGGTTTTTCAACCTAAAACCATATATTTGAAGTTTTTCAAAACCAGTTATAAATTCTGGTTCCTGTAATATACGTTTATAATATTATTATCTTTTGTTTTTTTCTATGAAAATAGTATTGATGGAAAAAGGTAACCTCTAAACCCTAGATATCTGCATATCTATTAAAAGAGTTTATGTGTCCAAATGCACATATGTAGACGACCATAAAGCAAACAACACAAAATCTAAGCTAAGCTCATTGAAAAAAGAGAACCCTTTTTGGTTTGGACCACATACTTTCGTAACTCATGATTCTTCATCCACCACTCCACTTTTACAGTCTATACAATCAATGGTTTCAAGCTTTGATTTAAAAAGTTTATTAAGTGGTCCATAAATGGGTATATCACCATCTAGCTCATTTGGCTTTCCAATCTACTCTTATGTGGAAAACAACAAGATTTGAAGATAAAGATGCATCTCTCTTTTGGCTTGATTAATCAGAATTTCATCTAATTATATTACGTTAAGAAATAGGCTTTTGCACTATAACAACACATTTTAAAATGACAAATTTTATTATATACATATGAGTGTTTATTTTAGAAACCATTTTATACAAAAGAGAGAAACACGTTAGATAATTCATTTTTTAGTCTTAAAAAAATTTAAAAATATAAGAAAACTTTTAAAAGATAAAATGTTTATCTATGTATCAAAAAAATGAAAATATAAATATGAACAATGTTCATTATTTATACGACCAACACATGAATAGGCAAAAGTTTAAATGTTAAAAATATATGAAAAATAATCATATATTTTTTATGTACATAATATAAACATTTGCATTTAAAAAATATAGAAATTTTTAAAGCGTATAAACTATTAAATAAAATACAAATTTACGTTGGTTATCATGTTTCTTACATTTTAATTTTTTTAAATAAACCTCCATATATATTTTGAAGAGACATGATATAATAGTTAACCTAATTAATTATTAAGTTACTTAGTTTTCATTACTTGGATCGGCAAAATATTGGACTTTGTATTTAAAGACTAAAGTACGAAGTGACAACTTAGAGGTTCATCTCATAATTATGGTTTCTAAATATTGTTTTATAAGATAAGATTTGAGCAAACTAAAATAAACCTATCAAACAATTTTTTTATTGGTTATCTACCACATATAATAAAAAAGAATACAATTTAAAAATGTTTACTCATGCTAACATGTGTCAAGATACAAATTTGTAACACTCACAATTTTATAAATTATTATTATTATTATATAAATAAATTTCAACTGTAATAGTAATTTACAAAATAGTCCCAAGTTTTTCTACATCAAAACATGAAACGTTTAACAAAAGATTTATACTTCAACTACATCTTATAACACATCATATGACATCTTTTAAAAGTGAGGTGTAATTGTTGGTAACTAGTAGAATTGCTCACATGATACATCAGAAATTCTGTCGATGTTAGTTCGGTTTGGTTTGTTATGCCATAAGAATTAAGTCAGTAGTTGTTTGATTTGTTACGATGGCGATATGGTACCAACACTCATTATATACATATCAACCGAAAAAGATAACCCGAAAAATAAAGTTGTAATATGCCAAAAATAAATCGACACATGTTTTATATTGATTGAAAACCATAAATATAAATGCCTTTACCCGTTTCAATAATACCGATACAAGTATGTTGGTATCGGTTCAATTCGTCAATACCATGTTTGGATTCGTATTTCAAATATTTGAAGTTGATCATTAGCCAAACCGAAGAATTCTTTTTTGAATCAAATGCGAACCTATGATATTTGAACCAAACATTATATTCAGAAGTTATATATTACTATTCCTAACTCCGTTTTGTAATTTATATCGACACGTTAATAAAAATAATCACATCGCAATGACATACTCAATTTTTTTTAAAAGATCATATATTGAAAAGTTATATTTACCACTTTAGGGGTTCAGAATTTAATATGATGCATTCCATGTTTTACATGTAGTAGTTTTTTTTTCTTATCTAATCTTCTCGTAAGACTGGAAATATTGTCTTATGTGATAGTCAACATGCATTGTTATAAACATGTCCTATTTTGGTACATTATGCTAACGATATAACTTATAGACAAATTATTTTAGTTTAAAAAACAAAACTTGGTTATCTACTAGATATCAGTTGTAGTAGGGAATTTTTGTGATCAGCCTTTGGTTTTGAATTAGTTAGAACCATATCGAAGAATAACGTCCAATGTCGTCAAGCTATGCTACATTTAGATACCTGAATAACTTACATGTGACCATATAGTAATACATCTCATAAGACCATCCATTACTAAAATGGTCTAAATATATGAGGGATTGTTTGTAATAGTTTATTTTAAAGGTCATAAAGATTTCTTTTTAAAATAAAACTCATTACACATAGGATAAGTGTTCTAGTAACGAGGTTGTAGACGCTTATGGGTGCTCGTTAGCACTTTTGATTTATTTAGAAAATCATGATGTTATTTGGACAACCTATTTGACATGTCATATGGCGAATATATATTTGTTTGGTAACATCTAGTCATTCACCATATTTGATTTTATGTGATTTGTTATGTATAATATGTTGTAGTATGGTGTAACCAAACATGCTAATTCTTTTTTATGATCCATAAACTTCGGGTTATAACCTTATATGCTTTATATGCACTTATGCTAATATAATGCATAATACAATATACGAGAGCATAATGTATTATCATTTCAAACTATCATATTATAACACTTTTCCTTCATATTTTGTTCTTACATAATCACTTTCTTAGTTTGCCACTTCAGGTGGTCGATCTTCAATACTGACATGGACATCATTGCAACTTCTCAATTATGTACATGATTACTCCCTTTACTTGGTCACATGGATATTGAAGCATTTCAAATTTTTTCATATTCTCCAAATGTCATTGCAACTTCAGGATGTGTGACAGATGAAGACAAAAATATCAAGCTTTCCCTTGTAAAATCTGTTGGATCTGAGAGTCAGTGAATTGTGTGTGTTTTCGCTAAATATGTTTATAATTAACAAGCAATCAAACAAATAAAGATAATAAACACATCAACATAAATACTATTGGATTTGGGAATGATTGTCACTGATTCATATATTATTCATATGTCAGTACAATCAATAGTACAGTAGTACCCCCCCCCCACCAGGCGAACTCTATCTCTCTCTTAGGTTCTTCTGCTTTTCAACTACTAGAGTTAAAGTTAACTGAATACAGTGTGAACTATTTATAAAGGAGAGAACTGATAGTGACATCACCATAAAAGCGACCTAAAACAACCCATTGAATGAGTAACTGCCAGCAGTTGTTAGAACTGTTGGGTAGTTAGAACTAAACAACTGAACTATTACAAGTAAACAACTGGGATTTCGAAACTGCGGGTGGAAACCGGCACTTTTGGAATCCACTACTTCTTGTCTTCTTTGACTTGTTGATTTGCTCTTTAAGTCTTCAGTCTTCATTGTGTAGACTTTCACTGTTGACTAGTTGACCCAGCACTATGAATTCCAGCATTTGTACTTGTTGTCTTGTATCTTTGAGGCAACAGTTGTTTGTTCCAATAGTTTGGGTGATTATTTGGATAGCTTTCAAGGGAGGGAACTTCTAGCCTTTAACTTAGAAATTTACTTATTCCATCAGGTAGGAAGATGGTTTTCTTCTGATTTTTGCTTTCATTATTAGCAAATCTTAAATATCCTAACAAAATCTTTCTTTCCAAATAATGTAAAGTGAGAAACCATTACATGACGAAGTCCTACAATATTTATTGGTCTAAATCTTAAGACCCTTACATACTGATAATATGATTTAATTTGATTTAAGGAGTATATACTTCGGGTAAGCATATTGTTATCTGTTTTATAATAGAGATAATTAACCATAACTTATTGCCTATTCTCAATACTAAGGATAAAGAAAAAGGATAACATATAAAATAAAATGTATATCATAAAGTAAATTATTCTAGGCAAAATCTATGATAAAAGTTTCAAAGTATGATCAAAATCTATTAAAAATATTAAATATATGAGTTTATATATTATCAATTAGCAATAACCAAAGCTCGTAGAGAAGACACGACTGCAACAAACATTGTCATGCCATATGTCGACCCACCGTCATAGCTATTATAACTGTAACAACCAGCATAATCGCGCCATGATATTATCTGTTTGGGCCGGGACGAACCACCATCGCCTAACATAGTTAAAACGCGTCATGATGGTGAAGATATCCAACCCTTATAAAGAAGCATTTACTTCCTTTCACAACCAATATAGGATATATTACAAAATATGTCTATGATTTGAATAGTAACTTTCTTTAACCAATACCAATAAATAATAGTCATTTGCATATTCTTTTAAAATAATTACAAAAAGGTGATATTTTTTATAGTCGGTACGTTAGATAGAGTTTAAAGTAATACGAGTTTAGGGGTTCAATCTAAGACTATACGGAGTGGGATGACATAAAGAGGGGGCGGAAATGAAGCGTCATGTGACAGACACGTTAGCTGGAGACGTGGTAAAAAAAGCATGAAGTGGGAGGGGCGTGAAAAGGACGTTTTTATTAAAAAAAGTGAATAAACAAGAACAATCAAATCCATCAACTAATAAAAGCCCGCAACCTCATCATCGTTTTGGCCTCCACATCCAGAAAGATTCTACCATCCTCACCATAACACCAACCACCACACCATAGTCGGGTAGTTTGCGAGCATGGTTGAGACCTTTATACCAAAAGTCACGCTTACTTCGTATGGTATAAATGGTGTACAAGTTTAGCCATGAAAAAAAAAGTGACCTAAAATTACAAAAGAGTCCTTGGGGTATGCTTGTCTTTATTGATGGGTGGAATGTGTGTACAGAAGGAACGGCTGCACCAGAATCTGAAATGTCATTTCATGTCTGCAATTTCATTTATTTCATTTCATTTCTTGTCACTTCAAACCCAACCCCACAATTATTGTGTTACTTTTCTAATAAACATAATTTATTAAACAAATATATATAAAAATGAGTTCTTAATTTTTCTAAAGTCTATTTGAATTTTCCTCCAGAAAAGAGATTTGAGATTTTGATAAACCACCACCCTTTGAGTTAAGTCCATGCTACTAGTCTTTTGGGTTTCTTTATTTTTCTTTCACAATACCTTTTTTTCATATTTACACACAATCTCAATTATTTGTCACATTAGGAAATGTTTTTCCAAATAAACTATATATAAAATATTGTAAGTTTCTAGTTGAAAGAATTACATTAAAAACCTTCATTTGTGCCATTTAATTTGAATCCGATCATGCTACCATTTTTACTTTTACCATTTTTATGGGGTTTTAAAATAATCCTTCTTTTTTCAGAGAGGTTTCACAAATTACTAACTGATATTTCATAAATATTTAGCAAGCCTTACAAAAATTTCAAGAATAAAAATAGAAAAATTTACATAAAAAATCCTTCATTTGTACCATTTAGTTTGAATTTGATATCATGTTACAATCTTTTAAAAACTTCTTTTACCATTTTTATGTTTCTCAAATAATATCGGCGTTTTTTTAACAGCCAATCACTTTATATAAATAAAGAGCCCAGGAAGAGATGAGAAAAGAGTACAAAACAAACATCACGGAAACACAAACACATTACAACAAATTGGTAACTTCGAACTCTAACCATTTCTACCATAAGAGGTTTGGCAGGCTTGACCGGTTACTAACCCAAAGGAAGACGTCTTCTTTTATCGCCGTTTCTTGGGTTATTCACGGCCTTCCATGGATATTTCTCAAGCCTTGCACAATCATTTCACGAATCATAATAATAGAATAGGTGTTCATGGTCTATCTGCACACGTGATCCACATGGCTAGTATGGAAGCTCGACAACAATTCTCCTTCTAAGGTTAGTCTTATGCTTTGATCATTCTCTTCAACTTATCTACACAAGTAAGCACCACAAGAGTCAAGACTCGCCATAGAGGAGCACAAATATCCCCATGATAAGTTAAAAAGAAAATAGAGTAACTTACTTTTTGAGCTGCGTTTTAGTGATTTTAACTACCTTAATCCAAAATCAAAAAGTTTAACGTCCTGAGTTCCTAACCATTCATTCTATAACGTTTTGAGTCCCTGACCACTCATTTTACTTTTTGACTCAAAACGTTATAAAATAAGCGATTAAGGACTCAAAACATTAAGCTTTTATTTTGGATTTAAGTGCTTAAAACCACTAAAATATATGAACTCAAAAATAGTTTACTCAAGAAAATAACTGCCCACTTTATGATTCAAACATTCATCATTCCCCTTGTGGGGCGCGCATGTTACCACTACAACATGAATATTTTTTTGTAATTTACACATTTGGGTTAGTGTGTGCATATTCAAACACATACGTTAAAAAAAGATATTTAGTAGATACCACATGACATCCATCAATTATTTCCATTTTCAAATATAACCAACAACCAAGAACTCTTGAAAGTTCTCTTCTTAGAGAGGAATTACAAGAGATGTAAAAATCCGACCAAGTCATGCATTAAGAAACTAAGATGTACCTTGAATGAAGTAACACTTACACCTTCATAAACCGCGGAATCCTACTTTTTACGCACTTAAATCCGAATAAGGGCATGAAAAATTAGATGCAAATGCACTTTATAGTTTATTCGCTTAGGAAGCACAACAACGACTATCGTGTTTTCTTAAAATAGATGGAATATATATTAGAACAAAACTCAAAAGATTATACTAAAAAATCATGAACATGAGAACCGCTTGAGATCATAGAGCATATTAAATATTGAGTTTCTTTTTAATATTAATAGTAATAGTAATAATAAAATAATATACTCCTTTCATTCTCAAGATTGGCTTCATCAGAACACAATTTAGTAAAATGTTTTACATACACACACAAATAATATAAAAAAATAACAATTACAATCAGCACAAAACATTAAAAAAAAAAAAGAATCAATTTTCAAATAGACTTACAACGGGCACTTTTTGTGGACACCCCAATGTTTCCTGTTTTTTAATATTATTTTTCATCGAATAGATACCAAAAATATTGATCTTAAAACACGAATTAGAGGTATTGAAACTTTGAAACACACAGTTCCGATTGTGTTTGGGGCATAAACAAGTCGAGTTACTTAAGACTATAAACCAACATTGAGCTTTAAAAAATAAAGCTCAAACCGAGCGGAGCTCGAGTTTTCTTAAGTTAAACGACAGCACGACTTGTTCGCACCCCTAGTTTTGTTTAAATAGCGAGTCATACCATTTATATTTAATTTTATGGTAGAAAAATTGAACACGCAAACTATGCCAGAGCGCAAAGGGACTTTGCGTGTGGAGTAGTTTTGAGACACAAGCCCTACCTTGTGCCCAATAGTTGGTATGATAGTTGACCTGTTGCACATGTGAGTTTCTACACCCTCTTCACATTATTGATTTTGAGTGGTTTGTGTATCTTTTAAATATTAAAAGGTTTACGAAAAGAAGTGAAGAAAAAGAACTTATGAGCATGAATCAGGCTAATTACTAATCTACACGTATTATAATTAAAATGGTTATGTGTATTATAATTCTTTTCAAAATTTTATACGTATTATAGTTGTTAGAAATACATATTTAAAAGATTATTTATTTTTAATTTTTATTAAAATCATACAAAAAAAATAAATATTTTTAAATTCTTATTAATATCTCGGTCGATTCTATTTACCCGACCTTTTCCAAACTGTAAACTGAATCGAAAACCCAGTTTTTCAAACACTAAATTGTAAGCCAAACTATATTACTCCTAACTTTGTTGAAATGGCCAATTTAGACTGATCAATCAGATTTCAGGGTTTTTGAACGACCCTGGTAAGTACTAACATGTTTTGATGAGTTTGATTTCAAGCACAAATAACACATTATCAAGTATGGGTTAAAGTTAGATAGTATTTAACCATAAAAGTTGTTTTAAACGTTTTCTCAATCCTATAATTATCCATGTTTTAGACATGATCAAGGGAATTATATAAAAATAAATAGAGTGACGCATTATAATTACGTAAATCCACTTTGTGTATTTTTTAATAAGTTTAATATATTTGTGTATTTTACGTGTTTTCTCTTTTATCTATATGTTTTCCTCTTCAATGATACAACTAGGGTTATACTTTACCATCTCTAATGTGAATTATGGACTTAACGTTGTTTCGAATCATGTGTAATCCTTGTACAATTTTTGGTTATCTAATATACCTTTTAATGAATAAAAATATAGTCAATATATTGGTACAGAATTTGGAAACCTTATCATTGATGTTTCTCTTAAAAGACAAACACCCATGTTATCAAAGAATTTCCTCCCTTTCATAAACACCAAACAATGTTGAATGTTGGGTCCCAAAAGGATAAAAAAAAAGTCCCATCAACTTGTATGCTTGGATGGCTCTTAGGCTTTGTCAAACATGATGATAACTTGGATAAATTCCCACAAATTCCAAGTGTTTGGAACTCGATTAGTGGGGAACATTTAGAACAACAATCATATAAATGTATGATTCCCATAGAATCATGTTCTTGTAATGGATTGTTTACGGGTCAATGTTCGTCGATTTTAACAAAACTAATTGTTCGATTAAGTTTGCTTTGTTTCGGTGATCAAAATAATATTACAAAACTAGAGAGTCTAGAGTTTAATAACGTGTAGGTATAGCAAATAATTAGTAAGTAAACAAATATCAATAGTGATAACTCTTGACCCGTTTAAAATTACATTGTCATTAGATGTAATTGGAAACAATTGGTTTAGACATTTTGAATAACACCATAGACATTTACTTTAGATAATTTCATATAATATTTTTATTTTAGTTTTTTAGTTATGAACACGTGAATCATTGATGACATTAATTCACACATTTTTTTGAACGGCAAATTAGGATTACTGACGAACCACTGTAATATCATCGTGCTATCAGCAGAACCACCCGATCACATCCATCTCCACTAGGCAATAATGCATATACATCAATTCTTGAGAAAACTCAATAACTCTAGGAAAAACCCCCTATTGTGAAATCGAACCCAGGACCTAATGGTCCTTAAGTTTTATCGCACCCCAAATTACCACTAGGCTGTAATGTAATTGGCCTTTAATTCCAGGGATGACAAAAATACCCGAACTCGATGGGTATACCCGAAACCCGACATAAATGGGACGGGTATACCCGATACTCGACGGGTATGAGATTAGTTTTAAAAATTTTCGCGGGTATGGGATTATGTGAGACCCGACCGAATTACCCGAAACCACATACCCCTTTACCCGAAATATATACCCGATTTTTTTAATTATATTTTTATTTTCCATTAACGCTTGTCTATCGGTGATTTATTTATGTATGTTCATAATTTGAAAAAATAAATTTTCTTTTAATATATGCATTTGATAATAGTATTTAAATTTTATATGTTGTGAAGTATATATATGTAAGCGTCTAAGTATTATAAAGTTATTATTAATTTATTATAGAACTTATATGTATGTAATGTACATTTTAATTTATAATAGTTATTGTATAAATAAAATTATATAATAATTATAAAAGGAAAAGATGTATTTAGAAATCCCAACGTATATCTTTTAACAAACTAATGAGTATACCTGATACCGATGGGTATATCCGATACCCGACGGGTAATTACCTGAAAAATCCCCGACGTGTATTGGGTCGGGTATGGGACACGATTTTATAACCGGGTATGGTATGGAATTACCAATACCTGCCCTAAACCCGACACATTGCCATCCCTATTTATTTCAGACATTATTTAGCTATATAATTCAATGTTCATTTTCTTAGTTTTCAATTTTCAAGCATCGCCAAAGAGGTATAGTGTAAGACATAGTTATTCATAAAATTAAATTACCCTATTTACATTTCAAAGTGTGTGTTTTGATACATGTTTTTAGTAATTAAGTTCTATTTACATCAAGTGAAGAATCATGGAAAGTTACGTTCATAAATAGCATGCCAAAAAAACAACCCACTTTTTTCCTTGTTTCGATATTAACTTGGGCAATCATTTAGAGATGTGTGAGTCACGTATGAATATGGGATAATTGATAAAAGAATCATAAAACTATGTTAGCAAAGTTGTAGTGTTCGAAAGAATCCTGAGATTTTTTAGCTAATAAATTCTCGAACATAAAACAATAGACGTTAAAGTCAACAATCATAGGGGTATCTTTCAAGGTACCGTACAAAATAGTGTCACTCGAACAAATGCAACGCGAGATAACCTTTTGATTTATCATAAGTAAAATGAACGGCTCACTTTTCCATCTTAGGGGCTGTTTGTTTAGTTCTTAATGAGGGTCTTAATGGTTGAGACATCTTATTGGTTCAGCACTTAATGGTTTAGATTGTTTGTTTCACAAGCAAATATCTGAATGATTTAGATATTTGCATCTGAATGGTTAAGCATTATACTGAGTCTGAATGATTAAGGCCTCTTATCTGAATTGGTTAGACATTTGCCTCAGAACAGTTAAACATGATACTGACTCTTAATGATTCAGAGCTCTTACTAGTTCAACACTTAATGATTCAGACCTTTTACTAGTTCAGCAGTTACCCATTCAGAAGTTGCCAAACAACCCCTTAGTTAATATTCTAGAATCAGGGTTTGTAAATAAACAGAACAATAAATAAATTGTTTGGCAGAAAGTTCGTTTATGATCATTTATATAACAAGTGTATTAATAATGAATTTTTGTTTAAAACGAATATTAACACATGCATTGTTCGTACATTGGCGTTCGTTCAGTGTGTATCTCCTTTTACATACCAATTATAAAATAAATCATATTAAAGTGCTAATAAAGTGTATCCTGACCATTTTTAGACCCATCCCATTTTGACTACATGAAGCCAAAAAGTTTAAAATATCAGGGGGCATTTAGAAGATAGAAAATTCTAAGTTTGTGTGGCGGCTATTCAAATTATCAGTTGGATTCATGTATTGATTGTTTTTGTTTTGTTTTTGTGAATTTAAATATAAACGAGAGAAGCTAAACGAGCTCGAACAAGTTCATCGTCTTAATCGAAAAAAACACATTCGTATATGTGTTTATCAGTGGTGAAGGTTACACGAGCAAATATAAACATACACAAACCCACTCATAGGTTACCTCTGTATTCTTAATTTCTAAGAACCACACACTCATAGTCATCAAATTTCGTTACCGGTTTATTTTATTTTTAAGTCTACACCATATAATCACTAATCTCATATAAAATATAATTAATATATTTTGACCACTTCACTATCTTTTATAATCACCATCGAATTTTTTTTAAGAAATTATATTTACTTATACTATGTTATAGACCCGCGTATTACACGGGTTGAATAAAAAAATATTTTACTTATGATAAATACCATAAAAATTGCTTAAAACCACCTGTAATAAAAAAATATCAATTTCATCTTTGAATTTAATAGAAAAAAAATAATTTTTGACATAAATTTACACAATGTAAAAGGCCAATATGTCACATATAATTATGGCAAATTATCATTAAATACATAAGTTAAAACTCACCATTTATACAACTTGAATCATAGATGATTTGAAATGAAGAACTCCACATGAAGAATTTGAAAGCACTGCTAAATTTTAAACATTAACTTGAGCACATATTTCATAAATCGTTTTCACTTGATGTTATATATATATATATATATATATATATATATATATATACATATATTTGAATAGTAAACTTTAAACATTTTCTTAAAGGACCACAAAACCATTATAAAGTTAAACAACATAATTTATATGGTTTTTTTCTTTTGATTGTTATACCGAGTGTCAATACGTAACACCAAAACAGATACCGATCAAAATTGATTTTATACCGCATCGTATGGGGGGATTCCAGTAGTTATTTCTTTAAATTATATATGTTATTGTTAATAACTAAAACAAATCAAAACACTTCCAATAGTTTATACCACCGGTTAAATGCAAACTCATAAAGCTATGCATATATCTTTAAGAATTTGGAAAAATAACTTGACTATTATTGATATTAAATTGTAGCCGTAAAATAAAATATTATGTAATGGTCATATAAAAATTAAATTATTTTCAAGAGTATATATTTGTTAATTCTCTGACCTTTTCATAATTATATTTACTAATAATTTGTATTATATTATTATAATATTAATAATAAACTTGATGTTAAATATCTTGCTTTTAAAAAACCATAATTATGAAGTTAAATTATTTAATATAAGTAAAACCATAACTAAAACGAGTAAAGCAAACCCATAATATAGAACGTTACTTTACTATTATTTCAAATTTTCAATTATGAAGATGTTTCGTTGTATTAATGATAATACTTTAAGCACTGACTTAGATATGCTGAATTATTACGTGAGAAAATCATGAAAATACATGTAGAATAAAATTTGATTTATATTTATATTTGTATATACATGTGATATAGTATCAAATATTGTAACCTGATTAATCAAACCCTTCCATACAAAGAAAAGTAATTAAGGGTATTTATTTATAAATCCTAAAACCTCAAAGCCCGATGCAAAAAGTCTAGTGAAAAAGAACTAAAGATAGATCTACATTAAAGTTCATAAAACTAAAATATATAACAAGTTTTATTGATAACACATGATTTCTTCATTGTAATAACTTTATAATTATAATTTATAATATAAAATTAATAAATATAGTAGTATTAACAATATATGCTAAATTAATGGAGATAACGTCACGTAACATGTTGTATTAGAATAGAATGTAGATTTAAATAACTAATAAACGAGAGTAGATGCTACATAGAATTATGCTTGAAAAGCTTTTTTGTCGTGTTTTGAAACATCTAAAAGAGAGAATGTATAAAGACTATTTTTCTTTTTTCTTATTATTTTTATTATTTGAGATAGTGATGTACTCACTTTATCAAGCCAAGTTGTTAGCTTACCAAGCTAGTGGTGCACAAATTGGTTTTTTGAAAAATTGGCTTTGGATAGGATCAGGTTTTATAAAATCGAGCTTTTTGACAAATCGGGTCGGGATTGGGTTTTATACCAAAAATGCATACCCTATATATCCGGGTTCGGGTAGGGTCTGAGTCATGTATTCTAAAACCCGGGTATTAAAATAACCTATTTCCGGGATTGGATAGGGTTCGGGTATGCATCAAGTTGTGAAAAAACCCGCACCGGGTATTAAAAACCCGACTGGGTATTCAACATAATCATGGTAAATTTGTTAAACTTAGATTCAAAACTGAAATATAAACATACTACGTGCAAGCCCAATGTGATTGTTCCTTAAAAAAGAATTATAAAACCAGGTATTTATGAAGCCCGGTTCCGGGTATTTATAAAAACCGGTTCATTCGAAAAACCGGGTATTAAACAACCCGGTTCCAGGTTTGGGTTTTCGATCAGCTAACCATACTTGGTTCCTACCCTACGGGTAGGGTTGGGTTCGGGTATAAAAAACCTGAGTTTTATAATACCCGGTTTCGGTTTTTTTTTTTTTTTTGGTTCGAGTTTTTTTGTGTACCACTATATTAAACTGCCTTATGCGGGCTAGAACCCAAATTCGGCCCAATAAAGAAGCCAACTAACCCATTGGATTCACTACACAAATCAGAAAGGTAAAGGAACCATATCTAGATGACAAGATATAAGA
Organism: Scalesia atractyloides; assembly: GCA_947069175.1. NCBI lineage: Eukaryota > Viridiplantae > Streptophyta > Magnoliopsida > Asterales > Asteraceae > Scalesia > Scalesia atractyloides. The sequence goes on from CAMTDV010000026.1 coordinate 101,410,227, forward strand.
TTATGATAAAATTGGGTTTGGGTTATGGGCTGGCGGCTGTGGGCAAAGCATCGAAATTGAAAACTGAACCATCCATGTTTTCTATGCCATGTGAATGTGAGTGATGGGCTTGATTGGGGTAATCCAATTTATTACAACAATTTCTTTCTTTAGAAATATTAATTAACTAATATATCATGTAATTATCAACTTTTGTTAATAGTGATTTAGTGATTTACCTTTGCTTCTTATGTGTTAAGAGTAGTAAACAACTTTTGTCTTTTATTTCATTTACACGCTCTTAATTTTACTGAACTATTATACGATCCCTCATATTTAATAAAAATATATTTTTTCGTTTTTTTTAACAAATTTATACTATAACCTCTGAACTTTAATAAAGTTATCTGAATCCTCCGAACATTAAGCTACAAAGGTTATCAACGCCGTTTACGTTTTGTTTTTCTTATACAACGCTACGCATGTTGCGCTCTCTTTTTGTCGCTATACAAAATGTTGATACTGTATTGATTTCCAATAGAATACAATTATCAACTTTTGTTAATAGTGATTTACAATTTTGTAAGCACATAATACAATGTTTGCTTCTTATATGTTGAGAGTAGTAAATAACTTTAGTCTTTTACTTTATAATTTCATTGATACCCTCTTAAATTTACTAAATTATTATACGATCCCTCAATTTTAATAAAATATATTTTATCGTTTTTTAACAAATTTACACTACAACCTCTGAACTTTAATAAAGTTACCTAAACCCTTTACATTTTAAGCTACAAAGATTATCAACGCCCTTTACGTTTTGTTTTTCTTATACAAAGTTACGTATGTTGCGCTATCTTTTTGTCGCTATACAGAATGTCGATACTGTATTGATACTATAATAAAACAAACCAATACAATCAAGTTAGCCGCAACACGCAACATCAGATTACTAGTTATTATCACAAATTAAAAAAAGTTAAGCATCCTTTATACCATAAACTTTTACTTATTGGAGCTGAATTCCACAAATTATAAACTTTTAGTAATAATAAAACACAATTCGGATTGACCTGTAAATACTTTTTGTTTATAGGTATAACTAATACGTTGATTAGATTAAAAAAACCCTTCATCATGATAATAATACTAAGTTAAATTTGTTAAATAAGTAATTTAGGAGATAACATGCATTCAAATTATATTTTGGTGTTGCTTCCAGCCTCATTTCTTTTTAACTACCTTTTTATAATTCATATGAGATAAAATATAAGCAAATCGCTCACTTATAAGTAAATGAGTTAAAATTGTTATCACTAGTGTATATTTTGTTCGTGCCAAAATGAATCCGTCACATATATTTGTTTTTAATCTATATACGCATATATAGAGAATATTTAAAAAGACATTATGCTTCAACCAAGTTGGTCCATACTTCAAGATGTGGCAATGACAAACAATTTCTACTAGCAAGGTATTAGTCGGTCCCGTAAGTATCAGCGGGTCTTGTAAGTTTGACTAACTCAAGATACATTTGACCAGATTATATTAATTAGCAAGGTATTAACGGGTCCCGTAAGTTTTTCGGTAATGTGCTCACGTTTACCAAAAAAAGCGTTTGTCCATAGTCCTTGCCAATATATCCTATCCTCTTGCAGCTGGAGCTCTTGATGGCACGTTCAACGAGTTTATGAATGAATGAAATCAGTTGAAGGAGCGGCCCTTCAAACCTCGCCAGAGAGTAATTGAAAACCAGGAAAAAAGCCCTTAGCAATCGAAGGTGAAAGCTGGAAAAAGACAACACAGGACCAATTCAAGCCATCCCGAGGGTCAAACTCGGCTTTGATCCACCACCGGTATCCCTTTAGGAGTAGTCTTTGAAGCTTTTTCAGGCTGTTGGAAACTGGTTTGTTATTCAGGTGCATGCCTATCCGAAAGTACAGGTACTAATTATTAGACCATACCGATATTTTGTATATAATCATACATTTATTGTAAATATTCTAATGTGTAAATATATATACTATATCGGTATGGTCTAATACTGTTGACATATTGATTAACCCAATCAACACTAAGCATGAAAGAAATAAAGATTGAGCAGATAATTATATATTTAAACAACCTATGAAAGAGATCAACTTTTTTTATCTTTTGTGTATGTTTTAAGAAGTTAAAGCTCAAGTACTTTGACAAGAGGGTGGGTAGGCAACCAACCACGCTAAAAATAAAAAAAAATAAAAGAAATGTACAGGGAGTTGAAAGAATCAAGTTCTACATACAAGCCAATGGTCCATGAATCTACAAAAGCTTTAGGGCTCACAAATAGTCATTTCAAGATCATGAGCCATTGCTTTAACCTCCTCTTTCCAACCCTAAAGAAAGATAGGTTCACTATTTTGATGTTGATGTTCACTTAACACCTTAAATGGTCTCTAAACTTCACTTTTAAATTCCCACCTATCATCTTCAAACTTGTTGTGCACAAGTACCTAAACATACCAATACCAAATTTAAGTCATTGCCACTTACCCAAAAAGAATAAATATGTTACATAACAAGTGCAGGTGTTTGCACTTATATATATTTACCTCATATGTAGGTTGAACATCCTATCAGGAGTTGTTACTTGTCAAATTTAGAACGTCTGACACATTTTTTTCTATCAATGGGTCAATATGAATTTATGCTTTATTTCAAACAAGTCAAATGAACCGATTATCGACAAGAAAGGGTTCGCATGTCAACCCAACCAGACATTGAACCTTGGGCGTGCCTAGCTTTAGAGTATGGGTGCGGTTGCACCCCATGAATTTTTTTAGTATTATATGTGATTTAATCTCAAGCAACCTCTAAGAAATTTGAGACCAATTCTTACGAAATTTTTAAACCAACCACCATATAATTTTTGAAACTTTGAAACCCACCCCATGAAGTTTTAACACCGACTCCAAAGAAATATTTGCTCAAGATTTAAAATTTATACAAATATAATCGTATAAACCTATTCTAAACTAATTATATACTATCAACTTCAAACATGGTAGTGCATAGTGGGTTTGTACATGTTGCTTATTGAGTTTTTTGTGCATAGTTGTGTTGTACATGATGTTAGTGAGTTTTTTTTTTTGTATAGTTGTGTTGTACATTATGCTTAGTGTGTATAAATTTGTAAAATAAATTATTTACTATCAATTTGAAACATGTTAGTGCATATGTGGTTTGTACCACATGTTTATGTTGTATTGAGTTATATCATGTGCTTAATTTGTAGTATTTTTTTTGGTATTAACTTTGGATTTTGTTTTGTTTGGTTTCAAAAATATCAATTTGAAACATGTTGTTTCAGGTCAAATATAATATGTTTTTGTGCTTATTTTATGTATATTTCGTAAAGAAAATTTCAAACCGAGTGGAGTCAAATAATGGTTTCTTTTTTTTTTGCCTTTTTTCGAAAGCTCTAATTGATCCCTTTTGATCTCACGTGTCAGTTTTTCCTTCATACCCATTACGTTTTCTATGTATGAGTTGGGTCACATATAATACGTTATGAATTGGATTTACTTTACGTTTTGATCCAATCACAATGCTTATACAGGTTACATTCAGTTCAATTGGATACGTCAAAACGTGTTTTTATATATGGTTAATGCATCATATAACGTTTGGACTAATTCATTCAAAGTTTTGCATTACCCACAACGCATCACGGGTCTTAATGCTAGTTAATAAATATAAAACAACTAAACGCATTTTATACAAGTAAAATGATAAGCCTAATTAGACGAAACCCATTAACAATTAAAACCCAAATACCCAAACACCTTTTAGCCCAACCATTTTTAACAATTAAAAAAGTAACCAAATAATAAAAATGAGAGAGCGATATACTTGATTAACTGCTCCCACCCACAAGTTGACTTTTCAAAGTAAAAACTCAATGATAATTTTGTCGAGACACCTACGGCCACCGGTTATAGGGGTGTGCATGGGTCGTTTTTGGGCTCAAACCGAAAAAAACTGAAAATTCGGTATTTAGGTTTTCTCGTCTTTGCTACTTGGGTTTGAAAACTTTTGGGCTGAAAAATTGGGTTTTGCTTGTTGTGTGACCCGGCCCGAACCGAAAAAAGTAATATTTAGTGAAATTTTCTAACTCCCTTGAAACAAATTCCTGCTTCCGCCACTGCATGGAACTTCCAACACATACCAATGGCCCTTTCCAACAACCCCCCCACCCAACCCACCCACACACACACCTTTAGTGGTGGTGACGAGGGGTGGCGGTGACGGCGGCGAGTGGCGGCGACGGCAGGTGGTGGTGACGAGGGGTGGCGGCGGCCGTCAGTGGTAGTTGATGACGGCGGCCGTTGGTGGTGGTTGATGGCAGCAGAGGTACCGGTGGGCGGCAGAGGTGGTGGTGGTTGGTGGTGGCGGCGACGGTGGTGGTGGGTGGCGGCGGTGGGTGGCAACAGTGGCGGCGCTGGTGGTTGTTATGGTGGCGGCGGAGGCGGTGACGGGTTGAGGGTGGAGGCGACGATGGCGTCGGTGGTGGTGGTGGGTGGTGGTGGTGTTGTTGATGGGTGGTGGTGGCGGCAAGAGCGGATTGAATGAAAAAAAACATGTGGGATGGATGTAATGATTTTGAGGGAATGGAATGTCTTACAGAATGGGTGATTCCATTCCATTAACCAACCAAACACCCTTTTCTTCATTCACTTGTAATGATCCATTCATTCCGCGTCTCATTCCTGCCAACCAAACACTACCCTAGTATATGTCAATCAAGCAATTAACTATATGTTAATTTCCAACTTTGTGTTGCATTGTTAGTTGTAACTCCGACGTACTTGGTTGTACCCCACTTGGTATTTTTATCTTTAACTTTTTTTACTTCTAACCCCAATACTTTTACATCTTTTACAATTTGACCCAACACTTATGTCACTTTCATCTTTGACCCCTATACTTTTCATATTTAATAAATATTTTGTTTTACATTTTGGTATAAACTTTGCAAGTTAACATGCCGCAACGTGCGTGTTTGGTTTAATGTTTTCACACCTATTATTTTCCTGTTTAACGACCCGTGGCAAATCGTGGGTCCTAAATCGACTTAGTTATTGTTTTCTAGGTTTTACACGTGTGGTTCAACATTTTTTGCGTCTACTTTTCTTTTCGTTCGGTTTCTATTTATTTATTTAGTTATATACATAAGAAAAATTACCTTCCTTTTATTGTTCTTGTAAGACATTGATGGATTCTGCTTCACTAGGTAAAAGACAGCCATCATATAAAAAACTGAGATGTTGCACAGTTCACATCAATCTTGAGTTAAAGGCGGATTTCCAATGATCCAGAGCAAAAGATATGAAAAGAATCTTCCTTTTTTATAAAATTCACACCAAAATATCTTTATTCCTGCTTATATAATACACCCTTCTAAGCACCAAACTCTAAAGATCAAAACAATGGAGAGTTTGAAGAACGAGTCAAACGACATTATACCAAAAGACCCCTGCAAACTAGCTTATATAATTCATTTCTTACTTGGTGCAGGAAATTTGCTTCCATGGAATGCTTTAATCACAGCTATCGATTACTTCGGTTATCTTTATCCAGATAAACATGTAGAGAAAGTGTTTTCAGTAGCTTATATGGGTTCGTCGCTTTTAACGCTGATTTGTATGATAAAGTGGAGTAGTTTCAGCAGATTAGTCGGCTTTCAAGAGAGGATGAACATTGGATTTACCATGTTTGTTGCGTCGCTCATGGTAAGTCCAACGCTTGATTGGGTTCGTTGGCATGAGAAGTCCATGTCAGCATTTTACGTAGTGGTTGCATCCGTTGTGGTCTGTGGTTTAGCTGATGGCTTGGTTGGCGGGAGCCTTATAGGGTCCGCCGGGAAGTTGCCAAAAGAATATATGCAGGCTGTTTTTGCTGGAACTGCTTCATCAGGTATGTGTGGGTCGGTTCAGGTAATTGGTTAAAATGGGTAGCTTTATACAAATCTAAACGGGCCGTTGAGCCTAGCCAGGAACATTCTTTTGTCCATTTTTATGAATATTATATATACACATTATATATAAATATATACATATACAATAAGCAAAGTTTGTGAACAGTGTTTTGAGTTTTTTATTTGTTGTCTTTTTTATATATTTTTACCCCTCAAATTGTAGCATTGACACTTACAGCCCCATAACTTCCTAAAGACTTTGTAATCGAGTTTTGCGTGTTTATTTTTATGTACATGTGGGTATAAATTCAAGTTGATTTATGTTTTAGAAATGAGTCGGCTCGAATATAATACATTTTCGTAGTGCGTTTTCTGTTGGTCTACATTTTGACCTTAAATTTTTACGAAACGCCACGGCAACGCGCCGGGCAATTTACTAGTTAAAAACAATTAGCAAAAAAATCCTGATTTACCCATTGTTTAAAAATGAAATTATGAAAAGTGCATTCATTAAATAGAAATAAAGCATTTGATTCTACTTTGGGGGTACTATTAACCTGTTTGACCCGTTTTCATTCCAGAAAAGTTTTTAGCTTTACTCGTTGACCTGTTGCAGATAAAAATATAAACAAAATGCAAAAAAACAAATCGACCCTAGGCAAACGGGTAGATATAGCCACCCTTAGAAATAACATTCGGATGCGCCAATTAAGCTAATAATTAAAACCGCAAATTTTTCAGGAATTTTGGTCTCATTCTTGAGAATCATAACAAAAGCATCACTTCCACAAGATCCACAAGGCCTGAAGAAAAGTGCACACTTATATTTCCTAGTTAGCGCGGTTATTTTGCTACTCTGCGTGGTTTGTTGCACCTTGTTGTACAGGTTACCAGTTATGGAACACCATTATAAACTACAACAAAATAACACTTCGACGTCTCGCACAAAACTTTGGGATGTAGCAAGAACGATTCAATGGTCCGCTTTAGGAATATTCGTCATATATACCGTAACTTTATCAATTTTTTCCAGGATTTTTAGCCGAAAACATACAATCGAAACTCCTCAAAGATTGGTACCCAATAATGTTAATTACCATTTATAGTATCGCGGATTTTGGAGGGAAATGTTTTACTGCTGTTTATGTTTTAAGGAGTGTTGCTAAAGCTACATGGGGTTGTTTGGGGAGATTGCTGTTATATCCGCTTTTTACGGCCTGCTTGCATGGGCCTAAATGGGTTAGAAGTGAGGTGTTTGTGGTGTTTTTGACTGTTGTTTTGGGGTTCACTAATGGGTATTTGACAAGTGTCATTATGATTCTGGCGCCAAAATCGGTTCCACCTTCGGAAGCAGAAATGGCTGCTGTTGTGATGGCTTTGTTTTTGTGTTTAGGATTAGTTTCGGGTTCGGTTCTTGGCTGGTTTTGGATCATTTGAAGCTGTTGTTTAGTGAATCTATGTAATGTCTCTTTTGTAGTATATTATATACAAGAATATCACTAATATTTATAGCATGCAATTGAAATACAATTATTCTGCTTATTAAGCAAATGAGACAGTAGGTTTTGAGTATAAACAAGTCAACAATGATATACTGTTAATTCTTTTTCAGTTTGTACATGCTTAAAAAATATGGGAGCTTGATTCCAAATATATAGATATTAAGAAAGGTCATGGATCATCATCATTGAATCTTGGATGCGGGTTCGAATATCGTTGTTTACTTTCATTGATATATCGGTACAACGTAGGGAAGTTTCAAACTACTACTTTTTTTAGAAAATTCAAAGGAACAGAATAGTTATACTACTGATAGGCATCAAGATTCAAGAAATTCAAAGGAACAGAATAGTTATACTACTGATAAGCATCAAGATTCAAGAGTAATATAACTAAAATGGTAACTAAGAAAAAGAAAAAGATGGATATTTCTATACTGGTTTACAACTTTTGATAGGTGAATAGAATAGATATTTTAATATTTATTTTACTTTATGCTGGTTTAGACTTTCACAGAAAGGCAGGGGCGGACCTTAGGCGCATTTTTCAGGCCAATTTCCAACGAAAATTCTGGCCAAAAATCGTCTGAACATGTCTCAAACAATTATACCAACCCTAAACAAGCTTGGAGTCAACCTATACTAAAGGCCCTAAAAAAATTATATTTATACTATACGCCTGGCTTAAAAAAACACTCGCTTTTTAAGCACCCCTTTTGCGCCTTGCACCTTCGACAACTATGATATCACCCCAGTGTTCTTAAATCATTAATCCCTAAATATTTGTATGCTTGATTAGATATGTTAATTGGTGATCTTCCCTTACCGGAATCCTTTATTAGACGGTTTGATTTGGTTAATCATTTCAAACAATCAACTTTAAACAATAAAGCAAAGAACTCCATGAATTTAGATGAAAAATGTAACATTTTCTAACTAGAAGAAAGGCACAATTACCCTAATCAATTTTTTATTGTCCTAAGAGGTGATTACAATGAAGAGCTTGTTTTTTTTTCTTTCTAATCATTAGCATACATACAAGAGATAATGAAAATGATATGGTTTCTTACTTTCTTTTATAGTAGTTTATGCATGGATTCAGTGGCGTAGCCAGGATTTTTTTTCTTATGGGTTCGGAAATTTTCAAGGGACGAAACTATCGATTGTCTATCACTAAATTTCAGCTTTTTCTATGGGTTCGATGTTGAAATTTCTATGGGTGCGACGTTGAAGTACACGTTTATATAACACTCTTTTTTTTTGTACGGGTTCGGCCGAACCCATACGTCTCTATGTACCTACGCCCCTGCATGGATTTGTTATTCATGTTGTATCCATAACAGTGTGTAATGATAAAATACAATGAAGTTAAACCAATAATCATGAGATATTTCCAAGAACTTGCGGGGCCAGAACCCTGTACCGCTACGCGTTATGCGCAACGTTTCACATCATGCTAGCTAGATATTTCTTTCAAGTCACAAAACAACAGATAACCAAAACATAACCCTCCATTGATCTCTTGTCATATTCCATCCAGTCAATTCATTTGAGCAGCTGTATTTCAATACAAAAGGCAATGGTCCTATCTCTACAAGCCTAATAATTTTCTTTTTATCTTGTAATAACATGGTAAGTGTTACTTCATTTTATAAAGTATCAAGAAGTCATAGTATCATTTTATTACTTTTGTAACATATTAATTACAATAACCACGGGTATAGAATTAATATTAATATAAAAACAAATAAAAAACAACAACAAACAAGAAACAAAGGTGGGGTTAGAAAGTTACTATATATTATCTCTGTCAATATACAATATTCATCTTTAAGAAACTGCAGCAATTGGAGGTAACTGTGAAGTTCCTGTTAAGAAACTTGGTGTTAATACATTCATATCACAAATATCTTGTTTAACAACTTCATCTTCTTCCTCTTCTTCTTCGTCATCATCAGCGTCCCAAAGAAACCGAGCATAAGAAGCCATAACATAACTGCACCATCATCACACAAACAAATTTAGATCAAATGAGCAAAAACAATATGTCTAAAGCAAAGTTCTTTAACAGTAAGCGTTCATTATACCAGTCATCTGGGGACGCTTGAACGGCTTGATCAAAATAGTTTTGCGCACGAGGGGCATCCTTTTGTGTCTCCCAAATCAAATCAGCATACATCGATAACACATTTCCGTCGTTCGGGTTTGCCAGTATTGCTCTGCTGCAGTACTCTTCAGCCTTCAGGAGATCACCCCAAACCTATACAAAACAATAGATCATTGTCAAAATCATTAAATCAATTTTGGGGTGTCAACGAGCCAAGATGAGCCCGAGCCAAAGCTTGTCTCGTGAGTAGTTTTTCTAGCTCAAGCTTGCCTCGACAAAGGCTTGTTTTTTTATTAATTAATTAACTTTTTTATATATAATCATTTTTATAGATATCTATAATTATAACTTTTATATATAACATAATATATAGTATTTAGTTATTTTTATCACAATTTTATATACAATAATTATAGTTCTATAAGCATATCTTTAATACAATAAATAAAAACTATATAAATAATAGGCTCATTTAGGCTATTGAGCCCCAACTCAAGCTCGACAAGAGAAGCACAGACTTTGACTCATTTATTAAACACGCTTACTTTTAGCCCCAACACGAGCTTGATAAGAGAATCACGTATCACGCTTTTATAAATCCATGAGTTATTGTCTCGGGCTCATTTATTAAAAAAGCTTCATTTTTAGGCTTGTACTCGTTTAAGCTCAGCTCAATTCAATCTTTTATCAATCCAAGAATCATGATATACATATTAAAATACAAATTAACCAAATAAACCATATATACCTCTTTCAAATACTTAGCATAATTGCTAAGAAGCATTGCATTCCCAGGGTTTGCTTCAATCATATTCTGATAATACAAATCCGTGCGATTATCCTCATGATCATTCCCGAGCCCATCGCCACCATATATCTTCCCTTCACCGCCTCCACCGCCACCACTCGTCCCATCCACCGTAACCTCAAACCCACAATGCCCGTTATCATACAAACCCGAAGTCGAAAACATCAAAAACTCATGATCACTCTCCTTTCCTTCGGTGTCTTCTTCAACAGCGATAGAAGCGATCAAAGAACCGGTGGTTTTGGTAAGTGGGGAGAGAGAGTTGATGATCAAATCGGTTTCGGATGAAGCTCTGATGAGTTTCTTGGGTGAGTTCATGGAGCAAAGTGTGATTGTTGGCGATTTGGGGTTGCGGCGGATGGATAAAGGATCGAAGGGTGATGATTCTTTGTGGGTTTCATGTAGAAACCATGAATTAAGGGCTGGATTTGATGAGCTACGAAGTAGCATCTTCCAAATGGAAAACCCTTAAAGAATTCAAGATTGAGGGTTTGAATAAAATGAAAGGGGTTTGGAGGATTTTATAAGGAGAAAAGGCGGGGGGATTAATCTTGACCGTTGGTACGGTTGTGGGTTGTTACAATATAAACTAGTGATATCAAACCGTGTGTTGTGGAAAGGAAGTCGTGGAAATTCGGTCGGTATCAGTTTAGTTCGTTATGGTAACATAAAGAAAAAAAAATTTTAAGTCGTAATATATAACCAAAATGGTATCGACACCTGTTCGGTTTGTTGTGGATGCGACGTGGCTATGAACAAAGAAATGTAATGACAAAAGAGTACATCATAACTAAAAATATCACGATGATACAACAGAATTAACCATGTGAAAAAAAAAATCACATCAAAATGCCAACAAAAAAAACATCAATACATCATTTCTTTCTGAAACCTAAAATAAATTAATAAAACCATGTGAAACCAAATAAAACAAAGTTTTAATTTTAGGAAAATTTTGAGGATATTATTGTGAAGAAAAAATAGGAAAAACTTGTTAGACTAAACTCGGTTTCGTTAAAAGATGAGGGGTTAAATTTTTTGACCTGTGTGAAATTTGGATGCACGATTTACGAAAATCCATTATTCATATGTATATATAATGCATTTTAGATTCTATTGATTTTTTATAATAGATTCTACTGATACCGTAACAAAGAAGCTATGTGTCTATCTCAAATACAATATGCTCGAGATATTTAGATTGTGCAAAAATGTATATAATTGTAATCCAACCAACTCTAAAGTTGGTCTTATGACCCCAATTGAGGACCCCTCGTTATATATAAATCTTGTTGGTGCTCAACATTTAATGTTTACAGGGCTAGACATCTCGTATGCATATACAACTTGGCAGTTTTTCCTATATATGAATGATTCACGAGAACCACACTTCAATGCCCTCAAGTGTATATATGTTACATTAAATACGCTTTAGATAAAGGGCTACAACTATTAATTTTATCATCCACATCTCGTCTCGTTAATACTGGGGTGGTTGTCTAGATGCCCGTCGATCTACTCATGAGTATTGTGTGTTTTTTGGTGACAACTTATTATCATGGTCTTCCAAGCCTAAGGTTATTGGCTTTCGCTCCGGTGCTGAAGTAGAATACATGTTGTATTTCACGACATATGAAAATATATCACCCTTTAATATGCAGAGAGATTATTAAGACGAGCTTCAATTATTTTAAATCAAATTGGCCGGCAAAAGATTTAGAGTTGGTTGCTTGCAAAATATCAACATATTTAGAAAGATTCCAAAACTTACAAAATCAAGAGGCACATTACAAAACCTTAGGGGCCCAAGCCATTGTGGGTTCGATTCAAGGAGAAAGAGACTTGAGGTTCACTCTCCTTCCATTGGTTTTGGTGGGTAGTAAATCATTTAGGCTTGAAGAAATCAATGGACCCATAATGATTACAATGTGAAAATCATTTGTTCCTCTAAAATTCGAAATGATATTTGAATCATTGTGCAACTTTGAAAATTAAAAATGTTCATAACAAAATATCATATGTATATGTAAAAGATTTTGTTGAATGCGCGTTTTGACTTCAATCATTGCACAAAGACAGTGATTCTAATATCTGTAGCGGGTTGGATCATGACAAATATCGCGTAGACGCGTAGTTGAATCACTATTTTTGTGCAACTTTGAAAATTAAAAATGTTCACAACAAAATATCACGTATATGTAAAAGATTTTGTTGAATGCGCTTTTTGACTTCAATCATTGCACAAAGACAGTGTTTCTAATATCTCTAGCGGGTTGGATCATGACAAATATCGCGTAGACGCGTAGTTACTTATTATATGAGAAGAATGACCTTATGTGTGAGTAAATGATAACAATATACACACACATGATGAAAATAAGTGGTATTTTGTATAGAAGAGATGTAGTTGATTTAGGGAAAGATCTACAGGTTGTGTGGAGGAGACTATATATTATAGATGACATGTGAATTATGAGCCTCATGAAGCATTTTCATATCTTTACAAGGTCACACACTTGGGTTGGGGTGGGGTAGGGAGTAGAGGATCAAATTCTGCTCATATAGAAAATAAATCCTTTTTGTTTGGTTCTTTGGAAATTAGAACCAACTTGATTACTCATATGATGTGTAAATTTAACTTATCCATTAAATATCGTTTAAAAAGGTTATAAAACATGACATGTATATTATTATATTAATAATATGATTTTTGTACTTATATTAAGTATTTTTAATTATAAAAAAAAACTAGCAGATTTTTTTCGACCAATTTTAGCTTTGAATATATTTAGTGAAAACCAGTCTGCTGGTGAGCTACTTTAAGTAGAGCCGAGCTTTAACGAGCTCAAGCATATAAATATGCTCGCTGTATAAATGAGTCCGAGTGCAAACTTCATTTATTGAGCTTGATTAAGCGTCCGAGCCTAAACGAGTCTGTTATTACTTCTTAATAAAAATAGGATTAAAATAGCTAAAATATATATTGTTTCATATATAAAATTCTAATTATAAATGTGTAAATAATTTATCAGGAATAAATAAACGATTCGAGCTTGAGACGGTTTTAAACCCGAGTTTAGCTCAGTTACACCCCTTATACCCCTTATATATTTGACCCTTAGAAGGTACAACTATACAAGGTTGTCGACCCTCACAAGATAATGCTCGTAGCTATCTAACACGTATGTATGTATGTATATGAATCACTATTTATGACCCGTTATATACCATTGGGCCTTTTATTTTGAAAACATTTTTATAAGCCTAAAGTGTAAGTTTGCGAGAAATTCTTTATGGGTGTTTGCTTCGCAGAAATTCAGTGGAATTTTGGGGAATTGGAATCTGAATTCTATCTTTTAAGATGTTTGGTTCACAGAATTTGATGGAATTGGAATCTGAATTCAAATCTTCATGTGTGTGGTTGACAACGGAATTCGAATTGGAATTAGGCATGAATTCCTTCAAATTCCTTTAACTAAAGGAATTCATAATCCTTCCTATATGTGAAGGAATTAAAGTAAATTCATCGGAATCTTCGACCGTTTTGACCCGATCGGTTTCAACCCGTACCATTTTGATCCAAAGCATTTCGACCCATACTTCTTTTGACCCGTACCGTTTCGACCCGTACCGTTTTGAATCGAACTGTATAGATGCGGACCGTTTCGACGCGAACGGTTTCGACCCGTAACGTTTTGATGTGAACCGTTTCGAATCGAATCATATGTTTCGACCTGTACTGTTTCAGATCGAACCGTTTCGATGCGAACCGTTTCCACCCAAACCGTTTCAAATCGAACCGTTTCGACGTGAACCGTTTTGACCCGTACCATTTCAAATCGAACCGTATCGACACGAACCGTTTCAACCGGAACCATTTCGACCCGTACCGTTTTGATCCGAACCGTTTCGACCCGTACCGTTTCGACGCGAACGGTTTCGACACATACCGTTTCGACCCGAACCGGGGTTGTGGGTGCCAGGATGATAGATTCCAATTCATTTGACAACCAAACACAACAAAAATGAAATTGAGATTCCAATTCCAACAATTTTGAATTCCCATTGGAATGTTTAAATTCCAAATCCGATTCCTTCAAATTCTAATTCTTACACAAATTCCAAATCCAATTTCAAAACATTACGCGAACCAAACGCCCCCTTAGACTAAAAAGGCCCAGCCTTATTATAAAGTTAAATGGGCTTAACTAAACAATCATCTTTTTGGGTAAATGAGCTTTCGACCCGCAAATATATTTATCCAAAAGACATGTATGGGTTTTTATCGCAAAAGAGAAAAAAAAATATGAAACCTCCTTCGCTATACAACATAATGGCTTAGTAGACAATATATCTAAATCTACCACTAGCAAAACAATGAAAGTAAAATCATACAAAATGCCACTAAAAGGGGGCACGGTCTCATGGTGGTCGAGAAACTAACCTTCGACATAGCCCCGAGCAGGGTGGGTTTACACATGAGATTTCTAGCCGTTAAAAAAACAGAAAATTAAACTAAGTGTTAACCCAATACGATATGGGCCTTCACACTTGGCCGGAGAGCGGCCCAAAACACAAAACCCCATCCTGCCCTCTAGGGGGCCTTCGGCTAATACCAAATCTTCAAAGGGAACAGAAATGAGGATGGGCCTAATATGGCCCCAGGCCTAAATTTAACTTATAAAGTCGATGCTAAAAATATTAAAGGGTTTATCAATTATCAATCCACTAGGTTAGAATATCGTATATTACACAGGTTGAATAAATATAATGTTATATACCAACTAATAAAAAAGTTACATCTTTAAAAACTTGTGCATTGCACGAATAAAACAAACACGCAAAAATAATGTGTGATCATTTAGATGTTTCTTAGTGTTACTTAGCTAAAAGAACACACAAAAATATGCAGAAATAATATATGTCATGTAAATAAGTGAGGATGAAAGGTATTAAAAAAACGATGGAAAATAATGAAAAATCAAAACGATTAGAAGAATGTAAGATTGTTCATAATTTAATTTAAGAGATTACTACGTAATCTTATGATCCATAATTATATTAAGTTTATATACAATAGCATTTGTATAGTGTTAATCTATATCGATATTATCTTTATATTCATTAAAAGTTACGTTTCAAATTTGTTGTTTGTTATATGCTTTATCATTAATCCTTCTTATAAATCATATTAAAAAGTTCCTTATATAACATAAAAATCCAAAAAAATAGTTAATATTAATAAAACTATTAGTAATAGCAACAATGATCAGTAAGATCTCTTAAAAAGAATTCTGCCACTGAATTTTTTTGTAATGAAGGTGATAAAGACTACTATGTTAAAACTTAAAAATATATATTTCCAGAAAATTAATTTGTAGAACCCACATTCAAGAGGTGCCCCTCTATTTTCATATTTATCTTCATTAATAACTACTTTTTAAATTTGTTGTTTGTTATATTCTTATCGATAATTAATATTATTAATATATATATATATATATATATATATATATATATATTAATTAATATTTGTATATAATGAATATCTTAAATTAGAACAAAATAAATATTTATAATGAAGTAGGAGAGATAGGTGGAAAAAAAAAATAGATAGCCCTAATGAATCACGCGTGTCCCTGTAGGTTTCTTATATTATATAGTATAGATAAATATAGATCCGCAATATGAATTTTAAAAAAATAAAAATTATGGTCTAAAACTTAAAATTTTAATATTTGCCCATTTTATGAAAGCAGGTCATTTTTATTCTTCTCACTTTCTTTATATTATTTTTAAATTTCTTTTACAACATGCATACATCATGTATATGGATGGAGAACCAATTGTACAAATATGTATTCCCTATTCATTTAGTTTTATTTAGGTATCAAAAAGGCAAGATCATGTAGCACAAAATCCAGAAAACAATTGCAAAAAAAGTAGCCAAAATGTACATATGATTTTGCATAAATGTTAAATGGTTTCAAATCAACATACAACATTCAAGGTCTCAAAGCTATTTAAACAACTTTACTTGATATCAATGTCCTATTACCCTTTCTGCATCTTGATTCTTGAGTTTTGCAGTACTTAAAAAATATGCATATGACTATGCATAAATGGTTAGAAAGATGGGGAAGAAGTTCATCATATTTCACACCATGAAAGGTTATTTCTTATACAAAAAAAAAAAGAAAAAAGAAAAAAACAAGCACCACACAATATATACAACCATGGGCCTGTTAATTTTTTAAAATTTCACAGAAGTTTTTGCAATTTTTTAACTTATGCAGAACTCAGTCAAATACAAACATACACTTGGATGTTACTACTTTAATTTCGACTAATTATGTCCCAAAATAAGATTTTAAAAAATCATTATATATATTTTAGAGAGGTAAAATAAACATCTACTAAAAAGTTATTTAAAAAGAGCATATTTTATATTTCACAACTTTATATGAAATTCTTTTAGCAAAATGTGAAATAACATTCTAAAGCTGTTGAAAATATGTGATGTGAAAATGTGACAACACCAAGCCAGATACAATGTCAAATCTTTATGGCATCTTCACACCATTATTAAATGAACTGTTGATATGATTAGGTGATGTTGGCCCCTACCTGTTGAGTCCATGTCCATTGAACCTTCATTATTTTATAGGAATAATGGATTTTAAAAAATCCCAACTATTGACCGTTAGCCGGTAACGGTCCTAACTTCAAAAATTCACACCGGTGGTCCTATCTTTTCACATATTTGCCTTCAATGGACCCTGCCTAACAGAACCTTAATGTCGTTAGTCTCCGGTCATCGGAAAAGGTTCCTAAAGGTCCGATCCATGGTTACAAATAGGTTTGGGATGAAAACTGAGTTTTCAGGCCAAAAAGTTGAGTTAGCCAAAAAGAAATTTTCTGACGACCTTCATAATTGAGGATTTTACTAGAAAAGATTCCTAAAGGTCCATAATAAGGTTACAAGAGGTTTGATACGAAAAGGGTGAGTTTTTGACCAAAAAGGAGTTTTCCGGCCAAAAACGTTTTTCCGGCGACAAGAAACTAACAGTGTTAGGGTTCTGTTAGTCAGGGTCCATTGAAGTCCAATATGTGAAAAGATGGGACCTTCAGTAGTAATTTTTGAAGTTGAGACCATTGTTAGCCAACAGGCAATAATTAACATTATTAAAATCTATTATTTCTATTTGATATAAAATAACTACCGTATGGGCAAGTATGGAACATTGTAGTATTAATATATATATATTAAAATGCAAATCAACTGTGTGCGGGGATTTTACTGTAGCTATAATGTACAACCCCTCACACCTTATGTACAACCATCACAAGGCTCAAGGACGAAGACTGTTGGCTGGGTTTCCGACGAAGAGGCTGGCGAGGGGATTGTGTCTCTTCACTAGTGTAGATCTTTTCCGCCCTCCGGTGATCATGGATCTAAACTGAGGAGAAGATAGAAAGACAAAGAAACTGTTGATGAAAAAACAGAGAGAGAAAGAGACGGCGACAGTCACGTTGGCGCAACTTGGTGGTGTCGGTGCCGTGGTCGTGGGTGTAGAGAAAGAGAAAAGACTATGTTTGGATGTGTGAAGCAGGAAGAAAGAAAGAGATGGTGGCAGTGGGTGTGGCGTTGGTGGGGATTGTAATGGTGGTGGGTGCATAAAAGGAGAGAAAGAGAATATAGATAAGTAACAAAGTACCTTAAACATTTATCTTTATTATAATCATTAAAAAAAGGTACAATTTAAGGTAGAAAGAAGATCAACCTGGGAAAACAGGACTCTAAAATCCCATCAAAAAACATGAACCATGGTTCATAAAAAAACCACCACAAAGTGGTGTTAATGGCACCAGAAAAAAACATTTCTGTTGCCATTTACCATAGCCCAAAAACCAGGTGCACCCTCTTGCATCCTCAAACCGCACAACGGCACTAGACGCATACAACTGACTCGAACCATAAGACCGCTCGTCGCTCGAACCACTAAACTAAACTAGACCCTAAACACAAGAAAAAGACACTATGACAGGGTGTGTGTCACCATAGCTGCAGCCGAACCGTCTTGTTTTTTAAAAAACAAGGTAAAAGAGTCGCAAAATTCGCCATTTGTGACTAGAAAACCAGCTGACTAGCTAAAGATCCACACGAAACTGATACTTCCATCTTTATTCTTTAGTAAAGGATATCGCACCGCCAAAGATTCTCAACGAGCGAATCGACTAAACTACTGCTGATGAGATTGCATTGCTGAATGTTTAAACCAACTAAAGTTTGCCCGAGCTTTTTCAAGAACGGCACGCTTTTGTTAGAGATCTTGGAGCAAACCCGAAACCGAAAGGATTTGCAAGCCGGTCTGAACACCTTCAGACAAACAATGTAATCCATTATCCGTTACGCAACACTTTGAAACATCAAGATCACTGAGCAAGAAGCAGTAGTCGGAAATTGAAGACAAACTTTCATCGGTGATCCTCCGGCAGCCTTCGAGATTCAAGACTTTTAGGGTTTCACCGTGAATCTTAGCAAGATCTACCACCACTTTGTCAGTCAAGTTTAGGCAGTTGCTTAGGTTGACTTTGACTAGTCCAGCCTGGCAGTTTTCAAGAATCGGGTATAGACCCGAATCGGTTATCCCGCAAAGCCCACTTAGTTCAAGACTTTGTAGCTGTGGACATAACATTCCGAAAATTGCCAAAGTTGTGTTTCCGAACCCGATGCAATCTCGAATAGTTAAAGATCGAAGCGATTCACATTGAGTCAAATTGGATGTTTCTTGGGCAAAATCTTTGATTCCCATACATTTGACTATTGTCAAAGACTTCAATTTTGACTTTAAAGCTCCCAAAATCCCGTGTTGACTGATCCGATTGCATTCTTCCAATTGCAAACATTCAAGCGATTCAGCAGCTTCCGTGAAAGATATCAAACCTTTATCGGATACAAAACAACACTTCTTAATCAACATTTGTTTCAACAAACCGCAACCTTTTGCTATTGCTTCAAGGCTCAAGTCAGTGATCCCGTAACACGAAACTACGGTTAACGACGTTAACGATTGAAGGCCTTTCGCGCTACCCATCGCCCAAAACCCTTTTTGACTAGCGGTTTGAAGACCAATAAGTGCAAGATTGGTTATCGATTTCCCGTAATGCCCGATCACCGCTAACGAGAAGTCGGTTATGTTTAATGACTGAAGTTTCACTTTCTTCAAAACCGAAGAAAGCGATGACAAAAGGGTAGCAACTCCTTGGTCACCAACATTCGGGCAGTTGTTGATCGTAATCGATTGTAGATTTGGGCAGCATCGGGCAATGGCTTGAAGACTCTCGTTTCCAATGTTTTTACACGACTCGATTGTCAACGAAGATAAATTTGGGCAGTTTTGGGCGATTGCAGAAATACCCTTGTTGGAAATTGAATTACAATGAGAAAGATCAAGTTTTTCCAACAAATGGCATTCTTTCGCGATCTCGATTAAAGATTCATCTCCGATTGAAGGAACGTTCCATAAAGATAGAACCTTTAACGACGGGCACCCATGAGCGATTGCGGTGAACCCTATCTTGGTAACCTTGTTACTTCCCCTGACCGAAAGCTTGCCCAAACCACCATGGGCAGATGTACCAACGGCAACAGATTGGAGTCTGCGATCCGTTGCTTTCTTTCCTTCTAAGCATCTAGTAAGAAACCCATCATTTTCTTGAACCATTTCAGTGTCATCAGATGGTTCCATCTCTGAGTTTCTGACATTGCTCAGAACAGTGAGCCAACGGTTAGAGACGCACGCCGCTGCACTTCGCGCTTGACCACCAGACAAACGCCTGAAGATTTCGTAAAGAATCTCGTCTGGAAGGACTTCAATAGATGGTTTCTTTTCTTCTTCGAGAAAATGAAAGTATGAATCACTGATTCTTTGACGTTTGCAAGGAGAACCGTAAAGGGATAGCAAACGGGTCGAATCTTTTGAGCATAGTGATCCACCGGTATGATAGTCATCGTCGCCTGTAAATTAGACAAAAAAAATTATTAGAAAACGGTATTTCCTGATACCTGTAAGCCGTAGAACTGAATACATCTATGTGCATAAAATTCAAACTCAAGTAATCTTTTTATACAAATTTTAAATATCCCAGTTAGCAACAAAATATATATGTTTTTCTAAAAGATTAATCTTTCGATAAAAATACAACCCTAATTTAGGGCTTCAAAATCATGATCTAAACCCCAAGTGTGATCTCTTTTTGTATGTTATTTCCTTTAAAGATCCATATATGCTTATAAAACTTTAAGTCAATTACATTAATTCCTATTCATAAACCACAAAAAAAACTCTAATTTAAGGCTCTAAAATCAAGATCTGAACCCTAAGTGTGATATCTTTTTTATGAGCTGTTTCCCCTAAAGATCTAATTTTTCTTGCAAAATTTGAAGCCAATTTCCCTATCAATAAGCCCCAAATTTCTAGTTTTCATCAGCAACAAACTATCAAGTACCATGGAAATCAAGAAACCCTAGTGATCAAACCATATATGCTATCACACAAATTATATAAAAATGATTAGAAAGCAGTATTGTCCTAATTTAAGGCTTCAATATCATGATCTTGTTTCCCCTACAGATCTAGTTTTTCTTGCAAAATTATACAAAAATAATACACACCCACAAATCAAAACCACCTAAATTGAGAAACCCACCAAGAACTCATACAAATTTTCAAGAAACACCCAAATTAAAGATTCTTGAAAAATATAAAGCAAACTTACCCCTGTAATTAACCAAAGCAGGCATCTTTGTAACAGCTGGCAAGAACCCACCAAAAAGATTAACTCTTTCACCAAAAAACACACAAAAATGATGAAAAAACTTAGGTTGTTGAAGAAATATTGTTCAAGATTTTGCTGCATTCACAAGGAAACCCTCTACAATCAAGTAGCAGGGCAAAAAGAAAGAGGGGTTTGGAGGATGAAAGATTACTGGTGTTGTTTGAAATGTGATATTGGTGGTGATTGGGTTAGTGGGATTATATATACAAAGGGGGATGTATGTAAATCATGCTGATGTGTAAGATACATTATAACCACCTCCCCCTAAACAGTCATGGTAATGCATACATTCATTGAATCTTTATCAATGTATTTTGTTATATCAAAACTGTTGTCCTTTTATTTTGGTACGCGTTGTTTACACGAAACCTGATAATGCCGGTAACTACGTTCCAACTTCAAAGTATGTATTTATGATAAGGGTTTTTTTTTTACTAACAAAGTCTGATCTCCTGGGTAAACTCAACTTCAACGTTGATATCTATGTATGTGTTCTTCTTTCTGTTTGGCGACAACAAAGTCTAGTCATCCGGGTAAATCTAATGACAAAAGGTCACTTATACCCACAAACGCAGATGACGTCGGTGACCTGGCCCGCCACTATTTAAGTTGTAATCTATTGTCCGAAGGCCCATTATGGTAAATCCTCTGCCTCAAACTAGAACATTTTACTCCAGACGAGACTCAAACTCATAACCTGGACGGCAATTCTTGACATGACCTGAAAACCGACCCGAACACGACATGAAAAAAACGGATTTGGGTCTACTAACATGACCCGTTTAAAATACGGGTTCGTGTTGGGTTGACCAATATTAAAAACAGTTCGGGCTCGGGTTGACCCGTTAACCCGTTCAAGTATTTATAAAAAAAACTTATATATTTTTTATTTTGTTTTTCCCGTTTTCATTTTACATGATTAGTAATAATAATATGTTAGTTTTGACACACTATATTATTTAATTGTCACACTCATATTCACAATTAAACATGTTATTGATAATTCGTTTAAAATCCGACAACTCACTTAAAAAATTTCCTGCCTAATAAATAAAAATAACTTTCCACGTTTGTAAGCATTCTTGTCCACATGGCATGTCTTAGAGCATTCACAATGAATTTTTATCCCATATCCATATCATTACACTAAAATTAACTATTTTTTCTCTCTTTTTCAATGAAATAATATATTTTATACCTTTATCATTACATTTTATCTGTCTTTCACTCACAACCACTTTCAAAAATATTTAAAAAATTATAAGGAGTGAACAATGTTCCCGTATATTTACAGATGAACAGTAATATTTTATTTCTCCTTCACTCACAACTATTCTTTATAACATAACTAACCCACTCACATAAATTTAAGAAATTCATTGTGAATGATGAACGTTTTTTTAAGTTTTAGAAAAATAAAATGACCTAATATTGAACACATATCATTTGTTGTTGAAAGTTTTATTGTTTAGGGAAAATTAATTATTTGTTGAATTAGAAAATTTAGAAAAAAATTCATCTTAAACATTAACTATGAACAATAATTTATTTGAACACGTATCATTTATGGTTGAAAGTTTTTAGAAAAAATAAAAAATTTGTGGAATTGGAAACTTTAGGAAAAAATCATCTTAAATATTAACTGTGAACAATGGTTAAGAACTTAAATTTTTTTTTTGAAGTTTCAGACGTAGCCATACATATAAGGGATGTATATCAAAAACTAATATTAAAATATAAAGTTTAAATCATTATTTTTTTTAATATGTTATTTAAATAAAAAGATGTCACAATCTCTACTTTATAGGTAACTAGTTGTATTCTCGCGCTTTGCGACGGGCATTCGATCGGTATCAGTTTAGTTTGTTAGAGTATCCGTACGATACTTTCACTCGGTATAGCAACCGAAAAATATACGCTCAAAAGATATTAGCGCGTGTTTGACAATAATAAAAAAACTATAAAAACAAATACCGTTACCAATATGCTGTTGTTCGGGCGGGGCATCGATTCCGTCACTGGCTCTCACTATAGCATACGGTACTAAAAATACTCTTGCCAATACAACAGTATTTTCAATCACTTTTATACCGTTACGTCGAGCTAAGCATAAAGACGAATATGGTATTGGTACCAATATAGTTTGAACATTATTGGTAAGATTTTTCACGCTAAAGAACACAAAAAAAAACAGCTATATTTCTGTTCAATTAAAATTTTATTGAATTGTAGATAAAAATAAGTATGTTGCAACGATTATTCAAAATTTAATATTATGTTACTCAGATACAAAAAAAGTGAAATGGTGTAACTATATGTAAATACTCCACGAATTTTGTATCATCGTGTCAAGAAAACCATAAAACCGAATACAACACCGGCATTAATGTTTGTTCAAATAAAATATTTATCGAATTGTAGATAAAATTAAATTCATCGCAATGGTATATTCAAGATTTTATTAAACATCATATTGTAGCTTTCAAATAACGAATATGGTAACCGACTTAGAAAACGTTATATTATATTGCTTAAAACGAAAAGGGTAAGTATCATGACTTTAATTACTATGCGGGTTTATATAAAATATATGTCTAAACTTACATAAAAATAATTGCTTAAAACGAAAAAGGTAAACATAATGACTTTACATTATGATGTATAACTCGATTTTATATAAAATTTATGTCTAAACATAGATAAAAATAAATACGTCATAATAGCTTACTCGGAATTTTATAAAATATTGTAATTTTTAAGTTAAAACGGAAAACCAAATCTACCCAAAAGGAGGTATAAAAAT
Source organism: Scalesia atractyloides (assembly GCA_947069175.1). Lineage (NCBI taxonomy): Eukaryota > Viridiplantae > Streptophyta > Magnoliopsida > Asterales > Asteraceae > Scalesia > Scalesia atractyloides. The sequence continues at coordinate 101,434,224 of CAMTDV010000026.1, forward strand.
AAAATATTATCGCAACTACATTAAAAAATAATTATAAGAAACAGAAAAACCAAAAAAAATATTTGATAAACACCATTATACCAATTTACTTCAAAAGAAATTATTTTAAACAATAGCTAAAATGTGATTGGTACAAATGATATTTTAGAATAACTAATTTTTAATTATGTTTATTTTTGATAAAAATGGAAAGTAATCTATAAATTTAATGAAGTAAAATTCGTAACTGATATGTTATCAATAAAATATAATTTAGTTATTAATTTTAAGTTAGTTTTCGTTTTTGAAATTATGTTTATTTCAGTAATGTTATGTTTATTTCAGTAAGGTTATGTGTAATAGGCATTATAGGGGCGTGAAAGGCTTTGATAATACCTTCAACACCGTTCTCTTGAGTATTATAGGAACATGAAGATAGATGGGCATTTATAGAATACTGCCCAAAGAGAAGAAAAATAACGAAAATTAATGAATGAAATGGACATTAAGGAGCATGAACCGTTACACATTTTTTAAAGGAGCATTATAATGTGATGTGATAAAAAATGCCACTTAGTAAGCATTAACCATTACCGATGTTCTAATAACAAAAATGAAGAATAGACAATAAACAATAAATTTAATGAAAGAAAATTTCGCGGTAAATGATATGTTTGTCAATTATAATTATAAAAACGTTAGTAGTTTCTTAATATATTAGGCCACTCTTATTTCTCTAAAACTAAAATTGATGCTTAAAACATGTTACGTAGACAATTATTTTAATTTATTAGGTAAAAGGATTGTAACCTTTTCAAACTATTGTTTAAACAGAAGTTTATTAGTTGGATCATCATTACTCTCTTCTTTAAATTGATCACCATGTAAAATTCTATTTATAAACCCAAACATATAGGTTTAGATTAACTTACATTTAATATAAATGTTGTGTTACTATTTTGTATATATACAAAATCCCATACATTTGTTTGAATATGATATATGCAAGAGTTTTCTTTTTTATTTTATTTTTTACTTTCATATTTCGTAACAAATATTAAATGGCATATCAAACATTCACTATGTTAACAATATTAAACTCAAGGCGATAGTTATCTCCAAATTTTAAAACTTTAGTGATGCTTTAATTTGTAAGTCTACTTCATATATATAATAGATTAATTTTTTTATTATATTTAGTTCATAATTCAATTCTTTATATCTATTCTTTTCATTTCGTTTTGTTAAAATCATTATAACTTTGTAATAGTTTCTATACACTCTCAATATATAATGATATGTCTTAAAGAATATTAAATAGGATTCTAATTCTAGCATAGAAATAAGAGTTAAATGCTTGGTTGGTCCTTGTGGTTTGCAAATCTTGCAGACTTGGTCCCAGTGGTTCACTAATTACACACTTGGTCCCAGTAGTTTCAAATTTTGCACTCGGGTGGTCCTTACCACTAACCTTTGTTAGATTTCTCAGTTAAGTATATGCAAAATTACTATATTACCCTAATATATATACACATATATATTCCAATTTCATCCGCAGCGACAAGGTCTTCATCTTTGTATTCAACCAGCTTTCCACCAACTCCTGTTAACATCCAGCAAAATCGAAATTAAAATCGCAAACGAAGCCTCTAGATGAATTCATATGTCCGATTTCCGGTTCACTGAAGGCGATGCGTAACTGGCGCGAGTCCACCGGAGCGGATTTGCATTGCGACGCACCGGATTATAGCGCCGTTAACGATTCTGTTACGAAATTGATGTTGAAATCGAGTGAATGTGACGGTGATGTTAGGTTTAGGGTTTTAGAACGAGATTTGATTACGAAAATGGCGGAGAATTGTGGGGACACAAGGAGATCTGACAACCATGACGGATTACGAAGAAAGATACGAAGGTAACGGAGAAGATGTTCAAACCTTCGCCGCTGGAGATTCTCCGCCTCCGGCCGCTGCTAACGGCGGCGGCGATGGCGCCACCGAAGAGTTCAGTGATTCCAAGTCACAGGTATCTCTAATTTCTCGCAATTTCCGCTAGTTTATTAGCAGATCGTGTTTTAGGATTGTTGTTAATTCGAACCTGAGTCATCTAATAAAAATTTAAACAGTTATTATCTAGGATCCCTAAGTGGCTGAACAGGTTTCCTCATTCTGGCCGACGATTTTCCGTTCAAAATTCGCTGATAATTATGCATATTGGTTCTTATGCTTGCAGCAGCCTTTATTCCATCGTCAATTCTTCGTCATTCCAGGTTCCAAATGGGTTCGTTTGGCTACGTTTTTTAACCCGCTAAGTTCATCAGGAGATAGAAAGGATGAAGAAGACGAGGGGTATAATAGACATTTTATGTATACTTAACTGAGAAATCTAACAAAGGTTAGTGGTAAGGACCACCCGAGTGCAAAATTTGAAACTACTGGGACCAAGTGTGTAATTAGTGAACCACTGGGACCAAGTCTGCAAGATTTGCAAACCACAGGGACCAACCAAGCATTTAACTCTAGAAATAACTTATAATCATGTTACACTTTCGATTACTCATTAGGATGTATGGTTTTTCCCTTGGCTTCTTTTTTCTATGTTTGAGTGTTTTTTTTCTCCAAGTTTCAGAAAGCCCAACTTATGTCTTAGACTGGTGGTTGCATGATTTAAGTAGTGTTGTCAAATTTGGAATTATATGAGAAGAATGTTAATTTGCACCCCAAAAGTATATTGTTTATTTTATGTTTCGGTAAATTGTTCTTTGATAATAGGTATCAAAAATGATTAAAATTGTTATCTTTTGTCGAATGAGGTTGTGTCGAGGGCACTATTGTAGTAATCGCTAATTGTTGGTCGGGCGGTGAGATACAGACCAACGATTTATCGAGGATTAATTAGGATTTTTATAACCATGGTCAAAGGCATGTTCTTTCAAAGACATAGATGAAATGTTTCGGGGTGCAAGAAGGCACAAAATAGAATGAAAAGTGAAGAGCTCCCTATTTTGTAGAAAAACTTGCATCTAAATATGTTTTTATATTGTTACCACATTTGAAATAACAATAAAAGTGTTTGGTTGGATAAGGAAGATTATTATTATATATAATACTTAATTTCTGTTACAAGAAGCATTTAGGTATTTATAATTATTTATAGGTTTGGGAATTAAAATTGTAATTTATATTGTTCTTATTTTAAAGTAAGTAATTTCGTTTATTTCGATTATTAGTGGAACTATGAATTATAATATATGTTGTTCAACTGATATACGGGTATCTAACCTAGTAAAATTACAAAGGAAAGTAAAATAAATACACTATATAAAATTCCCACCAGGTATTTTCTTAAACCACTAACATGTATACCCGATAACAAATACTCAACGGTTTAGCCGGGTATAGACAAGATTTTACAATCACATATAGAACTAGATTAGTCATCCAAATCATTGCCATCCCTACGACCCTACGCGGAGTATAACTTGTTTGTTTTTTTTTGGTTTTCCATATAATCTTATTATAAATCCTCCAAATGTATTTCGGTCTATTTTTTATATTCACACTTGGACCAATTCAATTCCTTTACAAGTGCATGAATCATAATTATGTTCATTTCATTAATACCCACTCGAAGACTTAAAGTAAGGTACAATCGATTAAAAAAACAGAAACATGGAGCAAGTAGAAAAACAACACTTGTAAAGATATTATAACTTCCCATTACATGTCTCTTTTATTCCAACTTGACCTTGTGCATGGAACAATTAAAAGCAGACACATAGTATGGTCTCTTGTACCAACATGTGTGTGAATATATATATATATATATATAAATTAATTTGCGAAGAAATTTAATGTAAGAAGAAAAAGAAGAAAGGGCATAATGGTAAAACATTAAATAGTTTATAACTCCTCTCATTAATTATGTTCTCTCATTAATAAAGCAAAAACATTTTATTCTACACATTTCAAAATTTATCATACATATGTCTTACACTTACCGAAATTTACCCTATACACATGTAAATTTACCCTACACATTTCAAAATTTATCCTACACATACTAAAATTTCTCCTACACATGTCGAAAATTGTCCTTTACCATAAATTATTTTATCTTGAAAGAGTATATTAAAAAATGAGTTACAAGTTTAATTAATTAGCTAATTAATAACAATTGTATATTTACCTATATGTTCTTTTCATAACATTAAATGCACACATTAAATAAAGTAAATGAAGAATTTCTATTGGTTTAAAATTTATTCTTACAAAATTTTTCTTCACATTTGAACTCTCCACTATATATATATAGAGAGAGAGAGAAGAGAGGGGACGGGAAACCATAAAAAAACTAGAGGATAGATGAAGTAATCTTGGTCATGAAATCATCTTCATCTTAGAAGTTTAATTAAATTACTGATTTAATTAAAAAATAATTTGAGAACTTAGAAATTCATACTTAACTATAGATGCTGAGCCAAAACCGTCAAGACCCAATTGAAAATCTATCTTTTATTTAGGGATGGATGGTATAGTATCTGTACTTGTAACCGTACCAGTACCGAAAATACCGGTACTGAATTTGAACAAATTGGGTACTAAATGCCGTACCGGATATATTGGTACGGCGCAGTACTTTTGTTACCACTTTGTTTTTTTTATTTTTAGTTTTTAGCACTCGTATGGATACTAAATAAGTAAAATCAGCACGAATACCAATATAGTGCGACTACGAAATAGGTAAAATTGATACGAATACCAATATTATACGGTACCAAATAGATAAATTCAATACGAGTATCATAAATACCATAATATGAAATAAAACATAATATAATTTTTTTAAAGTTCTATATAAAATTCGGTACCAATACCTGTTTTTATCCATACCAATACCAAAAGTATCAAATACCAAAATTTATAAAACTGAGTACCAATATATGTATCAAATACCTAAAATCGATACAAGTATGGTACATGTACGGGTATTTAGAAAAAATGCTCATCCCTACTTGATAAGTTTTAGCAATGATGAAGTGTTGTGTTGGTGAATAACAAAGAATGAACGGTGTCTTGTATAGTGTTTTGCTCTCTATTTCAAACCATTTTTAAACCTTCACCAATAAAAAATATTGACATTCTAAAAACTAAACTAGGAATTTGCGGATATTGATTAAAATATTTTTTATAATAACCTATTTATCCGCTGTCTTTCTATGTTTTTACAGTTATAATTGTCCACAGTTATACAGTTATATCAATAGAAAAATCATATTGGTATAAATCTCTATTAACAATAACTCAGTTACTCTTAATGAGCAAGTTACCACTTAATATACTTGCCACTAATGAGTCAAGTTGTTGCAGACCACACTTGGCATTGACGATAGTAAGTTAGTAACAACGACATTATCAGTTTTCACTCATGGTCACTTCCATACTTTTCACTCATGGTACAACTTTGCACCTTGATCAAGTTTTGTCCCTTGGACCACACCAAAGGTAATCAGTTCCCACCTATTTAACTTATGCTTAAGAAATACAATACAATATTAATCTATAATCATCTCCTACAGAGTCATCTCAGCGTCTCTGAAAATTCATTTACCCTGTTTGAGCTCGAGAAATGTGCCCATATGCCTTTTCGATAAACAATCAATTACGAAAATGACAAAATCATAGTATTCAAATGGGTTACGTACCGTAAATGGACTTATATTGGAATTGGTATAGGTATGGGTATACTATTTAAAAAAAAATTAACACACACACCACACATATATAGGGTTAGGTTCATTTGTGAACAACCCAATTGATTGTGAACACTGGTGAACTAATCCTAGCCTTTGATTATCAATACACAAGTGTAAATCAATGGCCAAAATTTGTAACACCCTGTAAAATCGTGTCCAATAGTATAGTGACACGTGTTGTATTTTTTAATATAGTCTATTAAAGACTAATAGGGACTAAGCGTCAACATGCTCAAGTTGAGCCTCTGAGTGACGAACCGATGTCAACATGCATAATAATAGCCTCTGAGTGACTGATATGTATCATTAGCCTCTGAGTGACTGATACATCAACATGCTTGAAACTTGGCCTCTGAGTGACTGATATGTCAACATGCCCAGCCTCTGAGTGACATCGAAATCAACATGCTTGTAATAAGCCTCTGAGTGATCATTTGTGAAGTCCTAACTCTCATACGTGCCGTTTGTTAGACGAGAGAGTTCAATTTTGTAAATATGTGAAAGTTGGATAATGGAGGGATTAAAAGTGTCAACATGTTAACTCTTACATCTGAGTGACCTTTCAACGAACCGAGAGCTTGACAATGTCCGGGCATAATCCCGGGTATGCCAAGTTTTGGCTACGGTGGGCTAAAAGTGTCAAAAAGGTGTTTAAAATGGTTTTTATAAGCTTTATATAGTTCAGGGGTCAAAGTGTTAAATTTTGAAACTGAATTAGGGGCGGTCGCGGGCCGCGAGAGACCCGGCCCGTGTCTCTCGCACCCCGCGAGACAGGCTCTGCTGCAGAAAGTTTGTTTGGTCTCCAAGCCAAACTCCAAAACCATTTAAATTCGAAACCATGGACTTGTAATCAGCTATGCCACGTTTTGGGACACTTGTAAGCTTCTTCTTACACCCCTAAACACCTGGCTCCACCTCCTTTGAGCTCTCCAACTATAAATAGGTGCTTAAGTTCACCATTTCAACTTGCACCTTTCTTATTCACTCTTCTCCCTCCTCTGGAAGTTCCTAGCTAAAAGGAGCAATCCAACATATTTCTTTTACATCTAGGAATAACTGGTAAGTGTTCCTTCTTTGTGCATTTTCGTTTTTAGGCTTCTATAGCCAAAAGTCAAGCGTTTTACGTAAAACGCTTTGACTTTCGGTTAAGACCATTATGGTCCAGCCATTGTTCCAAATGAACATGGCTAAGTGATCGTAATAAGGTGGGTGTTAGCCCCTATAAAGGGTACCTCCTGAAGATCACGTTTGCTAGACCAATTGACAGGTCAAAGTTATGTTATTAAAAAGTCAAACAAGCCATTTTTCGGAAAAATCATAAATTGATCTTATATATGTTATGAAACCTGTTTTGACACTTAAACAAGTTGGTTATAATTATTAGAACATGTATAAACATGTTCGGCTCGTCAATTTCAGTTCTAGGGTCGGTTCGCAACCGAAAGTCGCGAAGTTTGACTTCTGCTTTGACTTTCGATTCTGACCCGATTTAGATTAGTTACCTACTGATCTAAAGTTGCATTATGATCATAATATAATGTAGCATAACCCTCTGAGGTTATATTACATGATCATAATCAGAATCCAAGTTTATGCGCAAGTTCCATAATTATGCCATCTTTGACCAAAATGCCCTTTTTACATAAAACAAGGTTTTAAATTGTAATGAACTTGAAAATGAGTTTCTACTGATGTGATATTATAATTAGGATTAGTTGGGATGTTAAACTAAGTTATAAACTGAGTTTTCAAGCAAGTCCTCTAACTATGTCGATAAATGACGGTTTTAGCCCCTGTGGCTTATAAAACAGTTTTAATCAAATCTTTTCACGGTAAATCATTTATCTACTGATATGTTATATTAAATAACATATTTTGAAAATTTTAATCTGATCCAAACGTCAATTTTCGTAAACATCATTTAAAAACATCATTTTACGACATAAGCGTCGTTTCGGCGCATAATATGGTTTTAAACCATATTATTGACCAAAACTTGATACCTATTGATTTTAAAACTTGTTTTAAACATATTTACAGTAGGTACATGTTATAAACTCCGAATCCCAAATAATTTATAAACTATGTGTAAAATGACCAAAATGCCCATTCGGTGCATAATTTGGTCATAAAAGGTAAAATGCACATATAATTGATATCCTACTAATATTAATTATTTTTCCAGAATACTCATGATCATAAACTTAAATTATATTCAAGTTCCTTCTATATGATATGAAATTACCAAAACGCCCTTATGAGGCATAATTTCGTTTTAAAACCTTAACGGGTAAACAAGTTGATATCCTACTGATATCTTTACTTATTTAAAGTATAATGTCATATAGAACTTGTCCATAACTTATTCGGTTACCCGATATCGCTAAATTGCGCACAGTTACGCATATGTAACTATTTTTCGGAAATTAACCGAAACGGGCTTAACCTTGTCATTTAAGTTTCAAAATCCAGAATGTATATAGTTTAATCATATTATACAAGTCAAGTACTTGTCGGGATTAAACTACACTCTATCCGATCATCGTTTAGTCAAGCGTTATACATAATGATCATGTACACTATTCGGTTTATAAGACTGTTAGTATTTAATTGGCTAGCTTATGCCATAATCCAGACTAGAGCCTTGCTGGTAAATGTTATCTGCACTTGGTACTTTTGTATACGGCTGAATTATTTAAAAATAAAAGAAGAAGACAAGCTCAGGTAAATACTCTCGACTTATTTCTCCTATAAGGGCTTGGGATACGGTAAATTATTATTGCATGGTCCATTGCAAGGTTAACCTTCCTAAGTTAATAAAAGATTTTGTGCTGTTTGCATTTAAAATCATTTTTAATGTTTTCAAAATGAGTCTGTTGGGTGTAATTACCAGCGTAAGCTGACGTATCTTCCAAAGGCTAATCTGCAGGTATAATACGAAATGGGCCGGAAGCAGCTCGGTAGAGAATAAGAGGATCTTGTAAATCCTTAGATCTGCCTAAAGTCTGTTTTGTATTCTTTCTATGTACATTTTACGATCCGCCTGTGGATCTTCTATTACGAGCCTGTATATTATTTTAGATTTCGAATATTTCGGTTTGTAATAGTAATTTTGCTCCAAGACTTCCGCTGTGCTATGTTTAATTGACAATGATGTTATCAACTTACGTCACGATACTCCCCACCCGGGCCCACCGGTGTTTGGATTTCGGGTTGGAAATCCGGGGTGTGACAGAATTTGATGATGAAAATGCACTAGCGTATACACTAGTTTGTTTTACAATTTGATGATTTAAATCAATGTCCAAGATTTGTTCACTCAGTTCACAAATACACTAGTGTTCATTCTAGAATCTCACCCTATATATAGGGGAATGTTCATTTGAGAAGAAATTTAATGTGAGAAGAAAAAAGAATAAATGACATACTGGTAAAACATTAAATAGTTTATAACTCCTCTCATTAATTATGTTATCTCTCATTAATAAAACAAAAAATTTTTATCTCATACATTTCAAAATTTATCCTACATATATCTTATACTTATCGGAATTTACCTTACATACATGTAAAAATACTATATACATTTCAAAATTTATTCTACACATACTAAAATTTATCCTACACATGATCAAAATTGTCCTTCACCATAAATTATTTTATCTTGAAAAAATATATTAAGAGTTACAAGTTTAATTGATTAGCTAATTAGTAACAATTATAGATTTACCTATATACCCTTTTTCAAAATATTAAATACACACATTAAATGAATTAAATGGAGAATTTCTATTGGTTTAAAAGTTATTTTTTTTATTCTTACAAAAAAAATTTTCTCATTTGAACTCTCCACTATATATATATATATATATATATATTGGTTCACTCAGTTCACAAATACACTAGTGTTCACTTTAGAATCTCACCCTATATATATATATAAATATGTGCCTCTCGAAATCACGGATTCTGTAGGTGGTCTTCTCACTGCTGCACACCAGAAAGGCCGCGCATAATCTCCTAAATCACTGTGTTCTACATCCGACAAGCAAATCTTTAATCTAGTTGTACGTCAATTGAGTTTCGTATCCAGCTATATTCATTAATATGAAAATATGTCTGATGTTTTCTTTATAAAAGTATAATATTTATGATTTACCCGACTTTAGTAGCAACATTTGTCGCCGCTAAAGGTTTTCATCGTTGCCGTTAAAGGTGACGTCACCATTGATAGGTAATTCTTGTAGTGAAAATTGAAAGAAAAAAAAAGTTGCTAAATTTTGATAGACTTTGATTCAAAAACCTTAATATGTAATCACCCCAAACCGACTTTTAACCCGAATATACAGCAGCTTCTTATTTAATTATCTATTTTATTGGTATTTAACGTGCATGCACATGCAGTAATATTAAAAAAAAAATCATCTATGATCCAACTGGAAAAAAATAAATAAATAAACAAATAATCGGGTGACTAAAACCTGCAAAATTTGGACTGTCATTGTGATTTGTGAATACGGAAATAATAGCATTTTTTACATAGAAAAAACATCTTATAAAGGTGTTAATCATACAATTAAATATTAACTTTTTATTTGCAAGTTGATTAAAGTCTTTAGTTTTATATTAAAAATGAATAAAAAAGTAATAGAGTACATGCAACTTCCTTTTTCTGGAAGGCTGAATCTAATAAAAACAACTCATGGGCAATGAACACAACACAATAGTCAAAAGGGGTTTGTTGGAATTTAAGGTTTGAGACTAGATTCATTATAATCTTCAGTGACGGATCCAGAAAATCTTCGTAGGGGTAATGTTTTATAGAAATGGGGTAACAAAATTAAAAAAATATCAAATTATTCAAAAATTTACACTATCGTCGGAGCGTTAAGGGTAACGGAGACTACCCCTACCAATAAGGTAGGTCCGCCCCTGGTCATCTTATCAAGTTGATCATCCATTAGACAATTGTAATATTTAGTGTAGGAAAAGAAATTAATATTGGTGTAGCAAAATTACTTGTGGTGATAGAGAAGCCGGAAATCTTAGCTAATTTTACATTGACGGGTCAAAACGGTAATTGATTGGTAGTAAAAAAAATTACTGTAATATAACATAAAATAAAAGGGATTAAAATTTTGTGATTTTGTTTATTATTAAACGCTTGAACATCGGTGGTTAAGGAGTCGTTCTCAATGGTAGATACATTGAGATGTCAAACTTGTGAATATCACTCGACAACGTAACTAATACTTGTAATGCATTGGCTTCCATCTTATTCAACGTCTTAATCGATATGATTAATACTAGTGACGTGAATAATTGGTATTTTGAAAATTTAACAGACTAAATGTGGGATTAAGTGATTGATCTTTGTTTAGGATAAGCATGTTTAAAAATAAATTTTCTCTTTTTACTTATTGATACCAGTATCTAATTACTTCTTTCATGTTGTTTACTCTTACATTAGTGTAATCTTTAATTCTATTTTAAAAGACTTTTTGATAGATTTTATGTATGATAATAATCCATAAATATGTAAAAAAAACATAAATGATCATAAAATACAAGTGGATAACCAAAATAAAAAGATATACATTATACAATAATTATAATCTTGTCAAATACAAATTTGATCTTTAAAGGAATTACTTTCCTTTATGTCTCAACAAAAGTATTGATGGACCCACAATATGATTTTGTCCTTATGGGTCATATGTTTTGGTATTAATAAAATAAGGTAGTGTGCCCTTATCACAACTTTAAGATTATGTTTCTAAAGTCAGAAGATAAATTATATTAGCAAGTTGATGGTAAAAGTATCATTGTCCTAGATGTTTTTAAGCATAATTTTTAAAGTTCAAAGTAGCTTTTTTTATTTATTTTCATTTTCCGGAAGAGAGAAAGTATGTAACAAACACTGGCGAATCCACATCTTCCATGTATAGAAAATATATTGGGTTCTTAAGAAATGTTTCACCTCAGATACCACCATTGCATTTTTTGACGTAGTGATCACGGATGGGATGAGAACTCAAGAGTTACGCGTGTGTGGATGAGAGCAATGCAATGATAGGTGACTAGAATAAAGGACTTCGGTTAAGCGACAATAAAACTAATAAGTCATGAGCTCCAAATAAACAAAATAAACAAATATTGGTTGACATAAAGGGCATTATGGTCCAAGATATATGTACATAAAAGATAAAACATTAGTTGAGTGGTTTTCAAGAAGATTTGCTTACTTATAATAATAAGACTAAATCAAGAAACAAAAACAAAGAAACTTTCAAACTTGCACAGAACTTGAGAGGGAAATAACCGAATTTAATAATTTGGTATTTAATTTTTTTGCGCCCTTAAATTACTTAAGTATACCCATTTACATAATAAAACAATTACATACTAATGGTAGATGGACGGAGAACAAGCTGCGCCGCTATCCCCTTCTGAATAGCAAACCCTACCCTGCTAAACACAAAATTCTGCCCTTAAACATACGGGGTGTTACTACTTACCACCTGCTGAACCCGCTTGAGGAACCGCACCGCGTCAGGGGCGAGAGCACCAAAGATATCGAAAGTGAATGGAACGAGCACGTGTTGATTCTCGATGCAAGCTTTTTCGTGCTTAGCTACTTTGCCCGCCTCCGCCTTGGTTATCGCCTGGCCGCCACAAACCTGTGGTCTCTTAGCCCAACGAGTGAAGACACACCTGTTAAATCGACGCACTCGTGTTTCCCTCCTTCCCATCCAAAAACAAGAATGCCAGCGCACCGTAAGGTAGATCTCCCTTCTAATGGATCGGTCAAGAAGTTCACCAGGGCTTCCTTTTTTGCTGAGATCCCTGCCCGCTTAAGGACATCATGAAGCACATCTCAAACTAAATCATGTCGATATTTGAAGCCCGATAACTCTTTGCAATGGACTGCATGCTCCCCAAAAAAATCCAAGCAAGTCTTCCGACATACAGGACACAAGTCATCAATTGGGAAAAAGGAGTACCATCAGCCGGTACTTGAGGATAGTCCTGTATTCCACAGCCGACATACATTGCCCTAAACCTTCAATGTGAACAACAAACAGGAAATCCTGAGTGTGGGGGTTCGCAAACACTCAAACACGGCTCGCTGCCGCATGGACAAGGCAAACTTCTCTTCAGATTTCACAATATAAGCATTCACCAGAATTTTCTGGGCTTTAAGGGGGGCGGTGTCTTGAATGTAGAAACCGCCAACATCAAAATCGGGAAGAGAACTATGCAGAGTGTCCAACACACCCCTGTAATCAGAGTCCAACAACTCACCACCATATTCACGAAGGATGTGGTCTTGAAGAACTCACGATTGAGCCCTTGAAGCCACAAAAGTGTAGGAAGAGGCATCCTCAGCTGAGCAAATCCCAAAACCCCCAAAACGGGTCAGGAGGGAAGCAAACCTCCATTGGAGGTCCCCAAGAAAGGCATTTCCTGTTGATCAAGACCAGTTTTCAAAGTTAAATGGTTGTGTATGCTGGTCAGATACAATAAATGTCACCTGTAACCCATTAACTTGTATATAATGAATTAATCCGCGTTATGTTTTATCTCAAACAGGTTTAACAAGTTAAGTAAAGAAAATGGCTAAAGGGGGAATGTTCCAAAATTAAAATAACCACCCACAATATTTGCTTTAAAATTCTTGTACATATACAATCTCCGAATAAGTTTTATTTAAAAACTAGATCATTGTTGTAGTAATATACTTTTGCAGCCATATTTTGCACCTTAATATTTCATGACAAAACAAAAACATGGATAAAAAAGTGTCTCGACTCTCGACCGACCGGTTTTGACGTGTAAAATTTTTTTACTCATTTTGACCCGTTTCTGACCGGACAATTTTTCCTTCTATAAGATCTAGATACTTACATTGAGAGGAATTGGTTGAGAGCATTTGCTAGTACCCAGTAATCCTTCACAGGTGGTATTCCAGTTGCAAACAGCACAATGGAATTAATCACAGGTAAAAGTTGATATGTGACCACAATATCATGTATAACAATACTGTAATAAGATGCACTTTGACTTTTTAAAGTAAAAAAAAAAACTAGTATTAAGCATCTCTGCGTTGCGGCAGGGGCGTAAAAACATGCCAAACAGCACCAATACCACATCACTGTCAGCAACCACCAACACTGAAGTTGCGACGTGCTAATGCGAAGAAATTAGAACGAAGCGTAAAACATATAAAATAATAACTAAGTCAATTTAGGACCCGCACGTTACGACAAACATGTCAAACGGGAAAAATAGATGACATAAAAACATGGAACCACATACGCACGTTGCGTCGTGTTAACTCGCAAAATTTAGAACGAAGCGTAAAACGAAATGTAAAAACGCTGAATCGCACACGCACTCTGCGCTGTATTAACTCGGAAAACTTAGGGCAAACTGTAAAACGAAAAAGTTGCGAAAGATGAAAAGTATAGGCGACCAAAGTTGAAGGTAAAAAAGTTAATGTGTTTAAATTACAAAAAATGAAAATTTTTGGGTTAAAGATGAAAAAATCAAATAGTTTTGGGTTAAAAGTAATTTATTAAATACTTTTGGATTAAAAGTAAAAAATTATTTTTTTGAAACCCCTAAACATTAAGTAGAACACCTATATACATAAAAGTGTTGCTAATTTTATAGTGTTTAAATACTCTTTTCATATTCATGGTATATTCAATAACACCTGTTAGATAAAGTAGATACCTAGCTCAACTCTATGACAAGTAATGCAAATATAAAAAAAGCAGGTACAGAATTAGTAACAAAATTCATATCAATTTAGATCTACAAAGGTACTGGTTTTGACCAAAAAAGACCACATTGTACCCAAACTTCTTTCATTGACACCATGAGTATAAAAGAAAAAATAAGTGGCAATTACGACCTGTTCATGAATGGGTCGTTCTGGTTGTATTTCTTACTCAAAACGGATGAAAAAGAAAATATTATTTTTTAAGCGTATGATAAACGTGAAAAACACAAATTTGTCAATCCGCAATCGAAGCATATTAGTGTAAAACAACAAAAGCATATTATTCTTTATATTTATAAATGTTTGTTTTATTCTATTTATCTACGTATATAATATATTTCTATCGATATACTTTTAATACTAAGTTATTACGAAAACTAATAAGCATTTGAGTCATAAGAAAATGAATTTGTTGGTGAAAAGGAATATGGTGGATTCTAACAAATATAATATATATGTATATATTATGACCTTTCAGCAGCTCTTTAGACTGATTTTACGGTCCAACTAGTGAACTGGTAGAATGATTGGTTTTATGTTTGATACAGTAAACATTGGTGTTTTGAGAGTTTGAGTTGACTGTAACTAGATTTTAGGTTTCATTTTTATTTTAAAAGTAACTAAAAAATTAAAATTATTAAATCAATATGTAATAGTTGAAGAGCAAGGAAGGGGCTTGAACCATTTCTTTGGCTAAACATGACTCACTAACATGACATCCACATGAAAAAAAAAACTTAATGGGCTTGAATCACTACATATGGTAGGGCTGCTTACGAGTCGAATCAAACCAAGTTAGGGTAAAACTTGGGCTGGCTTGATTATAAACCGAGCTGGTTCGGCTCGAATTTGAAACCGAGCTGGAAATCTAAGCTCGGGCTCGGCTTGTTTTAAACCGAGTTGGCTCGGCTCGGCTTGGTTTGGCTGAATTTTGAAAAGAAAAATTAATACATAGCTCTCAAAATTCAGTAATCTAAAATATTATTCGTAAAAGAAACATATCCAAAATCAACTCAACTTAATACATTACAAGTCAAAATCAAGTTTACCAACACAAAATATATTTTTAATTTCAACCAAATACAATATAAATTAATTAGCATGGTAATCAACCATTAAATGTGGTATAAATATCAAATTACACTTCTAATCACATGTAAATAATAATCAATTTTTGTGATATATTATAGTGTATATAAAAATAAAATATATTAAAAGTAAAATAATCCGAGTAAGCCGAGCCGAGCTGGTATACGAGCCAAACCGAGCCAATTCAGCTCATTACGAGCCGAGCCGAGGTAGACTCACTTTCATTATACACACCGGTTAAATCATATTAGCGTGATGCACGTATTATTTGAAGCGGATTATTGTGTAACCGCTTCAAAATAGAATTTAAACCGCTTCTGTAGAGTTTTTTTTGTAGTAGTGATGATAATGCTAATAATGTGAATACTTGTTTTTTTTTCCTTAGAAGCAAATCTGTTGACCACACTGTCACAAATGACTGATCCAAACTGTAATAAGACGCATTTTGACTTTATTAAGTCAAACATACTCGTCTTCAGTATCAGAACATAATTCAGTTGTTGTTACATAAAGTAGATAGCTAGCTCAACTTTACAACAGTTGATACAAATATATCATTATGCTGACAATGTTGCTTCAATACTATAATTAACTCGCTCATAAGTTAACAAAATCTTGACAGTTTGACCTTGAACTATTTGACTCTTTGACCCTTTGATGGTTCATCACCAGCAGTAATTGGTGTTGATTTGGAACAACCGCCAACGCGTCCACTGCTCTGTTACATGTAGCGTGAATAACCTAAGTTTTTTTTATAAAGATTGCTGCTTTTTGTTCAATTTTCATATACTAATAGCCATGCTTTGACTTTCAGTGTTTGACCAGCTAGTTTCAGTTTCAAAAATCATCTAACAGGTGTATATAAATACAAAATGTGACATGTACAAATTCCTAACTATAATCTACATCGACACAATCACTGGATGTCCCTCACCAGTGGCGGATCTAGAAAATATTCATAGGGGTAACGTTTTATAAAAAAAGGGTAACGAAATCGAAAAAACGTCAAAAAAGGTCAAATTTTTTTTCCAAAATTTACACTACCACCGGAGCGCCAAGGGGTAGCGGAGGCTACCCCTTCGCATGAGGTAGGTCCGCCCTTGTCCCTCACCCATGTTTCCTCTTCCATGTCCCTTACTTTGATCACCCTCTTCATAATCTCGGGTCAGTTTTACATGGCGAAACGTAGCATATGTGGCACTACTTTCTCGGAAGAGCTAATATCGACAGTTAACTAATTACTAACTATAGTCTCCATCTACACAATATCTGTAAGCTTTAACATCATCTCCAACAGGTAATCAAGGTTAGTTTTTTTAATTTATTTTTTAAATTTATGGTTAAGGGATGTGACTTAAGTTAATCGCGTTCAATGATGTTGCTTTTAGAAATTTTCTTTTGCAACTTTAATGATAACCAACCAAGGCACCAAGCACTAGTGATTTACTTGTAAATGGCTATTGAAGTTGACTTCTTCATTGGAGCCTTTGTGTACTACAATGATGTTTCAACTTGATTGTTCATCTTTTCTTCCTCTAAAAGCCCACTGTGTGCAGGCGTAACGACATACAAGCGAATCTCTATCTTCGGAAAGGATTTATCAATGGAACAAATGACCAAACGCATAGCGTGCATCATGTTACTCCTACATTACCTATTGCCTCTATCATATGGCGTTAAAACTAGGCAACAACAACGGCATACGTGTTAAATGATGATGGTTTCTTTGAGGACGATTAGGACGGACACCATCACATAGCATATGGTGAACAAATAATGGATGATACCTATGTGGAAATCAGGGCACATGATTGTTTAGTGGTTCATTTTGACATAGAGTTAAATCGCTGGATAGTCCTTGTGGTCTTGTAAAGTAACACACACACTCCTACAAAACAACCAACCACCATCACCATAGCCACCCACCTCCACCTCAACCTCTAGCTCCACCCACACCCACCTCCGCCACCTAACCCCTACAACCCTTAACCTATCACAAAATACCACCATAGTCACCACCGCCACAACAGCAGCCACCAACAGTCACCAACGAGAGAGAAGTGAGGAGGCAGCAGAGGGAAGGGTCGGGTGTTGCCCCCTCTGCAGCCCATGATCTCCGATTTCCCCCGAAATTCAACAGCCCTTACATCTGGGATTGAACTTGGATATTCTGATCTTCCGATTGCTTATTGACTAGACTTCTCTATTTCTTCTATAATCTTTTCTTTTTTACCACAGGGACTATCCGAGCATTTTACTCTTTTGACATAAAACATCATTTTCATCAAAATCTATAACTTTCTCGTTGTCTTCAACCAAAGTTTTTGATCTAAACACGTTTCAATAATGGTTTTAACGCAACGATGACTAAAATACATCTTATTTGAAACCACCATCTACGTCAAGAATTAACCAATGTCACCAAGAACACAAGAACTCAGTTATTGACCACCTATCATCTTAAGTGATGATTATAAGTTAATGATTTCCAAAAATTCAAGCAGTGTGTGCATTTATATTCATAATCACCAAATAGAGGGATTAAATAGTCAATCTTAGCAAATGAATCACATCTAATTTTAATTAATAAGGAGCAAGGAGGATCAGAGCCGTTTCAACGTTTTTGGAGGCTCTAAGCGAACTATGAAGTGGAGGTCCTTTTGTAAAATTATCATTTTCAACATATTTAGTAACAAAGCCCTCCTTCTTTACCCAGGCTTGGGACGATCTAATTTAGGGATTTTAGGCTCTGTCTCGTTATGTCTGTAGTTTAATTTTGAAATTGAGTCTTGAATATGGGCCCTTTTTTCTAAACAAATTTTATCTGGGCTCCTTTAATAAAAAAAAGTTTGTTTAGTTTTGCTTTTATTTGGGTCTAATATATAAAACTTGCTAAAAATTGGAGGTCTAGACCCATGCCTAGATTGGAAAGCCTAACGGGTCGGCCCTTGGGAGAATGCTTAGAAACCGAAACTCGATTTTGTGAATGCACCATTGGTTCTTCACTTGTTGTTCACGAAACCTCACGCAAAACACGTTACCCGTTCCAAAGTTCGAATCGACTAAATATTTTGATTATATTTAGCTCTTAATTTTGCGAGTTATTTTGAACATAATGTTCATACAAAGCCTATTTAACTAGACTCTGGTCACCAAATCACAGTCAACGTTTGATAAATTTACAACATTTGTGGTCTACTTTTTATATGAAAATAAAGATGGACATATACCAAACACTTCATTAACATAAACTGTTGAATTAAAATATTCTAATTTATCACACTAAATTTTAGAATATTACGTGGCAGGTCCAATTTTTTAATTCTATATTTTATCGAATACCCAATTGAAACCACTTTATACGAGTACGGCTAATACACACTCCAATAAGTTAAGAATGTTGTGTAACATCACCCAGATGCTCACATGACTTGTTAATTCATGTATCACGAACTAATC
Organism: Scalesia atractyloides; assembly: GCA_947069175.1. Taxonomy (NCBI): domain Eukaryota; kingdom Viridiplantae; phylum Streptophyta; class Magnoliopsida; order Asterales; family Asteraceae; genus Scalesia; species Scalesia atractyloides. Next base: position 101,453,294 of record CAMTDV010000026.1, read on the forward strand.
ACAAACAATAATTGATCTTCTGATTTTAAAAACCTTCGATTTGTTTGGATAGAATTCAATGGTAATATAAATATGAAACATTTTAACGCTGAATAGCATTTTCTCTAAATTTAAATAACTATATTATTTATGAGGTCATCATATTCTTAAATTTGATTTGACTGATTCGTGATAAGAAGACCAATTCTATGTCTAGTTCGGTCATGAAAACTTTGGTAAAAACCACCAGAGCATCAATGTATGTATGGTTGCAAATGAACCAAACGTATGGTGAATAGTTCGTCGGTAAGCTCGCTTGTGTTCGTTCGTTTATTAAACAAACAAACGAACACGAACAAAAAAATTCCGTTCGCTCATTCATTTATGTTCATGAACGCTCAGTATCGTGTTCCATTGTGCATTAGTGTTTTTAGTTTTTTTATTTTATTTAAATACTTCAAATTTTCGACAAATATTTTTAAAATATTTAACAAGTGTCAGTGTGTTATATGTGTTATATATTATGCTCATGAACGCTTGTTTATCTTCTTTCGTTTTCATTTGTATTCATGAACATTAGTTTGTGCTCATTTGTGTTTATAAACGCTTGTCGCCTAAAATTTAACAAACAAACACGAACAAAATACCTTGTTCGGTAAGTGTTAATTAACAGTCCGTAAACACATATATTTCTTGACAAACGATTTTTCTTGTTTATTCGATTCATTCACACCATCTACCGTAAAATTTTATTTGACCTAGAAAATATCTTGCCTAAATATATTCCTCAAATATGAACCCTTAAAATCCGGAATATAATAATAATTGTCAAATCGCCCATCATCAATAATAAAAAGGAATCACAGTCGCATTTTCTTTTCCTTCAGTCGGTTCTTATTCAACGCAATGAAACAACAATACACCGATCTCTCTTCTTAGATTCAACGGTTCCAATCGTCTGCAAAATTAGGGTTTGTTACTTCTTCTTCCTTATACTCTCCTTCGATTCAACTTTTCATTTCAATTAGCACTTATTCTGCCCTAATTTCATCGGTTTTGTTGTTACTGTTTATCGATAGTTTGATACTCAAATTTAAATGTGTTAATATGCTTGTTAGCTAATAGTTTCGGTTTAATTCGTAGATCTGGTTTCTGATTTGAGATTTTAGCGTATTTGATCTTCAATCTGTTGTGTTATTGAACTCTATTTTGTTGTTGATCAAGTTTTTTGAAGTTTACAATTGAATGAAAAATGATTGGCACATGTTGTTCCAGAATTATTGGTAACAGTAAGATGTGAATATAAAATAGGATTGTTAGAGCAAGTAGTTTATTACTTAATTGTGATAATGACAACATTTTGGTGTTGAATTAGTAATAAATGCATGTTAAGTTATTGATGAAATACAAAAAATGAGGCATTTTGAATAATTTGGTTACTAGAAGTCTAAACGCAAAAGCTTACGACGAATCAATGAGGATGAGTACAAGGTAAGGAATCTAAGATAGAACTTCTATGAGGCATATGATTTGAGGTTCGTGAAGTTTGATTGATATGTAAATCATTTTGAATTGTGTATTTGGTCTTTTGGTTTGTAAGATTTGTTGATGTATGTTAATTGTTAATAATTTTATTTTTTTCCTATTTTTTGCAGTGTTTGAAGTTATTTTAAGAAACAGAGAACTTGAAATTTGAATAAATGACGTGGTTTAGGGCTGGATCTAGTGTGGCAAAGCTTGCAATCAGAAGAACTTTAACGCAAAGTGGATCATATGCAGCAAGAAAGCGTGTTTTCCCTGCAGAAAGCCGATATTTCCACACAACAGTCTTTAAGTCAAAGGCACAATCTGCACCTGTCCCTAGAGCCGTTCCACTTTCCAGGTTAACCGATAGCTTTCTAGATGGAACTAGCAGTGTCTATTTAGAAGAACTTCAACGTGCTTGGGAAGATGATCCAAACAGTGTTGATGAGTCATGGGACAATTTCTTCCGGAACTTTGTGGGCCAGGCCACCACATCACCTGGAATATCTGGCCAAACAATACAAGAAAGCATGCGATTGTTGTTGCTTGTTAGAGCATACCAAGTTTACGGCCACATGAAAGCCAAAATAGATCCATTGGGCCTTGAAAAACGAGAGATTCGTGATGATTTGGATCCTGCTTTTTACGGTTTCAGTGAAGCTGATTTAGACCGTGAGTTTTTTCTTGGTGTCTGGAGAATGTCGGGTTTTTTATCCGAAAACCGACCCGTACAAAGTCTTAGATCGATATTAACCAGACTTGAACAAGCTTACTGTGGAAACATTGGTTACGAATACATGCACATTGCTGACCGTGAACGATGTAATTGGTTACGAGATAAAATCGAGACCCCAACTCCAACTCAGTATAACAGAGAACGCCGTGAGGTTATTCTCGACAGACTCATTTGGAGTACGCAATTCGAAAACTTTTTAGCTACGAAATGGACTGCTGCTAAAAGATTCGGACTTGAAGGTGGTGAGACGTTAATCCCGGGAATGAAAGAGATGTTTGACCGGTCAGCAGATCTCGGCGTTGAAAGCATCGTGATCGGAATGTCTCACAGGGGACGATTAAACGTTTTAGGTAATGTGGTTAGAAAACCATTACGCCAAATTTTCAGTGAGTTTAGTGGTGGTACGAAGCCCGTTGATGAGGTAGGGCTTTATACGGGAACCGGTGATGTGAAATATCATCTCGGGACTTCTTACGATCGCCCGACACGTGGCGGAAAGAGGATTCATTTGTCGTTAGTTGCAAACCCTAGTCATTTGGAAGCTGTAGATCCTGTTGTGATTGGGAAAACACGAGCAAAACAGTATTACTCAAACGATGTTGAAAGAACAAAGAACATGGGTATTTTGATTCATGGTGATGGGAGCTTTGCGGGTCAAGGTGTGGTTTACGAGACGTTGCATTTAAGCGGTCTTCCAAATTACACAACTGGTGGGACCATTCATATTGTAGTCAACAATCAAGTTGCTTTTACTACGGATCCACAAGCGGGAAGATCTTCACAGTATTGTACTGATGTTGCTAAAGCTTTAAATGCTCCGATATTTCATGTTAATGGTGATGATGTGGAAGCAGTTGTTCATGCTTGTGAGCTGGCAGCTGAGTGGCGACAAACGTTCCACTCAGATGTTGTTGTTGATATAGTCTGTTATCGTCGATTTGGGCATAATGAGATCGATGAACCATCTTTCACCCAACCAAAAATGTACAAGGTCAGTTTTTTACCTTTTTAGTGAGTAAAATGCCACTTTTCGTCCCTGAGGTTTGGCTAGTTTTGCGACTTTCATCCAAAGGTTTGTTTTTCCGCATCTGGATACAAAAGATTTGAAATCTTGCCATTTTCATCCAGCTCGTTAACTTCATCCATTTTTCTCCGTTACGTCAGAGTTATTTTCGTCTTTTGTGGAAACTTAAAGGGCAATTCGGTCTTTTTTCGCTTTATGTACAAGCATTTAGCATAATGTACAAGTATTCAAAATACTCGTACTAAATGAAAAAGACGAAAATACCCTTGAGTTAATGGCGAAAAATGGATGAAGTTAACGAGTCGGATGAAAATGGCAAGATTTCAAACCTTTTGGATTCAGAAGCGGAAAAAGCAAACCTTTGGACGAAAGTCGCAAAACTGGCCAAACCTCAGGGACGAAAATGACATATAATCTTTTTTAATCTACAATTCTTTCGATTCTCGCTTTTTTCTTCTCTCTTTTAAGGTCACTGGGTATTAACGGTTGGTACAGATCATTAGGAATCATCCGTCATCGCTAGAGATCTACCAGAAGAAGCTTCTAGAAAGTGGACTAGCAACAAAAGAAGATATCGATAGAATACAAAGCAAGGTTACTACAATTCTTAACGAAGAGTTTCTTGCCAGCAAGGATTACGTTCCTCAAAGACGAGACTGGCTTTCGGCTTACTGGGCCGGATTCAAATCCCCCGAACAGCTTTCACGTATTCGTAACACCGGGTATTCTTTTAAATGTTCTTTACACAGACGCATATGTAAAAACTAAAACGACCTTTAACAAGTTTATGCTGTTCTGCAGGGTTAAACCGGAGATTTTGAAAAACGTCGGGAAGGCGATTACAACACTTCCGGAAACTTTTAAGCCACACAGAGCAGTTAAGAAAATATTCGCGGACCGTTATAAGATGATTGAAACTGGTGAAGGTGTTGATTGGGCCGTTGCGGAAGCCTTGGCGTTTGCAACGTTACTGGTGGAAGGAAATCACGTGAGATTAAGTGGTCAAGATGTTGAAAGAGGTACGTTCAGTCACAGGCATTCTGTTATTCATGATCAAGAAACAGGAGAGCGTTACTGTCCGTTGGATCATGTAATGATGAATCAGCATGAGGAAATGTTTACCGTAAGCAACAGGTAAAAAATGCATATTACTATAAACATTAATACATGATTCTTACATATATTTTAGGCCTGTAAGGCATGTTCGTGTTCGTTCATTTAACTTTAACCGAACATGAACATGGACACAAACATATAATCGAACACATTTTTGTGTTCATGTTCGTGCATAAAGAAAATGAGCATGTTCCTATTCGTTTATGTTCGTTCATTTAAAACCTAAACGAACAGTTCATGAATGTAAATGAACAGAAACAAACAAACTTAAATGAACACAATTTAACGAACACAAATGAACATAATTAAATAGGCATAACGAAGACTAATGAACATAAACGACCAAAAAATTGGACACAAAGTAGCTATTTTATATGAATTCTTGATTAATTACGATAAGTTCCATTGGAAAGTGAGTAGTTAGAAAGCGTCTTTATGTTATATTTATATAAATATAACTAATTAACTATGTATCTATTTAATTTAAAATGAACAAACATAAATGGACGTTCACGAACATAAATGACTGAGCAACACGTGTGTTCATTTTTGTTTGTTTAATTAAATGAACATGTTCATGCTCGTTTGTTTATTAAATAAACGAACATAAGCGAACTTCCCGCCAAACAAGTTCACGAACAGTTCATGAACGTCCGGTTCGTTTACAGGCTTAGATATTTACATTTTTCTTGATGCTCTTATTATGAATACAGTTCTCTTTCGGAGTTTGGTGTCTTGGGCTTTGAGTTGGGCTATTCAATGGAAAACCCTAATTCACTGGTATTATGGGAAGCTCAATTTGGTGATTTTTCCAATGGGGCCCAGGTTATATTCGATCAATTCTTGAGCAGTGGTGAGGCTAAGTGGCTGCGCCAGACTGGGTTAGTCGTGTTGCTACCTCATGGTTATGATGGTCAAGGGCCCGAACACTCGAGTGCAAGACTTGAGCGTTTCCTTCAGGTATTAGAAGTCTCAAGGCTCTAGAAGTTTCTTGAAAAACCTAAATTTTTTGAAATTATAAGAGTTAAGGTAGGGGTGTGCATGGTTCGGTTTTATGGTAAAACTGAAACAGTAACCGAAATATTCGGTTTTTGAAAACCGTTTGGTTTCACTTTTAGCAACGGTTCGGTTTTTGGAACAAAAAGTATAATCCAAAATTTAAGAATCTTTCTTAGATGTTTTCATTTAAGTTATTATTTTTAATCTTTTTAATTAATATTTTTACATAAACCTGACCTTCTAATTTATTTGTTTGTTTCTTCAAAGTTTTTATTAAGACATTTTCTTTTATAATACTTTGAAAATCATTTAATTTTCATTTTAAATTTTGTTATTTCTTGTATAAAATAGATAAATCATTTCAAAGATAAATAAACATGTTAATGTTTTTTATTATTAATATTTAACATTCAAGATAAATTTAGTAATTTCTAAATCGATATATATAACAAACATTCAAAAAATAATTTTTAGGTTATTTGGTTCGGTTCGGCTTTTTTGGGCGGTTCGGTTCGGTTTTTTCGGTTTCGGTTCGGTATTTTTTGGTACAGGTCAAAACGGATGTACGAAACTGTTTCAGTTTTCTTTTTGTAATCAATATAACTACGTAAATAGTTTTATTACAATCTTAAAGTAGTTTATTTTTAATAAAGCAATTTAAAAGGTTGTGTGCATTAAAATACACTTTGCACGACTTTCAACCTGTCTGGCTCCTTTTATAAATTTCCTCATTGTTGACTCAAGTCTACTTTGTAAAACGTGGTAACAGATGAGTGACGACAATCCGTTTGTCATACCTGAGATGGAACCAACACTACGCAATCAAATTCAAACATGCAATATGCAGATTGTTAATGTCACGACGCCAGCAAATTATTTCCATGTGTTACGTCGACAGGTGAGTTCATTAAACTTATTTATTTATTTGATAAAATTTACAACTTACGCTTTATTGTTATTTCAGCTACATAGGGAGTTCCGTAAGCCGCTTGTCGTAATGTCTCCTAAAAATTTGCTTCGTCACAAAGACTGCAAGTCGAACTTATCCGAGTTCGATGATGTTCAAGGTCACCCAGGTTTTGATAAACAAGGGACCAGATTTAAACGACTCATTAAGGATCAAAATGATCATTCAGATCTTGAAGAAGGGATTAGGCGTTTAGTTCTATGCTCTGGAAAGGTTTGTAGTTATTCAAAGTCTATGTAGTTAATACCATGATATATATATCGGTTATAAGTCCCCTAGTGAGATATCGGTGCATAATATCGGTATTATCGGCGATATTGACCGATATCATCGATTTTCCTGATATCAGTACCTTCCTTCTTAGTTCTAGCATTCGTCTTTCTTCTTACAAGTGTTAAATGAGTTCATACTTGCTACAATTGCTAGTGTTTTGCAAGTTGCAAAAAGTTAATTTGTTAACGGTAGGAGAGTATACGGAATTGTTAGTGTTAAATTGCTATATATAAAATTCAGCATGATATTAAAATTCCCGATATCCCACTGCGATTACTGATATATCGGTCCGATTTTTTATCGCATTAACTGCTTAGATTCAAACGCTGATGTGGCAAACACAGTCCCTTTATTTCTTAATGGGTTGATTTGGGTTATACATTTTTATCTCAAAACAGGACAAGTAAACAAAATTCTGCTAAAAGGATGCGGGTCAAATGGGTAGAAAATCGTATTGTTCAGTTTGCCCTTTAGATTCTTATGGTTATAATGAATTTTATTGCAATCGTAATTGACACATTAATAATCTGAATTAAATTTTAAAGCGTTTTTTTAGTCAACCCGATGACTTTACCTGTTTCAACCCATCATTAATCAGATAATGCAAAAGAAACAACTCAATCGATTTTTTTTGCATAGCTTGTATTTTTGTCATTGTTGTTACTGTAACAAGATGTTCTCCAGGTTTATTATGAACTTGATGAAAAAAGGAAGTCGGTTGATGGTAAAGATGTAGCAATTTGTCGTGTTGAACAACTTTGCCCGTTCCCATATGATCTCATCCAGCGTGAATTAAAGCGTTATCCAAGTAAGTTCAAACTTTAGCAGTGCTTGAATACGTGTTCTGATACTATTTATTTGATAAAGTAAGGGTACATAAGTAATTTTGTGTGTGATATTGCAGATGCGGAAGTAGTCTGGTGTCAAGAGGAGCCAATGAACATGGGGGCGTACAGTTACATCGCCCCACGACTTGCAACCGCCATGAAGGCCCTCAATAGAGGTACTATTGACGATGTCAAATACGTGGGCCGGGCTCCATCCGCCGCAACTGCAACTGGTTTCTACACCGTTCATGGCAGAGAACAGTCTGAAATCGTGCAGAAAGCCCTGCAGCCCGAACCCGTCACCAATCCTACACTTAGCTAGATCCTGCACTCAGGTACAGTTCAAAACCTTATTTATAATTACCATTGTATTCATTATCAGTGGGCCTAGTCAACAGTTAGCTAAAATAGTCGAATAGACATGGGTTAAATATGCTTAAAAGCGGGTTAAATGTAGGGTCGAAGCTTGCTCGAAAATAGCTCGAAATCAGCTCGAATGTAAGGCTCGGCTCGAATTTTTTATTTTATATATATTGATTTAGTTTGAAATGTATTAAAATTTAAAATATGTGGGAGGGGGTTAAAGTATCAACGTTTTAAGCTTAATTAAATGATAATATATATATCGAAAACAAAACAAAAATGACAGAATATTTTTAATATGCCTTTTTTTCTTTATAATATTAGAAAAAAAAAACAAAATTAATACATAAGTTATGCTAAAAAAATTATTTATTTTAATGTTATCACTAAAAAATAGTTATGAAAATAAAAAAAAAATTAACGAACCGGCTCGATTGGGCTCGAGCTGGCTCAAACTTTTTACGAGCCGAGCTAGCTCGTTTAAGTTCGAGCTGGAGCCATCCGGGCTCGGCTCAATTACAGCCTAGCAAAACGGTCGGAAGTTTTTATTTAGGAAAGTACTACTTGAGCCAACTTATTTCACTTATATCGTAGGGTATCTATCTTCGTCCAAGTGTCCGGTGGGCTTCTTTTTGCTTTAATTTTTCGAAAGTTTTTCGCGCATCGTTAAGCTCTACGCGTGTAATAAGATACATACAATCGTTCATGTGAAGTTGTACAATGGATTCATGGCGTGATCTCTTTCTTTGCGGTTAATTATTCAACTTACCCTTTGTGTATTTTGTTTATGTATCCTTGGTGACATTTCTCGGGTATGATTTATTTAAATAAACGTGTGAATCCTGTTTGTGAATGGTGTCACTTGTAATTTTCAAGATAATCTTTATTTTTTGTGAAAGATTTTAGATTTTTTTTTCTGTAAGAAACAAATACTGGTAAACTGATCTGTGTTGGAGCCTAATTCATTTTTTTTCATTTTCGTTTCTTTTTTATTAAAGCAAAATTTGTTTGAAATTTGATTTTTTAACAATTTGTAAAATCTTGTGTATTTTATTGGAATTTATAGGTTTTTAAGAATTAGTAAACTTTGTACAATCTGTGAAAGCATCACATAAACCTGCATATATATGGATCATAATATTTATTTAAACTAAACTTGAAAAGAAATCGCATAAAATAGTTGATTATATTTAGAATATATTGATATTGTGAAAAAAAAAAGTAGGAATATGTTTTTGAAATCGATGGATTGCTTGAGAAAAAGTTTGCGGTAGTGTTTGGTATGCAGGGTGACGATACGGAATGGATTATTATGAGGAAATGAAAAACAATTTTTGGTTAGTCAATGGAATGAGATAATCAATTACACAAGGATCATATTTTCTTTAGATACATCAAATTCATTCCATCTACTTTTTTTATTCCATTGCCTCTCACCCTTTATCACAACCACCATGTCTACCTGTCGTCACCTGTCGTTGCCACCATCACCACAGCAACTCATCATCAATTTTATTCCTTTTTTTTTTGCATACCAAACAACATAAAGTGATTAGTCATTTTATTCTTACATGTTAATCAAACAAGACAATAGAACGGTAATGATTAATTCAATTACCTTATCTGTTTCATTCTCTCGTCATGACATATCAGATGACATGGTTAAAAAACATACATGCATTTTAAACAGACCATCTTCATGAGGGACCTCTTGTGTGCATATACAAAAGATTGACGAACCAAAATGTACAAGTTATTCTACATTTAGCTTTTAGTGCTACTACTTATTATTATTTATACATATATTCATATATTTTTTATTTGATGGATTTAGTCGGTGAAGTAGTGGATATTGTAGTTGCGGAGACAAAAGAAAATAGTAAACGTGCATGACTAATGTGAATTTTGGGCCCTTTATGTCACTTGGCACAACTAAATCGACATTTGTGAACTTTGTTTTTCGTTTCGATATGTGTCATTTGATGGGTGTTGGAATTGATTACGGATAACATCATTTTTTTATGGTTAGGTTTTGGTCTTTACCCAAATCACAATCTAAAGTCAAGATCGTCTATAATATAAAATTTATCTAATTTATGCATTTAATTACGTCACTAGATTAAGACAACTATAATCATAATAAAACTATAGTTGTAAAATTACATAACTGAAGAGGTATGATCTCAAATCACATGCGGACACATGGGGATCACATCACTCCAAGCTGGCATCCCCGACACACGAGAGCATCCAGAAGGTTTTAGAAACTTCTAGAAAAAGACACCTAGTGATAGGAATATGCTCTCTGTAGACAAAAAGGATAATACGTGGCACCAATAGCGAGACGCCAGCGGTGGTTACAAGAACCTAAGAGGACAAGACGACAACCAGTACAACCGCAAGCTGACTTAGAGCAAATAACCGTCTGCCACGTCACTTTAGGGCCTGACATCATCAGAGGAGACAGGACGGATATTCCTTTTGGTCGGACAGTTGGCAAGCAGTGGCTGGTCACCTTTTCCTCCATTCTCCGGCTATAAATAGGAAGCTCAATCCACAGGTTTAAAGGTTCGATTCTATACTCTCTCACTACACACACACACACTAATCCTCCTAATTATCACGCCGGCGGGTGGTTACAAGAACCACCATCTTCTCCTCCTTGTAGTGAGTCATCGGTGTTGTTCGTTTTGCAGGACATCCGGAAGAGTTAGGCATCAGGCGAGTGAAGGATAGAGGTTGGACCTCCTTACACAAGACGGCCCAACTATTTAGCCTAGTGCTAATTAATGTTTCTTCATTGGCGCCCACCACATCTTAAAACAACCATTTTCATCTCTTTTCTTTTGAAAAACACTTTTCTGATGGCTAATCCAAATTCTTCTTTCCAAGTCGACGGTGAACGTTCTCCGTTTGGACCGTTTGCAGACACCGCACACGTCCAAGGCCACCAAAGGGATGAACAAGCCGAGAGGGAGTTCACAAAACCAGGAGTCACTAATGTCTTTGGTAGTGCTACTCAAACAAACCAACAAACTACTCCTGGAGCACCAACAGCAAGTACTATTAACACGGTATTTCCTTCGCTCCTAGAGTGCGAAACTCCAGCATCTTGGTATGCGAAGTTACAAGCTATCTTGAACTTGGCGTATGTTCAGATGTGCGCGCACGCCCAATTTCCAGTATACACACCAGTACAGCAGGCGCACGTACAACATGCATCACCAAGAGTTTAGTCACTCCATCGAGAGTTTAGTTACGACACAGAGTCACCACAACAAACACCTCGCGCGCAACGGTGTGCAACCTTAATGAGCAACAACACCCAAGAGACAACTATCTGAACATAAGCAGCACCCGCAATACTCACAATACCACAGGATATCTCAATAATATCCGCCTTAGTCGATCCAGATGGCGTATGTTCGTGCGTGACTGGTTAGGTCCGCGAAAAATGATGGATGAATTTGAAGTTACGTCGGATGAAAACGACCCAACCTACCTAGAAGGAGATACTACAAGTGTGTTCAGCAGGCTTTCGAAAGATCATGAAGCGTACAAACCCCGCGCACGCGCAACTTACGATTCAGCCGCAGAACATTACTATACCCTAAGTTATCGTCCGGAAGGCGTATCAGAGAAATCGAAATTTATCAAGGAAATAGCAATGGCTCCAATAGAAAAAACAAAGTTATCAGGGGAAATATAATGGGCTCACAGACCCGGATGATCAAATCTAAGTATTTACCAGCGCAGGAATCATAGGGGGATGGTCGCTCCCGGCATGGTGTCATCTATTTGTTCAAACATTTGTAGGCGCAACGCGCACATGGTTCGATAGCCTACCTTCTGGACGAATCAAGTCATGGATGGATTTTAAGGAAAAATTCTTATCACACTTCAGTCAGCAACGAAGATATACCAGATATCCAGCAGATGTACTGAACATCTAGAGGAAAGATAATGAGGGCATCGAAGATTTCATCACACGATACAACAAAGAGTGCCGGGAGATCGGATCGTGGTGGATGAAATGATGCGCACTCACTTCATGCGAGCTGTCAAGTGCGACGATCTGATTCGAAGGGTAAGAGGAAGAGACGGAGGCCTAAAATATTGGGAAACGTTCCTTGCAGCGGCCAAAATCATTGCGCAAACAGAAAAACACCTGACCGGCGACGAAGGCCGTCAGTTCAACCATAACCAGCAAACAAGAAAATAGAGAACGACAGTTGACACCTCTCACAAAAACCCCATCTGAGGTATTATCGATAGAGAACCACCAGTTCAAAACTGCGCAACAAATGCGTAAGAAGAAAGGTCAAGATCCAAATCTCTCATACGACTACCACAAAGATTCGGGCCACCTAATGGATGACTGCATCAGTCTGAGGCAAAAAAATAGAAAGGGCACTCAAAAGCGGTAAGCTGACACATTTAATAAAAAATGTGAGGAAAGACACACGACACATTAATCGGAGAGACGAAGGCCCAGAAAACAAAAAGCTGCGTAGATTAGAAACACACAAGGTGCAAGGTGGTCCCAGTCGAGGAAAAAAGAGATACAACAAACGCGGACAAGACGATGGTTGGCGCGAGAAACAAGTGGTTTTCCCAGTGGTTCGAGGGGGACCACGAGAGAAAAGGCCTATCGTTATTTCTGGAGTATTTGGACATTACCAAACAAATTATATGTTCGTCGTCGTTGGGAGCACAACAGACATCATATATGAGCAATGTTTCAACCAACTGGACCTGGAAGACAAGGCACGCCTAGAACCGGTCGACTACCCTCTCACCGGCTTTTGCAATGAGGTTGTCTTTCCCCTAGGTCAGATATCATTACAAGTACTACTGTCAGATGGGAAGAACTCAAGAATCAAAAAAGTTATGTTCATGGTGTTACCTGCCAACTCACGTCACGATGTACTTTTGGACAAGAATCTCAAAGAGATTTCAATATGCGCTGTTCAGGGCCACACTCTGCGGTCGGATTCTCAACCGAAACAGGAGTGACACTCATCTATACTAGCAAAGAGGTGTTATTAACAAAGGAGGCACGCCCAACAAAGGCAAACAAGTATACACCGCGCACAGAACCAGAGAAGTGGATCTTCAATAGGAAGTTCCCAAAGCAAACAATTACGTTGGGAACGGAAAACATTGGCACATTTCTGAAACAGTTATTGTTTAGGAACATGGATATCTTCGCGTGGACTCCCACAAACATGATAGGCGTTCCTAGGGATTTCGCGGAGCATCATTTGAATGTATCGGAGAACGTCAAGCCCATCGTCCAAGCAAAAAGGAAGATGGGTCCAGAGAAAAACAAATCAATGAAAAAAGCAAGTACTAGAGCTAGTAAACACTGGTATCTTACGAGAGGTACGTTACCAGACCTGGTCGCAAACCCAGTGATGGTCCCAAAGGAAAATGGGGGTTGGCCTATGTGCATTGACTATAAAGATCTAAACAAAACGTGCCCAAGAAATTGCTACGCATTACCCGAGATCGATGAAAAAATCGACTCTTTAGCCGCTTTCCAGTGGAAATGTTTCCTGGATTGTTACAAAGGTTATCACCATGTTCAGATGGCCATAGAGGATAAAGACAAAAAGCCATTTCGCACACCAATGGGCTTATACTGCTACACCAAAATGCCTTCCGCTGCTACACCAAAACGCCTTTCGGGCTATCTTATAAATTATCATTTAGAAAAATGAAAATCTATTTCATTGGTAAAAACCAAGTGGGGGAGCCCCTCTGGTTTGTCATTGACAGAGTAACAGTGCAACATCCAGCCTTTCATACCACTGTTTTCTTTGTTTCTAATGGGTTGTTCATCTATTAACTCACGAATTTATTTTTTGTTGTCCTAGTGGAAACTTCTTAGAAATAGGGTTGTAAACGAACCGAACAAACACGAAAAGACCTTATTCGTGTTCGTTTGATAAGAAATATATGTGTTCAGGAACTGTTCATGAACACTTACCGAACGAGATTTTCTGTTCGTGTTCGTTTGTTAAGGAATGAATTTGTTGTGTTCTTTTGTTAATTTTAGGCAATAAATGAAAATGAATGTTGATGAACACAAGTGAGCACATACTAATGTTCATGAACAGAAATGGAAACTAACGAAGACAAACAAACGTTTATGAATAGAATATATAATACACCGAAACTTATTAAAAAATTTAATTTATCAGAATTTTGGAGCATTTAAATAAAATATATAAACCAAAAACACTCATGAACTATTGAATATAAACGAACATGTTACCAAACATTCACGATCATAAATGAATGAACGTGGCCTATTCATGTTCATTCATTTAACTAAACGAAAGAAATTTGTGTTCGTGTTCGTATGCTTAATAAACGAACGAACACAAACAAATTCCCGCCAAACAGATCACAAAGTGTTCGCCGAACGTTTGGTTCGTTTGCAACCCTACTTAGGAGGTTTTCCATCCTAATATACTCTTATTCGAGCATGCTTAACAGTGAAGCTTTCATCTGTTTCACAACAAATGCACTCAAACGCATTAGTTATTTAAGAAGTAGAAAATTTTCTATCAATCAAGAGATCAAGACCGATGTACAATTTGCCTAAAATGTTACAATGTTCCATGTTAATCTTGTTTATGCATCGTTATAATCACATAGGACAAAATCTAGAGATAATAATATAATAGTGAACAAAAGCAATTTTCATTTTTGTGAAATATACTCATGTTGTTTCTATAACGATTTATAATGACGATGCAAAGACAATTCATTTTTGTGTTTACCAACTTTTGGTGTCGTCATAAGAATAAATTATGTTTTGTTGGACTTACGTAAGAAGTTATATAATATAATATGATTAAAGCAAATGGTGAAAATGACTTTAGAGTAATCTTGTGTTATTCCTCTTTTAAAGAAATAGCCACTTGCTTTCCTTGTCTAAATTGCCCAACTTAGAAAGAACACCATTTGTGACGATAGCAAACACCATTGGTGGCTTTTGTGTTGTAAATTGCGACCATTTTTATTCAAAGACTAAAGTGACAATTCTTTGCGATTAATAATTAGGGCTTTATTTAGACTATGCTTTTCATGTGAAAGTGAGTGAAACTTAACCGATCAATTCAATTGTATGATATTGTTAAAACAACAAGAGTATGACAGAAGGAAGGGTCTAGGATCCACTCCAACAGATAGCTTCCTAGTCATAATCTGCAATTAAAGAGCACAGTCATTCTTAATGCGAGAGTTGGCCTCTCGCGTTTAGACTTCAGCGTGAGAATCAGTTGTTTGATCTTTAAAAGTTAAGCGTAAATAATAGAAGATAGCTTTAGAGAGAGAGAGAGAGAGAGAAAGAGAGAGAGAGCAGTAAAAACATATCATTGAAGCTGAGAGAGGACTCCCTTTTATAGGCCTTAAAGGTCTGCCTTAAGAAGCCTTAGTCAGCTCCTACCTTCTAAACATGGTAAAGCTTAACCGCTAGTGATGTTACTTGCACGGATGACCTTACCTCTTGTGAAAATGTCAGATTGTGTGTCTCAATGCTTACTTTATGCACTTTTGGGCAAAGTCCCATCATTTTGACCTTGCAGGTTCGGGATTCAATGTGTGCAAAGTAACATGAGCTTCCTGCCATCGGTATGAATACTTTTAACTTGTGGCTTCCAGCTTTTGGTTATTATTATTTTCACCTTTATTGAGTTGGAGCTTCGGAACACCTACATCACTTAATATAGTTTAACTAGGACTGGTAAAACAAACTGGCCGTGTCGACAACCGTGGAGCCAGTGACAGTGGAGATGTTAGCGATCGTGGCTAGCAGGTGGTGGGTGTTGCCCGCCTTCTATACACATTAGAAGTAGAAATTTTTTTAATAGTGACTAAAATAACCCGATGTATAACTTAAATAAACTAAACTTGACATGCACTATAATTCAACTAGACCAAACGCTTAAATAGGACCAACAGACAAACTTTTTGTATCCAAGTTAACTCAAATAAACTAATGCACTATAATTCAACTAGACCAAACGCTTAAATAGGACCAATCGACAAACTTTTCGTATCCAAGTTAACTCATCTATACTTATCATATAAGTAATTCATTACACCACGTGTTATAAATCTGTGAGCTAAAAATTATCTTTTCTGTTACTGTTATATCTGTATTCTTATTCTATTTTTTTATCTAAAACAATTATTAACAAATTTTATTTTATAAAGTAGTTACATATACATAACATCGTATTTTGACTCTAAATATCGTTATATAATTTTAAATCTTCATTACTAATTATCTAATATATCATTTATTTAATCTATGTAATACACAAGTTTCTAATCTAGTTACTTCTTAAATGGGTCACAATTGTTTTTGTAAGTAAGTTTTTTTAGCGACATGAAATATTATATATAAATACCTAGCAAGCATATACCTTTTTGCCCGAACTATTTTTCAACACCCACTAACAAATAGTTTTGTATTAAAACACTCAAATGTTATCAACGATAATGAATAGTAAGTTACTACTTAGTAATAGTGATATATTTGATATTATAAAGCATACATAAACGGATTTGTGAAGTCTTGAACTTACTAGATGATGGAAAAACTTATACGTCATGTGGGAAATCACTTTTAACAAAAGATATTTGCATATCATTCTCCACTTCTTCGTTTTTTTCAAAAAAAAAAAACATGACCATTTTAATAAATTAATATTATAATTTCACAACATTAAAATAAAAAATTATGGTATCGCATATTTACTTCGATAATTGTCATTGTGGTTCTTTATGTGGGAGAAATGGTTGTTGTAACACGACCTATGTAATTCAAGTTGGTAAATTTCAATCTTATATTTATCAAGTGTAAATGAGTTGAGATATTCTTGAGTAGTACATCAAGTCTCATGTTACAAAGGAATTTTGAATTTGGCTGGTTGAATCCTGAAAAAATATATTAAATAAATTTAGTTTAACTTGAGCTAACTTCTAGCTCATTTGCTTATGTTCCATTGATTTATACACGAGTATGTCAAAACTTTAATTTATAACCCATTATCTAGTGGTTCAGTGGTATCGTGTTTGCTCCCAGTAAACGTGGTGTGAGTTCAAATCCTTGTAAATGGTGTATGACATCACTAGGTGTTCTCCGTCGACCGATCATACGACCAACACGAGAGAGGTAAATCAAGTGTCCCAAAATAAATCGTGCGATGGCATTCTTTAATTGCCATACCTTCATAACAAATTCTCACCTCCTTATCATTGGAACAATATCTTTGGGGCAATTCAAATCCTTATAACTAAACTTAGGTGTAAAAAATAAAAAAATGAGGGTTTTTATTAAACCTTGTATATATCGTGCGACTATATCTCATCTATAATCCGTAACACCTGATTCATTTTCTTTAGCTACATATATTTTTAAGTTATTAACGTTAGTGTTTTGAATTTCTCTTTGTTTATGTTGTCATAGATTATTAGATAGTTTAATATTAAAGTAAAGTAATTTGTGTTCCTGTGATTTAGTGACTAGATCATTGCTCAAAGAGAAGAGAGGTTGCTGGGGTAAAAATGTAATTTCATCTCACTTTTAACGGTGAGTTAACAAAGAGATGAAGAAAGAGGCCAAAGAAACAAGTTTATAAACCACGAATGATTCAGACACAAAAATTAAGTTTGAGGGTGAAGAGCGATCTTATCACCAAACCAGAGAGACACAAATTGCACTTGCTCTAAATATTAGCTATGTATGATGAATATTCAAACTAACTCATAAAGGATAACCAACTGGTTTTGAGGATTACGGTTTTGGTGTTGAAATTATAGTTGGAAACTTTAACCTATTCTAGATAAAAAAAAAAAAAAAGTTTGTTGATATCTATCTATATTCAATAGTTTTTTGTATCTCCTACCACTCGTTAATTAGGGACCATAAGATACAATGAAAGCGATTGTATTTAGCCATTGGCCAACTAAACATTGACAACACATAAGTGGTCACAATCATTGGCAATTTCCAAAGAAGATCAACAAATAGCTAGCAACACCACCCACATATACTCATCACTAGCCCTACTTGTATCTTCTTCCTCAAATATTGGTCCAACATTTTAACATGAGGTGTGTACATGGAAGGCGGTCATTTTCCCCGCATAATGTAATAAGTAGCGGACCTATGATTTTTTCAGGTATATTACATAAATAACAAAACAAATAATAAGTTTTTAGTAATAAAACGTTATTGGGGTTATATTAGCATCGGCCTATGTTGGTAACCGACTATAGTTATTAGAAATAATAATGTTTTAAAAAAATTCAAGTTTGATGAATGCCCATCAACCCTCATCGTTTCTTGATTTATGTTAAAACATTGAGGTTGGACACGTGGCACCCGCTCAACACTATTTCTCTTAGGGTGAAGGGCACCCATCATATCAAACTCACTTACAAACCAACCAATCACAAAGTGTCATCTTATTCAACCCAATTCTATCACACATCACTAAACCACTTACACCACTCATCACATTCTCCGCCAGCGTGATACCACCTCATTCCCCTCTTAAACCATCAAACTCACCCTAAAAATTCCACCACGCACCGTGATGTTGCCATCACACCACCTATCACGCTGGTCCCTAACTATCCGAGTAATAAGTGACGGACCCATATTTTTTTCAAGTGCCATTTAAACATCAAATTCATAAATAATATAATAAATAATAAGTTATCAGTAATAAATAACATTACAAATAACGAGTTACCAAAATTTATAGAAACCTCTCGCGTCCTAAAACATACAAAACTCAACCATTGTAATTTATATGATTTATATATTTGTTGATTTCAAAATTTATAGAAAACTCTCCATCCTCATTTCAAATTGTACAAAATGGTACATACACCATCACTAGCAACAAGTACAAACAAGAGTTGTAACATGTAACCAACATAAAGAAGAAACCAGAAACTAAAGGAGGGGCAGTTTGTACTTTTGAAAAACATCAGGGACTTAACCTACACAATTTACAAAAAAAGATGGACCAATTTTGAAGCAAGTCAAAAGTGACTAATGAGTTAGCAGCAGTATGAGACTCGATGAACACCACGATCTCTGAGAATCCCAGAGTACAGAGCCAATCTATTTGCAGGAATACCCTCATAGTTTCTGACTATTTTCTTTTGACCCCCTTCAACTTTCAAAGTTGATGAAAAAGTCCTATTTTGACCAAGATTCTTACTTTGAAACCTCTTCCTAAACTCTTCTCCATTCCCACTTGGTTCCATCACATCCTCTGCAAAGTGTACTTTCTTGTTCTTTTTCTCTCTCTTCTTTCCATCTGCAAACGTCATAATAAAAAAAAATTAAATTCAAGATTTTCAAGATTCAACAAGCTTTAAGATGACATGACCAGTACCGAACCGGTATCTGCATTGTTCCCTAACCAGTACCAAAAAATATAAAAATCAGGTACCGGTACCAAATTGGTCGGTATGGTAATGGTTCGGTAAATGCTCAATCATAATATAATGTATCTTTATGACACCTTATCAAGTATACGACTCGTATACAAGGGTTTTTCTTATAACCGGTTTTTTTTTAATAACCAACCGAACCGGTTTTTTACATCAAAAACAAAAACCGGTTTTTCTTATAACCAGTTTCGGTTACTAATCGGTTTTTTTTAAGTCAAAACAATAACCGGTCCAACGGTTAGGATCGGTTTTTAACCGGTTTATTTAAAAAGAACCGCTTTTTTACCGGTTTTTTATAACCGGTTTCGAAGCACAAGATCCCTAACCGGTCTACAACTGCCGGTTCGGTTCTAAAACCGGTACCGGTTAAAAAAAACGGTTTCGATTTATTTTCCGGTTTTAGCTCTAAAACTGGTTTTTTTACACCCCTAGGTGGACCCACGTGTATGAGTTGGTGGGCCGGGCACCCTTATAAAATTAGTGTATTTTACAGTCAAAAATCCCGATCGAACCCTTTAAAAATATAGTTGAAGCCCACGTTGGGACCCCAGAAAATAATTACAGGGAAGATTCAATTGGGTGTACATATAGTAAAGACACTTATAAGAAAATCTTGATCAAGAAAGTGTTAGGAACCTGAAGAGATGCAGGGTCTTGGGTGGTGGTGGTGGATGGTGGAGAATTGACCGGTGGCGTCTGGTTGTTTCTGGAGGCGGAAGGCAAGGAGGAGGACGGTGCCGGAGACGGCGGCCATGGCGGTGGCTAACACCATCCCATTTGAAGCCAAGATTGATGACATGATGGCTTTTTTTCCACTTTTTTCTTTGTGGTTAATTCTTATGTAATTTGGAAGATTGAAGAAATGGGTATGACTAAAAAATCAAGATTTTTTTTTTTATTTATTTCTTTTGTGTGGTAGTCAGGAAAAGGATGGAGATGTGATCAAGAAACCTGTATGAATGTGTGTGTAGTGTGTGTGGGTGTTTATAGAATTGAGGAATGGATAGATTGAACAAAAGGGGAAGTTTTATTATGTTGGGTTGGTTGCTTGGTTGGTTCTCAAATGGGTATGTCAACTTTTATTGAACAAGTGAAGAAAAAGCATTCAATTATTGGTTTAAATAGGAGCAATAATAATAAACTAAGATTTAAGCCAATTTATTAGAAAAAAAAATGAATTATATTATTTTTTTTCTAGGTAAATACTTGCCTTTTTTTAGTGGGGTTTACAAGATAATATTATGGTTGTAAACGAATCGAATAAAGATGAATAAGACTTTGTCCGTGTTCATTTATTAAAGAATGAATATGCTTATGAATAGTGTACGAACGCTTGCCGAATAAGATTTTTTGTTCTTGTTTGTTGATTAAGGAGACGGATATGTTCATGAACACTTACCGAACGCAAACAAATATTCATGAACATAAATCAACACAAACGATCGTTATATATTACAAATAAATCATCATAAAAAATAAATAAGTACTTGACACAATTATCCGAACATAGTTAACACAATTATCATAAACATAATTAACAAATAGATTAAAAAGTTTGTTAAGCTTTTAACACAGACTACAATTGAAATGGTAAAATGAGGGATGTTGACGGAGCACATAGTTTAACTATGGTTTCAAATTTTTAGAAACTAAAACCAATAAATATAACATTAAAAAACCTTTAAATGAACGAACACAATGAACATATATGACCAAACATAAATGAACATATTACTGAACGTTCACGAACATAAACAAACGAACGTAGTCTCTGTTCGTTTGTTCATGTTCGTTTGTTTAACTTATCGAACGAATTTTCTTTGTTTGTGTTTGTTCATTTATTTAACGAACGAACATAAACGAACTTCCCACCGAACGGTTCACGGACTGTTCGTTGAACGTTCGGTTCATTTACAGCCCTAATAACTAGGTTATAATCTCATATATACACGAGCTAAACTTGAAAAGTGATTGTTTACAGAGCAAAATATACAAGACAAATAAGCGCATCTAATAGTATCCCATAAACTAGTGATCAATATTCAATCCGCTTCAACATTACTTAACAGTTCTCGTTGTAGTCATTAGCGTTCTCGTTGTAGTCATTAGCTCTATAGGAAGTTTCTTATATTTTTTTTCATCGTTATCCAATAAAATTATTTCAATCAACTATAAAGTTCTGAAAACCGAAGACCGGACACAAATCGTTTCAAAGTTTAGAAAAAAAAAACCCTATAGTGTTACATTTTAATAATATACTATAGTTTTATAAATTAGTTCATTATATAGTGTTTATAAAAAATATGATATTTTAAATCTAATATTACAAATATTAATTGCTAAAGTTGCAAAGAAAATTACTTGTTCGTTTAAACCAAAATCCAATAGATATGACATCGATGTCAATCTGGACCAAATACACAAATTAACACAAACAATGTGATAAATAGATACCTTTAATACATTAAACAAACATGTTCTCTACATTTGTACATAGGTTTAGGTTAACATGTGGGGATTCATTAAACATTTACACAAAAGATTCCTGAGAGAAACTTTTACTTTGACAATAAAAACCACTTTAAATTATTTCACATTTCAAAATAGTCCTTAATGTAGTAAATCGCACTCGGTTATTAGATCATATATAGTAGGAAATGAAGTGACGTGAAAAGTCCAAATCCACACCCCATAATACCCAACCACCCCTCCCCCCACACCCCTTTCGCACGCGTGCGAAACAAGGAAAAAAAGAATGGCGTGAGCATTAAAATGCCAGATGATCTATGAATGGTCCAATAGGAAATAATATATATATATATATATATATATATATATATATATATATTTAGGTAATTATTGCAAGGGGCATTATACCACTGCACCATTTTTGAATTTCAAGCCCTATAATGCTCTTGATGACTAGGACATCACGTATCGGATAATGCCCAAGGGCCACGGGTGTGGCATGAAGTTCAAGCCCCACTACACTTGGTCTTCGGCTTATTTAATAGTTATTAGAAGATATGGATGGATGCCTCGTTCAACTCGTTTAGCTTTCTTGTTCACCAAGCTGAAAACCCTATTTTTTCTCTACATATACCAATTAATTAATTGTAATCTTTGGTGCGTTTTAGCTTCAAGAAATAAACTAGTTGCAACTTGTGACCCAGGTTCTCACTAAGACCGAACCACGTAAAATCCTTGTATCCTCTATCTTTTGTTATTTTCTATCAGCCTGATATTCGTCTGTGTATTTGTCTGCTACCAAACGGTTAGACCAAGTGAGTTTTTTTAGTGTCTACTATATTTCTAAAAATAGTGAATCGAGTTTTACATTTCTCAGACATTTATAATCATACTAGAACATAAAATTATTCATAATATTTCTTCACGTATTTCACAAATATATACATTTAATAATAAAATTTAGAGGGCGTTTTTATGTAAATAGATAGAAAGTGGAAGGTTTTTAGTGAAAATAAGGTAAAAGATGAACGATCAAGAATGTCTTACAACTTTAGTCTGCAACACTTGCCAATATAAAAGAAGTTTCAGTTATTGTCATTATTTGGCTTCTTTCCATCTCTTCACATGCCTAGAAATTTCCATTTTATATCTTTACATTCTATTGATGATATATAAATATATTATATTACTTTCATCTTAAGAACCCTTAAGTTTATATTAATAGTAACTTACTATGGTTAATTTATTTACCGGATTAATAATAGACTTCTTTTTCGGCTATTGTCGGATCTCTTACTGATTTAATACAAAATAGTTTAGATTGCTTGTTTCGTGAGTAAATGTTAGAATGGTTCAGACAGTTGTCTTTTAATGGTTAACTATTATAATAAGAGCATTCACGTACCTTCCACCATATATTGTGAGTGTGGTTTTTATATTATAAAAAATGGTTATAAGTGATTGTGAGTGGAGGAAAGATAAAATGCAAATGTACATCTGTATATTTGAGGGGATGATATTCATCCTCTATAATTTTTTAATATATTTTAAAAGTGGTTGTGAGTTGAGGACAGAGAAATGGTAGCCTTTCGTGCGGGTCGGAACTTACCCGACAAAGAATTTCGCTACCTTAGGACCGTTGATTTTTAGTGTGATGATATAGGGTAAAATATGGTGGAAGGGATGTGAATGCTCTGAGTCTGAATGATTAAGAACTCATATCTGAATTAATTAGACATCTGCCTCTTAATGGTTAAGCATTATACTAATTCTTAATAATTCAAACCTGTTACTGGTTCAGCACTCAGGGGTTCAGACATATTAATAGTTCAGCACTCTCATTCAGAAGTTGCCAAACAACCCCTTAGTTTTACTATAATCAAATTCTGCATGTGAATATCAACATCGAACTCATTTATCAAAAGAACTTCAATTTAAATTTGAGCTTGGATCGATTAAAGCTTTTTATAAACCAGACTCAAGTTGTTCACGACCATTTGACTCATTTACACCCTTAAATTTCTCTAACATGCTAGATTTCTAGTAATACTAATTACTAACATCCCTTTAAGATACTTATACATGCACAACAAAATTAATGATATATAACAAACACCTATTTTATAAATTTGTATCATACGTAGTTTACTGCACACAAAATCTTGGTTCTCTTTTTATACAGTTATCTAACTGACCATCTTGCTTATTTCTTTGAATTTATTTTCTGTTATGATTATTATAACAAGCAACAAAGTATAATTAAAATATTCTGTTAGAGATATGGGCTTAAAGGGCGGCCCAAGTTACCTTAAGAGATCCTGGCCCGTCTATTTTACAAGAATTATTTTTTAGATGGGCCGAATTTCCCAATATTTGAACTTCAATATTTCTTATTTCAAAACAAGGCCTATCTAGAGGGGTAAAAAAAATCCTAAGAAAAAACCGATCCGAAAAATAATTCGAAACCGATCCGACGGGAAACCGGATTTTTTTTAAACTGGATACAATCCGGTAGGATCTACCGGATCCAATCCAAATATTCAAAATTTTCAACTCCCGGGATTTTTTCTGGATCTTTTCGCATTGGATCCAATCCGAATTTTTAATTTATTGCAAACAAAGTTATTAAAGCTTTATAAAATTATTGAAAAATTGATGTGTTAAAAGTGTATATCAGTATACTTTGTAAAACTGAAACTAAAAACCTCATGGGTTGATTTGCTTGGGTACTATTCCATGAAACCGTTTTGTAGTATATCTAGTTGGTTTTAAACTGAGCCGAGTTTAAGCTCAATATTCAGCTTGGTTTCATAAATTCGAGCCGACTCATGACTCGTCATAATCTTCAAATGATCATATATCATCATCGAACATGCATTTTTCTTTAAGTTTTGAAAAAAGAGTGCAAAGAACGTATAGAAAATGGATGTTGTTGAAGTTCATAAATAATAGTTGACAAATAAAGTAATTTAGAATTAGAATAAATGGTGTAAATAATATTGAATGCGGTTGAAGTTCATAAATATTAATGGAAGTTTTGTGGAATATTGAATGCGCAACTCTTGGAAAGACAACAAGGGATAAGGAAATGGAACGACATATGAACATAAAGAGTTAGTTAAAGTGGAATAAATGCAAACCCATACGAAGATGTTTGTCAAAAAAAAAAAAAAAAAAAAACTAATAAACATGATTTGAAACAAGTGAAATGTTTCGGTTAAAACTAAGTAGTTGTTAATGTGAGGCTAGCTCATTTAATAGAGAAATATGTCTATGTTTATCTATTTATATATATAAAAAAAATCTTGAAGGGTCTTATGAATGGTTCTTTTTTATGGTTCTTGTCTTCTAGTGTTTTTTTGTCTTTCATTCCTTTTGTTTTGAAGTGAATTTGTTTGCGTTTTACATTAGCTTTCACTATAAGTTTGTGTTTGCATTTGCCTACATTTTACATTACGTGACGGTATAAATTCACGTTTTTGTGTTATGATTTTCCTGGTTTTGGTCATCGTTTGCTTATTATTTAGCATGGTTGTACGACTGGTACCATATTTGTTTTTATGTTTTTTTCTCTCAACATAGCAGTATATATTTCGTTGAACTCGGAGCTGTATTCGCAATAATTTTTATTTTCTTGGTATCTTAAGCTATATCGAGTGAAGGCACCATACCAATAACGTAACGAAGTGAATCAATACCAACCTAGCAATGCCTGTAGCGCCATAGATATATTTTTATGGGTTTCAATCGATTTAACACACGTGTCGTTTGTTATACCAAGTGTGCGTATCATGCTCGTATTGTAATGAACCGTAGTGATATTGACCGAAAGCCCGTCATAAAGCGCGAGAAATCCCACTAGTCTAAATAAACGGTGTAAAGTAAAGTTCGAGAAAATTTTACCGTTAAAAAGGCTAATTTAGTTGGATTTAACACAAATGGTTGTATAAATTCCATATGGGAATTTGGTATGATTGTACAGAAAAGAAAAAAGGAGTGCAAAGAACATATAGAAAATGGAACAATGAATAAAGTTAATAGTGTAACGCCAAAAGTGTACAAAAAAGAAACGAATATTACAATAAATAAAAGATATTATCTCTAGTGAGAAAAAGTATTTGTTTACTTAAACGAATATTACAATATATATATATATATATATAAAAGAAAACCAATAGCGATGATAAGATTTTTTTTGAGTTAAATGTCATTTTAGTCTATGTGGTTTAGGTTATTTTGCCAGTTTAGTTCAAATATTCATTTTTCGCATGTGGGTCCAAAACGGTTTCACCATTGTCATTTTAGTCTACTGAGTTAACTTCATCCGTTTTTTTTGTTGACGAGAATAACAATTCGATAATTTTATATGTAATTCTGTTCACTTGAATGACAATTCAGCCATAAAAAATGACCAAATTGCCCTTTACGTTAACAAAAAAAATAGATGAAGTTAACCCAGTGAACTAAAACGGCAACAATGAAACCTTTTCAAACCCAAAGACGAAAAATGAAACATTCAAACTAAATGATAAAATAGCTAAAACCTTAACGACTGGCATTTAACTCTTTTCTTTTTAACATAAATTAAAGTTGACAGGCTAGATAGTGAAATCAATACACAAAAGTACTTTGATAGCTTAAAGTTCTTGCTAGTGGAAAAACCCGAATTACAAGAAAACATATATGTAGAGGAAATACAAACCAATAATAATTTTATTTTAGTATTAGAGATGTTGGTCAAGTGGTTAAAAGGTTTGCCTTTTTTAGTGGAGAGGTATGTTCGATTTCCGTTTGGGTTATTTTCGAAGGACATCTGGGTGAAGGGATAATTCGGGGCTTTAATCTCGGGTCGAACCTGACGGGGGCGAGGGTTTACGAATTCTATCCGGCTCCCGTGAATAAACGGGCATGGTCTCATGGCAATCGAGGATTGACCTTAGACATAGCCCCCGAAAAGGATGAGTTTACACGTGAGATTGCCTAGCCAACATCTACAGGAACATACATAGGAAGATTGTGAGTTTAAGAATTTTCTAGGTGTCATGTGTCGTAAAAAGAATGAAAAACAATATAATTGGCAATAATTTAACTACATCCATAGGATGTCTTGGGTTTGCTCATGTTTGGGCCTCTAATGTCCCCCATACCATTGTCTGTGTAGTCATGTGGGCCCCCATGACTATTGGGCTTGGTAGGATTCACATTGGTGTCGGCGGGTTAACACTCGCACCACCCGAATGAAAATCGTAAAACATGATTGCGAGTTGTATGGTAGGAGGGTGTCCAGGTGTAGACACAATGACAACTCAAAGTGGGGTTAGTTTACGCGACGTTTGGTATAACATGCTTTGGCCTAATAGGTCCTTCGTACTCTCATCGTTAGTCCCCAGGTAGGCAAACGGGTCCTTTATTTTGGATTTATACGAATGCCAAGCCTAGACAGGACGTTCCGACTACCGGTACTCGTACCCTTCCAGTTACTACATGCCCGTCATGAGAACTCACTTTGATGTGATTTGAAAAATACAAAAATCATTGCAAAAATCATGGGAATCGTGAGGTGTGTGTTCTCATGGATATGATATGTTATGAGGATATGATTCATGATGAGCATTGCATAATAACATGTAATTGTGAGCGTGCTTGCATAACATTGAGTGTGAAAATAAACATAAAACATATGAACATCATGAATTTTGTATGTAACGCATAAAGGCTCTAAGGGTCTAATAACCTATCCTATATCCCTATAGTCACAAGCTCTGATACCAATCTGTCACACCCCGACCCGCAGCGGAATAAAAGTCGGGGCATAATTGGGTTATCACCAAAGCTCATGATGTTTACTAAGATGTTTCATATTTATTAAATTCAAATTACAAACTTAAATATCCAAAACAAAATTCATACAATTACAAGAAAATGAAACTACATAATTATTCCAAAGCATAAACTTGTTTATTCTTCTAGGCCTTCCTAAGTGTTTCCTGTCTCAGCTGGATCACCTGTATCATGTGTACAACGGGGAAGATTTTGGGTCAACAAAAGTTGGCGAGTGAACCTTGATAAAACATTTTTACTAATTTCTTGTTTTATTTAATAAAGAAAATTCGTGCAATAATCACATGTGAGCAAACATATATAGATAAACAATCACAAACCACTTTGGATGAGTATATGACATGAATGATGATGTATGTCAGATCAAGGCTCAATCAAACGGAGCCGATCTAATGAGGCTCCTGATACTCAACCCGTATCCCACGGGGAACTGATGGGCCTAATGAAATGCGTGCATTGAAAATGATAAATCCAATCTACATATAATTCACACAACAATTGATACACATTTGATCACGGATATGATGTATGCACAAGTGTTTAAATAAAATAAAAGAATTGTACGACACATGATACACCCCAAAACATGATTAAAACGGGGAATTGGTAGAGATTCACTCACAGTGGGTGCGTTATTTGGTGACGATGAATGCGCACGTATTTATGATTCAATCGACGAGGGAAAAACTAACCTAAATAATAACAAAATGATTCGATAAATAAATAAATTTTATTTGAGATTAATATTTTTAATTAGTGCTCTTAAAGGGATTTTAGATTTATTTTTGTGAGTTTAAGGAAATTTTCTAACTTTAAAAATCCTATTTTTAAGTATTTTTAATTAATTTTCCAATTAAATAAATAAATAAAAATGAAATAAAAAGGGTTGACTTTTGTCAGGTTTGACCGGGTCTTGACCGGTCAGACTGTGTTTATTCTATGCGGCTAGTGAGGTTCGAACTCGGGACCTCTCGTATACGTGCACGCAACTCTACCAACTGAGCTACGTGTCTAACATGAAATATTCTCTGTTTTAATTATATATATATATACTAATTAACTCTAACCATATTTAGTCTTTATTAAAAATGTTACAATATGGCCGAACCGGTTGCAGAGACCCGGAGTCGAACTCGGGACCTTCGGTTCGAGTGCGCACAGCCCAACCAGTTGGGCTGTGTGTCTAATCTGTTTAACTACTGGATTATATTTGTATATACTGTGACTTGATCTGATTAGGTTTTAAAAATGTTGGTTTTATTTCTGAAAGTCGGTAACGTGTGCGATTCGAACCCAGGACGTGTGTTTTGTATTTGCACACAGTCCACCGCTGGACTGTGTGTCTAACCCGGTTAAATACCCGATTTTAATTACATTAATATACAATTTAAGTTCGTCTTCTTCATTAAGAAGAACACAGAACAGTGCACCCGACTGTTCTTGCTTATTCGACCAACGGCCTTATAATCGATTGAAATGGAATAGGAAAACAAAGATTAAAGAATATGATATACCAAGACGGAGAGTTTTCTTCAGATTTCCGGCAGTGTTCGTCGGCTCTGATTTGCGATTTCCGGCTGAATAAACTGTTTTTAACAGTTTCGATTATTGTGTTGAGCAATTAGATTATAAATCAAGAGATAGCAAGAAGGTTTAGACAATTATACCGTCTGAAGAGCGAATGCGGTTTTCTGATCAGCGATTCCGGCGATATTCCGGCGAAAATGAAAATCTCCGGCGACGAGCTTTGGAAGGAATAAAGCTTCGAAAGAGAGTGCGGTTCTGAGAGAAAGGTTTTATAGGAAGTTTGAGTGGGTATTTATAAGGAAGAACAGGCTGAATTGGGTTGAATTTGGGTCATGATTCGCGGTCAAAGGTCTCCGACGGTTATGACTGAAATTGATTGCCGGCAACGGTTATAACTGATGTCGCGATCCGTTTATGCGTTTCAGTCAAAGGAGAATAGCCAAAATCGCGGAGTTTCGGTTTTTTCCGGTGATTGCGAGTTCTGGGCGCCCTGATTTCCGGTTTTGATTTTCGGGTTTTACTTTAAGTGTTATTTGATTCAGTGTTTATCACAAGTGAAGTGTGTGGCGGAGTGGTGTGGTGTGTGTTTGTGTTTGTGGGAGACCCGGGTTCGAGACCCGGCAGCTCCATTTTATTTTTTATTCACTTATTATTATTATTTATCAATTATGGTTTTTAAATTCTAAAATGTTTATTAATTATGTACTATTTAAAATAATCTGAACAATAAATACGCAACGAAATCTTATAACTGAATACTTGATTATTAAACGAAGCGGGTTTGGAAAACCCGTTTTTCGACGAATGTTAGATGTTACATCGGCTATTCACTACAAACAACATTTTCAAGGTTACTCTCTAAGTACTCCGTTTGGTCCAGTGAGTGCTCAGAGAATACTAAGGATTGATTCTGTTTACTGTTAAAAAAAATGTTTTCACTTCTCTCAAACTCGTTGTTTAGAAAATGACTGGATAAAGGTTGCGTCGAAAACAACCATACAAACATTGGAAATAAGCTTATATTAAAAAAAAATCTGTCCATTTCTAATTATAAGTTTTGTATCGACTTGGATTTCTTTTATACGTAATATACAAAAGAAGTAGGAAATTTAGAAATTAATATCAAGAAGACACGTAATGTGATAACTAATAGGAGATATTTGTTATTCTGTTTTTCTACTAAATATAGCTTAGTTTATTTTGTTAGACTCATGGATTTGTGACACATGGCTCAATCAATTACTTATCTGTTGCGTATAGACGAGTTCGAATGAAAATATGGAACTTTTGTGCTCAACAAATAAGTTCCACCTGTGGTCCTGTGTGATGTTGCGAGAAAAATGTATACAACGAAGTAAAAAATAATATTTACAGCAGTGTTGGATTTAATCACGGATGTCACGTCCTCGTGTACCCGAAAGGATATCAAAATGCGTTTTATATCAATCGAAAACTAGAAAAACGAATACCACTACCGATGTCGTTCAATCGAGATCAGCTCATTATGAAACCTCCGTGTAACCAAAAGATAAAACCCAAAAATATAAAATCGTGATATGTCCAAACGAATACCAACAAGTGTTTTATATAGATCGAAAACATAAAAACGAATACCGAACCTGATAATTGTTCGGTCGGCACCGGTTCAGTTCGTTATGGTACCGCTAATCGGTATAGCTTTCGATACCAAAAAAACACTTTATTATGAACACAACCACATTTTCAATAAAATTTATATCGAGAGAAAAAAATCACACAACTACGTGTTTAGTTTTCTTTATTTTAATTTATTGCAAACAAAGTTATTAAAGCTTTATAAAATTATTGAAAAATTGATGTGTTAAAAGTGTATATCAGTATACTTTGTAAAACTGAAACTAAAAACCTCATGGTTTGATTTGCTTGGGTTTGAAACCGTTTTGTAGTATATCTAGTTGGTTTTAAACTGAGCCGAGTTTAAGCTCAATATTCAGCTTGGTTTCATAAATTCGAGCCGACTAATGACTCGTCATAATCTTCAAATGATCATATATCATCATCGAACATGCATTTTTCTTTAAGTTTTGAAAAAAGAGTGCAAAGAACGTATAGAAAATGGATGTTGTTGAAGTTCATAAATAATAGTTGACAAATAAAGTAATTTAGAATTAGAATAAATGGTGTAAATAATATTGAATGCGGTTGAAGTTCATAAATATTAATGGAAGTTTTGTGGAATATTGAATGCGCAACTCTTGGAAAGACAACAAGGGATAAGGAAATGGAACGACATATGAACATAAAGAGTTAGTTAAAGTGGAATAAATGCAAACCCATACGAAGATGTTTGTCAAAAAAAAAAAAAAAAAAAACTAATAAACATGATTTGAAACAAGTGAAATGTTTCGGTTAAAACTAAGTAGTTGTTAATGTGAGGCTAGCTCATTTAATAGAGAAATATGTCTATGTTTATCTATTTATATATATAAAAAAAAATCTTGAAGGGTCTTATGAATGGTTCTTTTTTATGGTTCTTGTCTTCTAGTGTTTTTTTGTCTTTCATTCCTTTTGTTTTGAAGTGAATTTGTTTGCGTTTTACATTAGCTTTCACTATAAGTTTGTGTTTGCATTTGCCTACATTTTACATTACGTGACGGTATAAATTCACGTTTTTGTGTTATGATTTTCCTGGTTTTGGTCATCGTTTGCTTATTATTTAGCATGTTGTACGACTGGTACCATATTTGTTTTTATGTTTTTTTCTCTCAACATAGCAGTATATATTTCGTTGAACTCGGATGTATTCGCAATAATTTTTATTTTCTTGGTATCTTAAGCTATATCGAGTGAAGGCACCATACCAATAACGTAACGAAGTGAATCAATACCAACCTAGCAATGCCTGTAGCGCCATAGATATATTTTTATGGGTTTCAATCGATTTAACACACGTGTCGTTTCTTATACCAATTGTGCGTATCATGCTCGTATTGTAATGAACCGTAGTGATACTGACCGAAAGCCCGTCATAAAGCGCGAGAAATCCCACTAGTCTAAATAAATGGTCTAAAGTAAAGTTCGAGAAAATTTTACCGTTAAAAAATTTAATTTAGTTGGATTTAACACAAATGGTTGTATAAATTCCATATGGGAATTTAGTATGATTGTACAGAAAAGAAAAAAGGAGTGCAAAGAACATATAGAAAATGGAACAATGAATAAAGTTAATAGTGTAACGCCAAAAGTGTACAAAAAAAAACGAATATTACAATAAATAAAAAAATATTATCTCTAGTGAGAAAAAGTATTTGTTTACTTAAACGAATATTACAATATATATATATATAAAAGAAAACCAATAGCGATGATAAGATTTTTTGAGTTGAATGTCATTTTAGTCTATGTGGTTTAGGTTATTTTGCCAGTGCATGTGGGTCCAAAAAGGTTTTACCATTGTCATTTTAGTCTACTGAGTTAACTTCATTCGTTTTTTTGTTGACGAGAATAACAATTCGATAATTTTATATGTAATTCTGTTCACTTGAATGACAATTCAGCCATAAAAAATGACCAAATTGCTCTTTACGTTAACAAAAAAAATGGATGAAGTTAACCCAGTGAACTAAAACGGCAACAGCGAAACCTTTTCGAACCCACAAACGAAAAATGAAGCATTCAAACTAAATGATAAAATAGCTAAAATCACAAAGCCTGGCATTTAACTCTTTTCTTTTTAACATAAATTAAAGTTGAAAGGCTAGATAGTGAAATCAATACACAAAAGTACTTTGATAGCTTAAAGTTCTTGCTAGTGGAAAAACCCGAATTACAAAAAAACATATATGTAAAGGAAATACAAACCAATAATAATTTTATTTGAGTATTAGAGATGTTGGTCAAGTGGTTAAAAGGTTTGCCTTTTTTAGTGGAGACGCATGTTCGATTTCCGTTTGGGTTATTTTCGAAGGACATCTGGGTGAAGGGATATCGGGCTTTAATCCCGGGTCAAACCTGACGGGGGCGAGGGTTTACGAATTCTATCCGGCTCCCGTGAAAAAACGGGCATGGTCTCATGGCAATCGAGGATTGACCTTAGACATAGCCCCGAAAAGGATGAGTTTACACGTGAGATTGTTTGCCATTCAAAAAAATTATTAGAAATAGCTTAAAGAGTATTAATGCTTAAAGTTAATTAAGACGTTCAATTTTGAGACTTTATTTCATACATTTTTCACACAGACAACCATAAGCTATTAAAGTTTGATAGATGTTCAATCGTATGTATTGTAGTTTGACGGTTTGAGGACCATTCGCTCCGCTGAAATGATTTCATATGATGGAAAGTGGAGCCACTATAATTTCAGTTACGGTTGTAAACAAACTGAACAAACACGAATGAGTCCGTATTCGTGTTCGTTTGTCAAGAAAATACAGATGTTCGTAAATTGTCCGCGAATACATATCAAACATAAGTTTATGTTTGTGTACATTGTTTAAGGAATTTTAATTGTCCGCAAACAGTTCATGAATACTGGTCACGAACACAAACAAACGCAAACGAACATTAAACTTGAAATTAAAAAAAACATCACTAACCTTAAACCTCTACCAAAAGTAGTCAAATACAACCACTAAATAATAAATCAAGAACTCAAGATACAAGAATTCTACTACTAGTACCATACGACAAATTAAGTTTAAATAACTTAATAAATAATTATCTAAAGTTAGCTGGACATATCCAAAAAAATGTCTTTAATATCCTACTTCTTCGTATGTTTAGATGAGGGTTTACATTTTATAATTTGTTTAGGGGGAAGTGAATTATTAAAATAAATTAAAAACTTTTAACAAACTAACAAAAACAAACAAATACGAACAAATGTAAACGAGCATATTTCCGAACGTTCATGAACGTAGTCAGACAAACGATACCTTTGTTCGTATCCGTTCAATTAGTTAGCTGAACAAAGTATGTTGTTCGTGTCCGTTCATTAACTAAACGAACGAACATAAACAAAATTTTCTCGCCGACCAATTCACGAATTGTACGCCGAACGTTCAGTTCGTCTACAACGCTAATTTCAACGGAGAAGATGAACTTTTATGTAGGACTCACGTATATAGTTTACAACTCATTTGATTATGAATAATTGCTAAACATCATATATTTTCTTGTTTAAAACTGAATTACATAGTCGAAAGGTGTCCAAGGTGTCTTCATAGTGTTGGAATGAAGCCTCGATGCACGTCGGCGTTATATCTTAATCTTCAAATCCTGAAAGCAGCCATACGTGAATGTTTGATCTTAAACGGATCTTTGTCTTTTGAGTAGATTTGACTTTGTAATCAACTTTTCAACGTTCAAAGAACGATAAATATGAAAATGAGTCTATCCTGCCTATCGTTACTACTGGAGGTTCATTTGTGAACAATCATATTCATATTGATAATTAACTAATCATAGCCTTTGATTATCAATATATAAGTGTAAATCAATGACCATGATTTGATGATAAAAATATATTAATGTATTTTACGATCTGATGATGTGAATCAATGACTAGGATTTGTTCACTCAGTACACAAATACATTAGTGTTCACTTTAGAATCTCACCCTGCTACTACATATTTAACTTTAGACTTTCTTTTATCTTTTTATTAAAAATCTCAAAGCTGGATATATGACCTATGAGAATTTTGTGTTGTTAGTTATTACTATATATATAATAAATAATAATTATAATAAATATTTGTGAATAGAAACTTTGACTTTTTTTAATTTATTATTATTAGCTTCGGTTATACACTTTATACAATAAATAATATTCGTTTTTACCCTATAGTTTATTAACAATATTCAACTTTCGTGAATGGTAACTTTGACTTTTTTATAAGCGTCTATTACACACCTTATATTATAAATAATATATGTTTTAACTATAGTTTTGTTTTTAT
Source organism: Scalesia atractyloides (assembly GCA_947069175.1). Taxonomy (NCBI): domain Eukaryota; kingdom Viridiplantae; phylum Streptophyta; class Magnoliopsida; order Asterales; family Asteraceae; genus Scalesia; species Scalesia atractyloides. Next base: position 101,488,367 of record CAMTDV010000026.1, read on the forward strand.
TTTTTTAATAACTTTCGTTCGTTCTTTTTATAAAGACTAAATATATGATTGCATTAATTTTTTCTTCGCTTTAATTTTGAAATGTTTAGATTATTGGTAGAGTCATTTAGAACTTTTCATCTATGATATATATTGAATAATTTTGATTTTCTCTTTTGGTTGCTTTATCGAATGTCGCTACCTAACCTATATCGTAACAAAATGTACAAATACCGACCGTATCCCTATCATGTAGCGCGAAATAGTTTTGCTACTTATAAATTAAAATGCGAAGAATTTAATTGAAAAAAGGAAAAGAAAAGAAATATGGGGGGGGGGGGGGGGGGGGGGGGGTTTAAAGAAAGAGCACAAAAGAACCACATCTTAGAATATGCCTTTCTCTGAAAGTTTGAAAAATTAAGGGATCTTTGGTAATATGCTCTTCTATCCCATCAACCTTTTCTTTATTTTATCAAATGTAACATTATAAAATATAAACATGTCAATAAGTTAAAGAGCACTCACAACGCAGATTATATGGAACAAGTTTGAATTCTCGGATCACCTCATGGACCCACACATATAGAAACAATATTATTATTTATATATTTAACATACAAAAAATGGGTAGTAAGGTAGAGGTTTGTGGATGTTTAAGAAGATTTAAAATGTGACATTATAGGCATGTAAATGAACTAATGGAATACAAACGAGGTTATGTTTGTTTCGTTCAATTAACTTTAACCAAACACGAGTATGAACATGAACATATAATTGAACAAATTTTTTGTTCATGTTTGTTCATTAAGAAAATGGGCATTCTCGGTGTGTTTGTTCATTTAAAACCTTAACAAATATTTCGCGAACATAAACGAACACAAAAAAACTTAAACGAACTTAATTGAACAAATATAAATGGACGTTCACAAACATAAATAAACGAACAAACTATATTCTTGTTTTCATGCATTTACTTAAATAAACAAACTTTACCGTCAAATAGTTCATAAACATCTGATTCATTTACAATGTTTGTGTACTTCGCGTTACGGATCCCCTTATCATAACACTATGTCATAATTACTTAATATTAATTTTTAACGGCAAATTTCTTACTGTTTGTGAGAAACCCAATACCTTTTTCTTAAGTGTTTAAAAGTCTTTGCCTTATACTTAGAAGTGTTCTAAAAGTCTTTGCCTTATACTTAGAAGTGTTCCGAATTTGTTTTGAATTCGAAAAATTCAAAATTCGATTTAGTTCGATTTGATTATTAAGAATTTGTTTCGATTATCAAGAATTCGAATTCGATTTAATTCGAAATTCGAATTAAAGTTATACATATTTATTTATTAGTTTTTATATATAATGCATATATAACTTTTATCGGGCTATACTATTATAGTATAAATTAATCTCTCAATTTATTCTAAGTATTAAAAGAACCCATTGCCGAACCCATTATCATGCCCATGACTTAAACGAACTCGTTACATATATTTAATTGGATTTGAATCAAAACGGATCTATTCAAATTTTTAATCGAAATCGAAAAGAGATATTAATTCGAATTGAATTGATTGGCTCTTAATCGAATACGAATTCAAGGAAAAATAAAAAATATTTCAAAAATTTTGATTTGAGTAATTCGAAAATTTGACAGTCTATTCGATTCGATGAACACCTAGACGCCACCAACCGAGCGACACTTAATATTTTCATTTTCAATACATACAAAACCAATGGAGGGGAATAATCCTAGGCAGCTGCCTGGCACTCCCTTTTTGTCCAACTAATTTTGCCATCAGTTCAAAATTATGTTTTTACCCTGTGCAAAATTAAATTATGCTTTTGCCCCCAGCTAAAAATTTCAGTTTTGCCCTCGGTTCAAAATTATGATTTTGCCCTATTTAAATTTACATTTTCTCCATCATTTTTTGTTTGTTTTCCCCGTCAAATTACGATTATGCCCCCAATGTAAAATTACAGTAATGTCATTGTTTTAATTTTTTTAAACTGTCGTAGTGTTTTGTTTTAATTGGTTGAGTCGGTGTAATTTTTATTTGTGCCAGTCGGCTTCCTGAAACGCGCTCATTTGTCCTGAAAGTTACAAATTTACCCTTAGTTTAAAACTATAGTTTTTCCATCGTTTTTAAACGAAAGTATGGTACTGTTTTATTTTAATTGGTTGACTCAATGTAATTTTTTGAGATCGTGTTATGAGTAGTATGTACAAGTAAACGAAACACAAACGTACATGTTATGAGATAGAAATATTCAGTTAGTGCCCCGCAACATAGGCGAGGCAAAATCTAGTTTGTAACATACTATTTAACAATACAACAAAGAAAGAAGATCTAATAATAATAACAATAATAATAATAATAATAATAAAGTAGCTTGAATTAGAAGCCGGTCCACCACCGTCACCTTCCCGGAGAATAAAACCGGAAATATTCTCTTAGAATATGCTTTCCCCTCCGCATATTCTCCCCTCCATCTTCCGTATAATATTTCTCCTTCTCACGTTCAAATCCTAAATCTCACATCATTCACATTCACTGATCAAATTATCATGAAATTCGGCAAGAGTTTGAGCAACCAGATCGAGGAAACGTTACCGGAATGGAGAGACAAGTTTCTCTCATACAAAGACCTCAAAAAAACGCTTGAAACTCATCAAACCGGTGGAGAAAACCGATGACGACGGTAACCGTCCGGCGAAGAGGTTGCGGATCTCCGACGAAGAGTGTACGGTGGCTGCTTGTGCTGAGTTGTCGAAGGAAGAAGTTGATTTCGTGCAGTTGCTGGAAGAGGAGGTTGAGAAGTTTAATTCGTTTTTTGTTGAGAAAGAGGAAGAGTATATCATCAAATTGAAGGTATCGGATCTGAATTTGTTACAGTTCTGTTAGTGTGGATGATAGATCTGTAGTTGTAGCTACTTTTTTGCCCTAATTCTGTTATATGCTTTATTAGGTTATGTTTTAATTAGACAGTTAGCATGTTTAGAGTTCAATTTATGAGAGATAGGATGCAATTTGAGCATGCAATAGACTGAAATCATATTTCAAATAATGACTGTATGCATACAAGTATACAACCAAATCAGTATCTAGATAGAATGTTATTTTATCAATAACTTATTACAGACCTGAAAATTGTAAAACACATGTTTAGAGTGTACAGGTATATTGACTGCATACATACAAGTATACAAACAAATCTATATGTGTATATTAGGTCATGTTTCAATTAGACAATTAGCATGTTTAGAGTTCAATTTATGAGACATTGACAATGCAAGAGGTTGAATTCATGCATATTAGGGAAGGTTAAGCATGTAGTGTTTGGCTGTGTGTATATTTGGTCTATATACATACAGGTTTAAAACAAAAACATACTACATGTTATTTGTTTATGTGTTCAGTTTATCATTTACATATTGCACACCTTACTACTATAAATTTTTAATCATGCTGTTACATAATAGTGTTCATATTAACTAATTTCACTAGGTTAAAAAGCATTTATATTTGGCAGTGTTATAAGTGTTTGTATTAACTAATTTCACTAGGTTAAAAAGCATTTATATATGGCAGTGTTATAAGCTGATATTTATGCAGCGTAATCCTATATAGAATTGAAAATATGGATGTCATGTTTCAATTAGACAATTAGCATGTTTAGAGTATAACTTATGAGACATAGTGATAGTATACAATGCAAGAGATTGAATTCATAGGTATATATGTTAATGTGTACATTGTGTGTATTTATACATGCAAGTATACTGCCAAATCAATATAAGAGAGAGCATTATTATGTCATTCACATATTACAGGTCTTAAAACTATAAAAGTTTCATCATGTTGTTACATAAGTGTTTATATGAACTAGCGTCACTAGGTCAAAGATTCGACGGTGTCTTGGCTTGATTAAGGGTGAAAGCAAGGGATACAAGCATTCATATTTGCCAGAATATAATAAAATGACATTTGTTCATTATATTGGTATTTTATCAAAGTCTCTTATATTGGTATTTTATTAAAGATAAAGTTGAATAGTGAATTGACTGATGGAATATTATAATCTGCCAATAGAGAGTTTGAATAGAGGACTTCACTATAGACTCTAGTTATTTTTGTCTTGTGCAAAGATTCTTTATGTTTAATCCAACAGAAAACAACCTTTCAGAGTTTGAAGTGGTGGATTTGGAATTATGCATATAAGAATTAAGATACTTTAGTCAATGCTAAAAATCAAAACTCAAACATCACTTTGAAGTCAATATTTGGTATGTTATGCTTAGTCAAGACTCAAGATTTTATTGTATCTTAATATGTTTATATATGGGTTTGATACACAGGAGTTTCAGGATAGTGTTACTAAAGCTAAAGATTCAAATGAAGAAATGATCAAGATAAGAAAAGAAATTGTTGATTTTCATGGAGAGATGGTTTTATTAGAGAATTATAGCGCGCTAAACTACACAGGAATAGTGAAAATACTAAAGAAATATGACAAAAGAACGGGAGCTCTCCTTCGATTACCATTCATTCAAAAAGTCCTGCAGCAACCGTTTTTCACCACCGACTTGCTTTACAAGCTAGTGAAGGAATGCGAGGCGATGCTAGACCGCCACTTCCCGCTAACCGAACCACCACCTCCATGTAATGAAACTGGTGATGATAGTGGCGGCGGTGGTGGCGACGGTGAAGGCAGTTTGGGACCCACCGCTAGTGTTGATACTAGTGAGGCGCCATCAAAGGCTAAAGAAGTTGCTGTGTTGGAGTACATGAAGAGTTTGTACACAAAAAGTACGATTTCGGCATTGAAAGCTTTGAAAGAAATAAGAAGCAAAAGCTCAACGGTTAGCGCCTTTTCGTTGCCCCCTTTGCAAGTAAGCGGAATCGAGGAAACTTGGAACAAACTTCCTCTTCATGAGCAACTTGCAAAATAATGTTATGTTACATTTGGTTTGTTACATATGGTGCTTTGGATTAGATGCTAACCATGGTTGTAAAATACATACATGCATGATGCATTGTATACATGCATAGATGATGATGATGATGATTAACCATAACTATTCTGTACCTTTGTCTTCTCTTTTCTACCTTGAAGACTATCCTTATTTCAGTATTTGTGTGGAATTGTTGTCGAATTAGTCCATGTTTAAGCAATGGTGTCAAATGGACCCAATCGCAGGGACTGAAAAGCTGTGTCTGTCTCTAATGTCGTCCGCTCCACTGCTTTATACTGGCTGGAAACGGAAGGCAACTAAAAACTCTAGCATAATCTCTCCATAAGCATGAGCGGTGCCCAGATCAGGTAAGCGCCTTCTTGGGGTGTTGGGTGCGAGAATTGCCTCGGCCTGCTCACGATGACCAACTGCTTATGAAAATTGCCCATCGATCGTGCACAGGCAGATCAAACAAGTGCCTCCTTGTGACACGAGATCCCTTCCAGGAAGTCATGAGGCTCGAAGAAATCCTCGGTGGCGCCCTGACACCATCCTCCACGGCCATATCTTCCATGTCCATGTCCTTGTGTTTGCCGCCACGATCACATCTAAGCCATATCTTTCTCATCGCGCCGACAACATTTGACTTCAATCTTTGGGTGACTAGGACATAACCGTGCTCTGGAAAAAGCCCAATCCAACAACTCATCAACAGAGACGAAGTTCTGAAACAACGGTATGGTTAAGACGAAGTTCTATAAAGGTTGCTACAAATAGTGTTATACCTGGTCGATTTCATACACACAACCCCCCTCGTTAAGGTTTACATCACCAGACGTGAGCTCCTGAAAACAATCGTATGGTTAGACTTATATAAAGCTATTAGGATTTTTACCGCCGTACACAACCCCCAACTTGATATCATATGCCCCATACTCTTTAGAAGATTCACTGCTATACACGACCCTCTATATATATATATATATATATATCATACGCCCCATACTCATCAGAAGATTCACCGTCAAAGAAAAAGTTGTCCGAAAACAACTAAGAGAATTTGAATGAAGAGAACCGAAAAAAATAAAATTAAACAAAGAGAATTTAATGAAAAGAGTTAAATGCTTGGTTGGTTCCTGTAGTTTACGAAAATTGCAGACTTGGTCCCAATGGTTTACTAATTACACACTTGGTCCTAATAGTTGTAATTTTTGCACTCGGATGGTCCTTATCACTAACCCATGTTAAATTTTTCAGTTAAGTCTTTGTGAAATGACTATAATACCCTTATGTGTTAAAGAAAATAAAACAATATATCTCCTACCTCCTTCTACCCTAGACCACCACCACCATCTCACCACCACTGCCAGAACACCCACCACCACCACCACCATCTTCCCTCCACCACTGAGCACTCCCTCCACCACCGATACGTCGTCCATCATAAGATTCATAACCCCCAAATCAACAATCGAAACCTGCTCAAAATCTCCGAACTCGCATCCCCCTTCCAAATCGACCCAATCAACCTCTTATCTGCCAACTCAATCTACATTTCCCAACCTGTTCTTGCATCGATGGTATTCGCAAATCTGTAACAACCCGTTACAAAACAAGACCTTCTGATACGTTATCCAACATCGCGGATGTTGTGTATGGTGGATCGGGGAACAATCGGCTCCATCGGCTCCACAGGCCCGATCGATGACGGATTGAAGGGCGGAATCTTCGGCGTTGTTCTTGGCCACGCACTAGTTTGAGTGAAACGCCGTCGGATTGTTGTTGTTGGTGGAGAGTGGTGGCGCATGAGAGAGGGCGTGCGGCGGAGGAGGGTGGGAAGCTCTGGAGACATTGTTGAAGTGGAGATTTGCAGGTGTGTTGGTAGGGTTTTTGTGAGGGTGGGAAAGAGGGGAGAAAGAAGATAGTTTAATTTATTTTAATTATTTAGGGGTAATCTAGTCATTTAACATCAATTTAATTGAGAAATTTAACATGGGTTAGTGATAAGGACCACCCGAGTGTAAAAATTACAACTATTAGGACCAAGTGTGTAATTAGTGAACCATCGGGACTAAGTCTGCAATTTTCGTAAACCACAGGGACCAACCAAGCATTTAACTCTAATGAAAATTGAAGTAGCATATAGCGGTTTATAGTAAGTTTTTATGGAACTTTATGTCGCTTTAAATAATTGGCACACATAACGAGGAATCTTATGTCAGGTCAAATAATTGGCGCACATAACAAGTAACTTTACGTCGTGTCAATTGTTCGTTAAATAAAGAAAAAGTAACTATACGACTAATACAGGAACATACGAGTCATATAGAGTCTCGTATTCAACCATACAAGGTAGGCTATACAATCCGTATAACTCTATATGAATCGTATACGTAACCGAAAGTCATTGATATGACCATTGTAGCCTTTGTTGGGAGATATGACGCGTATACTTCTATACGTTTCTTATAAGGGGTGTCAAAAGATCCTACACTTCTCGTATTCCACTATTCGAGTCGTATGGTGAGTATCAAAAGATCCTTTTGGATGTACCTTTGTTGGATCATGTACGACTTGACGTGACTCGAAAATCATATTAGACACACGAACCTGAACACACCACGCTTATTCGTGGTCTGACACAAAAACATATGTCTAAGAAATCGTGTTTAAGCTACCGAACATGATCTCCATTTTTTAAAAACTTGACATAAAATATGATGTTGATTTAAGTTTTGATATAAAATACTACGACAAATACACTATCCAAGTTAAGTTATGACATAAAATATATGTAAAGAAGCTCATAAAAACAAACTGGTTGTCGACCCACAAGGATGGCCTAAGCCTGACCCATTTAGCCAAACATACTCGCGGGTTCAATTTCAGCTAAAACATAAATCTAAACCTTGTGAATTTAGTATTATTTAGATTTATTTTATGTTTTCGTGTTGTTTCAGCCCAACTATTAAACATGTGGGCCTAGGGGAGCTGCTGGGCTGCTGGCTGTGTGTGGGGTCCTTGAAACGAAGACGTTATTAGCCCATTTAAACTTTGAAGGCAACCTTGGAAAAACAATCAACAATTTAGGATAGAGGTGCACAAAACCAGGGTTTTTTAATACCCGAGTAGGGTATGACGGGTTTTGAATTTTAGGGTATTGCTAATATTTGGGTCGGGTTTGAGTTCAGGTCCGGGTAATGGCCAGGAAATCCATACCCTGTGTACCCGAGTTTGGGTGAGGTTCGGGTTTTCTATACGCAAGTATTAAAATACCCTATTTTCATGTTCGGGTAAGGTTCGGGCGTGAAAAAAAACCCGGAAGGGTATAAACATAGGCTTTAATTTAACAAGATTACATGTTACTAAAAACTAGAATAATCAAAATGCACATTTCTAAAACCCAGTATCGGGTATTTGTAAAATCTGGTGCGTGTATTCCTAAAACTTGGGTACGGGTATACAAAAACCCGGGTATAAATCAGGTATAAAAAACCCAGGTTCAGGTACTTAGATGAAATACAATACCCTGACCCTACCCTATGAGTAGGGTTGGATTCGAGATCAGGTTTAAAATACCTGGGTCCGGGTTTTTTTTCGGGTTCGGTTTTTGGTGCACCTCTAATTTAGGAATCCTCCCTCCACATTTAAAAAAAATCCCTAGTTTGATCGTCAACATAGCTTCATCACATCTTGTGATCAGTGGTGGATCCAGAAACTTCTTTTAGTGGGTTCGTTTTGATAGATTTTTACTATTTTTTTTTCAAATCATACAAAGTTCTCACTAATGTTTTCCATTTTTTCTAAACCGAAGTGGGTTTATATAAACCCACAAAACAGGGCTGGATCTGTCACTGCTTCTGATCTTTACATTGAACTTTCTTTTGTGTTTCCTTTTTACTTATTAGTGTGAACATTTCAAGTAAGGTTTAAACTTATTCCCTACTCAAAAGCAACCGTAACTCTAGGATATTTAAACGATTATTGGTGACTACATTATTAGGCATAATCATATGTGACATACATCTTTTTTAAAGATTATTCCCAAGTCATGCTTTAAAGAACCTTTGAGAACACCCCCCCCCCCCCCCCCCCCCCATACCCCACCACTAACACATCTCCTTTTTGATAATATTAATAACGTTTATGGTCATACAACTAACTATACATACAATATACAAGCATGCTAAAATGGATAAAACAAACAAACATTAGTTGGAAAACTGTCATTCATGGTCTAAACATAATGCATGCACTCCTGCAGACCATATATTAAAATTAACAACTGATCAACATCATGCATGCTGATCCATGAATTCACTAGCTTATTAAAAATAAAGCTACTGTGAACCCAATGACACTTGCAAAATACACAACAACATGTCACCAAAAGAAGCGTAACCGCGTTAAGTTGGAGCAAAAGCGTCACCATTACAGAATCGAAAAGGACACCAAATCTTTATTGGTTCGATGAGTCAGTAGATCGACCGAGCTCTACTAATATTAAAAAAGAAAATGAAAAACTATGCGATAACACGAGTAAAATGGGCTCAATTAGTCAGCAACTAGCACTATATATAGAGCTTGCTAGATAGAACATTAGAACCATATTGTATGCAAAAATGGAGATTAATATCCTCATTGTCATTAGTTTGAGTTTAATGTTAATCCCTTTTGCTAAACCTCAAGGGGGATTAAAAACCGGGTTTTACTCGTCTACATGCCCCAAAGCTGAAGCGATAGTGAGATCAACGGTTGAGGCACACTTCAAGGATGATCCTACTGTTGCTGCTGGACTTCTCAGGCTTCATTTTCATGATTGCTTTGTTGAGGTACTTGTTTACTGTTTACTTTAAAGGGTGTTTTTGGAATGAAAAAAGTTTTGTACTTTGTTAATAGGGCTGTAATGGGCCGACTCGAGCTGAACCAGGTTGAGCTCGAGCTCGAAAAAATTAAACAAGCCATCTCAGCTCGGCTCATTTATTTTATCGAGCTGAAAAATCAAGCTCGGCTTGTAAATTGTTCGAGCCAAATCAAGCCAGCTCCTTAATTTTTTTCGCAAATATTTATAACATAAAAAACAAAAAAATTATAATGTAAATACACATGTATCTATATGTGTTATTTTTATAATATTTTAAATACCGAAAGACATATTTAAAGTGTTATATGTATTTGTTATTAATTAATTAAATTATAAATTTTAACATGTCAACCCCCTCCCACATAATTTTTATTTTAATACATTTAAAACTAAAAGTAATCTATATACAATAGAATAATTCGAGCCGGCTCGTTCATAACAGAGATTTTTTTTGAGTTTTTTTTCTCTGAGCAAGCTGCGAGCTGCCAGCTTTTTGAACACCCCTGTTTGCTAATGAGTTTTCTTTTTTAGGGCTGTGATGGGTCAATCTTGATTAAGGGTAAATCTGCTGAGATTACTGCACTGCCTAATCTTGGATTAAGAGGATTTGAAGTCATTGATGATGCTTAGACACAATTAGAAGCTTTGTGCCCTGGTGTTGTTTCTTGTTCTGATATTCTTGCATTGGCTGCGCGCGATTCGGTTGATTTGGTAATCTTTTTGCCCATGATTGGCTAAATATATATATTATCTTGATTATGATTATCTAGTTATCTTATGTCACGTTCAAGAGTGACGGGCCAAACTGGGCGGTACCCATGGGAAGACGAGATGGCAGAGTATCATTGGCTTCTAAAGTAACAACTTTACCATCACCGTTAGATTCGGTTGATACCCAAAGAAGCAAGTTTGCTGCTAAAGGACTTGACGATAAAGATTTAGTGACACTATCTGGTATGTTAATCATCCCCTCAAACGTGACACCTTAGATTAATCTCACGTCGTTATGCATTGCCAACGGTAGGGAATAGAGATATTGGGCTCCTAGGAACATCCTTATATCCTGACTAAAATATCACCAATGCTTCTTGGGCGCATTGGCTTAAGCGTGCTTGAGTGGTAGCAATCATACGATGAGTGAAATCCTAGGAAATGTAGAAAAAAAAAACAATAAGCTCCTTGTGAGCAAAAAGACAATATTACAACTTCAAAGAGCAAAAGCGCATTCAAGCACTATTCATAGTTGATCATCAGAGGATGGGCCTGGTGGGCGATGGCTCAGGGCCAAAGGGCCCGCAAAATCTTTATGTATATATAGAGAAAAAGTGTAACGTATAATAGTACTTATCGTACGATCGTAGGCGACGTGAATTCGCATGTTATATATAAAAGCGCATGTATGGAATTTGCAAAAATCGCATGTTGGTACATATACAATCTGCAATGAAATCGCATGGGATACACATACTATTTCGCATGGGGTTTGTAGATGGTGAAATCGCACGTTGAAAAAGCCTCAGGTACGCAATGTACGTTAAGCCCAATTGTATGTTAACCGGCCTATATATATATATATATATATATATATATATAGAGAGAGAGAGAGAGAGAAGAGAGAGAGAGAGAGAGAGAGAGAGGACGCAGTTGACGTACAAAAGGCCTTAACGTACAAAGCGTACGCGAGGAATTATCAACATGCAAATTTTTCTTTATAACATTCGATTTCCATTTTTCCTTATTCTTTTTGTTGATGCGATTTTATATTTTTTGTACATGCGAATTCCTCTGGTTTTATGTACCATGCAAATTTACTTTTTAAAATCTAGTACATGCGATTTCCCCTATGTACAGTACATGCGATTTTGGTTTTTAAAAAACATAACGTGCGATTTACCGTCGCGTACGCTTCGTACGTTAAGGCCTCTTGTACGTTCTACCCTCTCTCTTTCTCTCTCTCTCTCTCTCTATATATATATGTCAAATAACCTCTATATTTACTTTTAACAAGGCCGATGTATTTTAACACTTGGAGTTACAACCATTTTTAAAAGGGGCAAAATTTAATCCGAAACTAAATAATTAATGGTAAAATGACCCACTCAGTTTTAAAAGATTATCTATGTGATTGATGAGTTTATATTATAGGGTGGGTAGGGCCCAGTTATTTTTATCTCGGCGCTCAATTTTTTTTAACATTCTCGGAGACGAGCTTGGATGTCATATAATCACTTTATAACTACGAATGCACTGATGAACAGTTTTGTGATGCAGGTGCACAACAGATTGCATATTCTTTCAATACCGTCTATACAACTTCACAACAACAGGAAATTCAGACCCGAGCTTGAGCCAATCGGCTCTAGCCCAGTTCCAGAGCTTTTGTCCAAAGAACACCAATGGCACAGAACGAGTGGCGTTGGATATAGACAGCCCAATGAAGTTTGATGTGAACTATTTCAAGAACGTGCGCGATGGAAATGGTGTTTTGGAGTCGGATCAGATATTATGGGGCGACCCGACGACTCAAAAGATTGTGAGAAACTATGCAGGAACATTTAGAGGTTGTTGGGGTTACGATTCGATTTTGAGTTCAAAAATTCTATGATCCAGATGAGTAGCATTGAAGTGAAAACTGGTACTCAAGGAGAGATTAGAAAAGTTTGTTCCAAGATTAACTAAATATTGGACAATATATAGTCATTTTATGTGTTGAACAGGTTGTTTGTGAGTCCTAAAGTGTCTATGATTAACTGTTATAACGGTATTGTATAGTATCTTGTGTATTGTACAATAAAAGTTATTAGTTAGATAATGTTTATTGTTTGTGTCTTTTGTTTTGGTCAACTTTTTGTATGTTTGTACTGAAAATTGTTGAAAATGTACAAAAATTTTTGGAATCTTTTCTTCATGTTTAAATTCGTTAGGCTACTCGATGTGGGTGACGGGTCTCCCTGGAGGACGACCCACCACGTCAGAGTCCTTGGAGGACGTCCCTCCAAGGATGGAACCAAGGAAATGGATGACGGCCCAACCCCACCACCCCCTCCCCTACAAAAACCCCCACACTTCTCTCTCCACCTCCCCAAACACCGCCGCCGCCGCCACCACCACCACCTCTTCACTTTCCGGCAGACAACATGCCACACTTCTCTCTCCACCTCCCCAAACACCGCCGCCGCCGCCACCACCACCACCTCTTCACTTTCCGGCAGACAACATGCCACACTTCTCTCTCCACCTCCCCAAACACCACCGCCCACCACCTCTTCACTTTCCGACAGACAACATGCCACACTTCTCTCTCCACCCCCCCCCCCCCAAACACCACCACCACCAACTCTTCACTTTCCACCACCACCACCTCTTCATTTATCAGTTTTGTCCCCACTCTGCCCGTCTCCACCGGCTCCTAGAAGACTTCCTTGAAGCCGCCGGCCCACCCGGGGTGGTGTTGGGGGGCGTCGCCGGGCCTGGACGACCCCCACACCGAGTGGCCTTACGTTATATTAACAAAATGATAAGTTACAAGTATGATTAAATTCTTATATTCTATAAAAAAATAACTTCAGAAAATGTTTTCATACAATTAATTAGGGATGAGATCGGTACTGGTACCTTGCTGAACGGGTTACTCTACCACATGGTACCAATACCAAAAGTTTGCTAAAAACGAATACCATACCGGATATGTTTGGTCGGTACCATCATGGTATGGTCCGTACCGTAGTGTTAAAAGTCCTGAACCGGTCGTACTGCATGTTACTGATACCGGAATTGAGCTAATTCAAAACAAATACCGTACTGTATATGTTCGGTCAGTACCGGTTATGATTGGAATCAGTACAGTATCGGTATGGTACCGCCCTACCGGCATTCGGTTTGAATTTTTCATCTCTATTTACAAGTTTAGAGAGCCATTAGAAATAAAATCTAAAATTAACTTATACTATCCAATAAAAATCCATGAAAATGATTTTTTTTTTCTCCCCATAATTACTCGTTTAGATGTAAGATATGAAAAATTATACAACTTTATTGGAAAAAACTTTATGATGTGAACTCTAATGGTGCAATCGAACAATAATTTCAAGGTTTTTAACATATCTAAAATGATTAAATCTTTGATCGTAATTAGAGGTGTTCATCGAATTGGTTTTGAGGTTTTTGTGTTATAATCAAGCTATTTGAATTTTGATTTTCTGATAGTGAACACGAATTCTGACTAGTCCAAATAAATAGAACTAGTAAAAATTCTTTCGCGTGTGGCGCGAGAATTCAGTCGGTATCAATTCGGTTCATGACGTTATTGATACAATATCTACACTCGGTATAACAATAAAAAGAGAAAATCAAAAACAAAATCTTAATATGCCCAAAAAGATTTCGATAGAAATCCCAAAATAAGTTAAAGACATATGCCTAAGTTGACTAAATCTGATATTATGTAATGAGTTGTATAAAATATGTTCATATAATTTTCGCTTATTTCATATTTGACTAATTAGGAGTTAGAGTACATTCATGATTTTTTTATACAGATGTAAAAACTTGCCTAGTAAAATAACTTACCAATAAATATATTTATGTTTTCTTTATACTACAAAAAATAACGACCACGTGACAAATATTGAATGGGGCAAGCGCTATTCCTTGAGTTTGTTTTTAATATTTATGATTTTTTAAACAGATGTAAAAACTTGCCTACTAAAATAACTTATAAATTATGAATAAACATAATTATGTTTTCTTTATAAATAAAAAAATAACGATTGCCACATGGCAAGTAGTGAATGGAGTAAGTGCTATTCCTTGAGTTTGTTTTTAATATTTATGTTTTCTTTATAAATAAAAAAATAACGATTGCCACATGGCAAGTACTGAATGAAGCAAGTGCTATTCCAATATTTATGATTTTTTAAACAGATGTAAAAACTTGCCTGTTAAAATAACTTATAAATTATGAATAAACATAATTATGTTTTCTTTATAAATAAAAAAATAACAATTGCCACATGGCAAGTAGTGAATGGAGTAAGTGCTATTCCTTGAATTTGTTTTTTATATTTATGTTTTCTTTATAAATAAAAAAATAACGATTGCCACATGGCAAGTACTGAATGGAGCAAGTGCTATTCCTTGAGTTTGTTTTTAATATTTAGAAATTATGAGAAATAGATGACATGTGTAATAAAATCAAATATTTAGTTAATTTAATATAAAGACTAAAAAAAATGCAATTCAAATTCGGATATTCAAACAGTATCGATTCGAAAATCAAACATTCGAATTCCGTTAAATTTGTTCACCTGATTAATCGAAACAAGACCTTGTTCGTTTGTTAAGTAAATCTATGTGTTAACTGTTTATGAACACTTACCGAACGGGATTTTATGTTCGCGTTTGTTTATTAAGGAAGTGAACGTGTTCGTTTTCTTTTGTGTTAGTTTGTTAATTTTAGGCAACAAACGCTCATGAACACAAGCTAATGTTCATAAACATAATATATAATGCATTGATACTTATTAAGACTAAAGATCAAATACAAATACCTTTAACGAACAAAATGTACGAGCTAAAGGTTTTGCTGAAAAAACGCGGTGGCCTTTTCGTAATTATCAGAATTACTTTACAAATGATCTTGTAGGGTAATTTCAATATAGTAGGGTAATTTTGTAAAACTATCTTGTAGGGTAGTTTTGATATTTATAGAGTAATTTTGAAAAGTATCATAATTATTCTACAAATGATTTTGTAAGCTAATTTTGATCTTGTAGGGTAATTTTGAATTGTATGTCGTTTGATAAACTAGTAGAGTAATTTTGATACACTTGTAGAGTAATTTTGATAATTACCCTACAGACAGATTTTACAAAATTACCCTACGAGAAATATTACGAAAATGCCACCGTGTTTTTTTTTTGCTTTTTCATGTCTTCCGTACGTTTTGTACGATAAGACACTTTGTACGTTAACTTAATCCTACTTATTAAATATTTTTGCTGTCGGAATTTTGAAGTATTTAAATAAAATTATAAACACTAAAAACACTATGAACTATGGAACATAAACGAACATGTTACCTAATGTTCACGGACATAAATGAACGAACATTGCTTTTGTTCGTGTTCCTTCATTCAACTAAACAAAAGAAATTTCTTGTTCGTGTTCACTCATTTATTAAACAAACGAACTTTCTACGAAACGGTTAACGAACAGTTTGTTGAATGTTTGGTTCATTTGCAGCAATAGACCTAACTATAAAACGGTGTATTTTAGTTCTTTACCAAAAATACCCCTGAAAAGTCATCATCTTGAATTCTTGATCATGGTGGAGGCAAAAGTCCCATGGGTATATCTGTCATTTTACTCTTGAAAACAATCCCAGAAATCTCAACCATCATCCACACATTTCACCTTTACACAATCTTGAATTTCTTTCTCCACAAATTCAAGAAAACATGGAGAGCACCCTCTTATTAGCACCCAGATTTCTTTCCATTCAAAGTAAGTATCTTTAATCTTCAAATTAAATAAATTTGGGTTCTTTAAGTTTTGTTTCATAAGTTCAAAATTTAGATTATGAACTTGAGGAAATGGGTCATATTTGGTTTAAGTTATGGAGTCATATTTTTATTTTAGATTGTATGTTTGATGAACCCTAGGCCTGCAACTCTGTGTGTATGTATGTGTGTTAGTTTATACAGTTATGGAGTCTATAATGTTGGTTTTAAGTTGTTGTTGTTTTCCAATTAGGCAGAGAATTTGGTGCCAATGTGAGGCAATTTCAGTCCTCATTTTGTGGAAAAATGGTTGCTAACACTCACTTTGCAAGAAGAAATGATGCATATATAAACCATAGAAATAGCTTCAAGATTACATCTTTGGTAAGATTACTTCACTTTTTGTTCATCACATGTGCTGCTAACATGGGAAGTTTAGATATTTTGGTTGCTTTGTTGAAAAAATCTTCTTTGTTATATATATATTTTTATTTTTACTGTTTATTGTGTGTGTGTGTGTTTTTAAGTTTTCAATTGGCAAGAAGAAGGTGAAGGCAACCAAGAGAGAGACTGTTGTCCCTGATCCAGATTACAGAATACCCATTATTCTTCTTGGTTTGTAATGATTCCATAATCTTTTCATAATGCATGTTTTCAGTGGTTTTAGTTAGGGTGCCAACGACCCGAGCCTGAGCCTTACACTGCTCGAGATCGACTCGTTAGGCTTTGCTAAAGAGGGCTCGATTCGAGACTATATTTTTGGGCTCGAGCTCGGCTAGTATACAGAAGTTGAAGCTCGAGATCAGCTCGAGCTCGGCTGGATATTAATTAATACATATAAGTTTCAAAAGAGTTAAAGTGAAAACTTAAAAGTACTCGAGGCCCGTTAAGGCTCGACGAGCCTAAACGATCTTCCTATTCAAGGCTCGAGCTTGGGCTCGATAACTAAACGAGCTTTATTTGAGGCTCGGCTCGGCTCGTTTCGAGCTTTTTATCAATTCGATCTCGAGTAGCTCGCGAGCAGCTCGGCTCGTTCGCACCCCTAGTTTTTATGGGTGATTATTGCACTTGAAGAAGATAATGATTGTGTAATTAGAGATAAATTAATTCCAATAATTTTCTTAATCGATGGTTATTTTTAATCGATGATTAAACAGGTTTAGCTGGTGGTTTAGTGTATGAAGATAATCTATTAGCAGCTGCTCCTGTTGGTCTCCTTGGCTTACTTCTACTTTTCCAGGTACATTTTCCACACTTTTGCTTAATATTTTTAACTTTTTTACTAAAAAGTTACTCTTTTTTACTAAAAAGTTACTCTTTTTTCGTAACTGTTTAATCGTATAGACTTAACCGTATGTCTTTTTTTATACAGACAACTAGAGTGAGGTTTGTCTTCGACGATGAAGCTCTGGTTTGGACCGCGAACCCTCTTGACTTAATACTGTTAATCGCTTATTCAAACAATAGATATTTTTAAAGTTTGTGTGTGTTTACATACTAAAGGAGGTGAAAGTAGGAAAAGAGCTCGAGGAGTCCGGTGAAAACGTGTTTGTTGGTGGTAAAAAACCGTTGGAAGTGAGTGTTTTCTTCCTGCATATATATTTTATATTTTGATCTAAATTTACAAAATAAACAGTTTACAGTTGCTACATGAACCGACATTATAACAGATATTCTACATTTGTAAACTGGGAGCTCTGGTGGCCAAATTTCCCAATTTTGGTTTACTTCAAAGAAACACAAACAAAACCCGAAGGACAAGTTCACTTTTTTCCGGTGATTTTTGTGAGTTTTCAGTTCATATCCGATTTTTTTGCTTTTTCCATGAACTTGCTTCAATAAGTTGTATGTTTTTTTCGTATGGTTATTATTAGAACGGGAAACAGTTATATGACGTTATGGTGGAACGGGCTGGGACTTCAAAGACAAGTGGCCCGAAGTAGTACCAGCGATAGGCTTTGAATAAAGTTGCATTGAATTCATGTGCATGGTTCTTAACAACTGACCAACACTTAATTTGTTATTTGATCATGCATAGCAATTTCCTAAATATGTTAGAAAGGGCATATGAGAACTTGTATATAATCATGGCAAACATAAAACATTATAGATACCCTTCTTTTTCGTACATGTTAAACATTAGTTTTAAGGTTTAACAACCTACGTTCTATGACAATCCGTTGTTTGATGTTTACCAAAACGTCATAACAGCAAACGAACTTTCTAGACCTTTAATCTAGAAAATTTGCCTGTGTAGAATCATTTCGGTATTGGGAGATATTGGGGGAGGGATTATTGTTATATAATCATTTAAGTAGAGAACTGTAGGAACCGTATATATACGCATACAAATTGTTGTATATAAGATACATAATATCTTTTTCTCTTCCACCACATCTGATCATGTATAAGCGTTCAGTGCGGTTCTCTACTTAAATATAGTATGGTTGCTCCATATAGAAGCAATTTTAGACGGTCTATAAGAACTGCATAAACACTTGTACTTATCGCTAATGTGTTATCAAAACGAATGCTTATTTTAGTCTTGTAATGCATTTAGAACAATCTGTCAGTTCATTTAAGGGCGCTCTTGAATGCAACATTAAATAGTTTGGATGCATCGTTAAGCCAAAATCTGAGTGACATAACGAGGATAATCAAACATTATACAGGAAACGAATAAGGACGCTGCTTATGTCATGTCAAAACATTCTGGCTTATAGACTGATTCAAGATGAACAGTCTCCCGATAGATAGATAGAGTGGGTTAGACTTCAAGAATAGAGGGAACGAGATCAATGTTTTGCTAAACTTTTCTCCTGTTTTCATTGAACTCAAAAACGGTTCTTACATACAAGATGCAAATGGAAAACTAACTATTGTAAACATGGGATAACGCATAACATGGAAGCGTGCAAAGATTGGTTTAGCATGGATATGTAAACGTGGGTATGCTATGCACATAATCGGAGTCTGGGTCGGGTTGCTTAGGCTGAGGTGGGTTTAGAGTCAGTGACCCGTATCATTGATTTTAGGACTTAAACTAAAAGATTGCAATTGGTTTAAGTTATAGTTGGTTTTTTGCATTGTGGAGATGGTCGCATGCTTCATTTCGAATATAAGTGCAAAGAATAAATATATCATACATGATACTACACTTCAACCATTCAAGCCGGCTCAGCGCTCACTATTGAGAAAACTATCACACTGCTAACTTTTGTATTGTGAGTTCCTTGATAGAAGTCGCTAATCTCTGGAACACCTTGAGGTTATGTCCCAATTTATCCTGTACAACACATTAAACCAATTATATACTTCCAGAAATCTCTCAACTAAGTTAATTACCCACAATAATCCAAACTCTTCCATTTTGTTAGTAAAATAGATCGCCGTTAAAAAAACATAACGGGGCTAAGTTTTTTTTTTCCAAATTACAAACAGATGTTTTCCGGCTTTTGATCAGAACGAGGATACGAGTCTATTGATGTAAAAGCTTACTTCGAAACAGTGCTCTAAACAACGAAAACGGAGCTTCAATTCGGGTGTTTGAACTTCTAATTAACAAAAATCAAGTCGTTTAGAGCACTGTTTCGAGGTACGTTTTACATCACTCGACTCGTACCCTCGTTCCGAGCCTGAAGGTTTGTAAATTGGAAAAAAACTCCGTTATGTTTTTTTAACGGCGGACTATTCTACAAGCAAAATGGAAGAGTTTGGAATATTGTGGGTAATTAACTGAGTTGGGATTATTATCGGCCAAAAAGAGCCGGTTCGGATTATTAAAATCCAATTTGCCTTTATTAATTTAAAGATTCTAAACCAAAGTAATAGTTCATACCTCTCTTAGCAATTCAAGTCTTTCTAAAATTGAAAGGAGCTTTGAACAAAATGAATCTAGGTCTTCTCCGGTTTGACTAGCATCGGATCATGCCAACAAGAAAAGTCAAAACTTGCAAAATAATATACATACAATCATCATACTAAAAAATGCTTTCTTCCAACAAACCTGTTCTGAAAATGGATGAGAAAAACGTTAAGCAAGTTCTCTGCGAGCAGAAGCAATAGAGTTATAAGCCGATCCCTGTTTCCTGCCACCCGACACATTTCCACCATTGCTATGTACCTCCTGCAAGCATCACCAAATACCATGTAAAATGGACATATTTGAAAAGAGTAAAATGCCATTTTCGCCCGAGGTTTGGCCAAAAATGGATGGAGTTAACGAGTTGGATGAAAATGGCAAAATTTTAAACCTTTTGGATCCAGATACGGAAAAACAAACCTTTGGACAAAAGTTACAAAACTGGCCAAACCTCACGGACGAAAATGGCATTTTACTCTTTAGAAAACAATACAACTCAAATCTATATAAAACATATGGTACCTTTTCTGAATATTGTCTGATGATGCTGCTTGATCTTCAGAAACACACATTTTAATAATTTCATCTACCTCTTGTCTCGGTAGTTCATTTATGTCTTGAATCTGAAACACAAAATAAACAAATTCAGTTGTATGCTGGCTGACATGGCAATTACAGATAAGCCAAATATGAATAAACAAATTCAGATGAGTGACCTTATTAAGCAATAAGGACTTTTCCTCAGCAGCATTTTCAAGAGCGGTGGTCACCGAGTTCAGAAGAAACCCGAGTAAGCTTAATGTCGGCTGCTGTTGTCCAGCTGGCGCACTATAGTCGGTAGAATTATTGGAAACCTGGTCAAATCACTTCGGTCAAACATGGGCAAGAATAGAGATGTTTATTAATTTTTTATTAAAATTGTGATATTAGAGTTTATACACACCTGAAGTCTCAATGATTTGTTTTTCACGAGAAAGTAGAGATAAGAGCTTAGGCTAAAGCATAGACGAAACACGCTTGATTCAGGTTTCTTCGGTTTCTGGAAATCATTTGGTCAGTAAAAGATATATTAGTAGGAATTATATGTTTACTTATAACAGATTGTATGTACTATAAATTTGCTATTTTGTAACATCAACCAACTTTTGCCCCTCAACTTTGGCATTAACCAACTTTTGCCCCTCAACTTCAATAATGACATGTTTAGCCCCTCAACTTTGGTAATTACATATTTAGCCCCTTAACTAAAACAACTTTAGCCTCTCAACTTTAATAATAAACTTTCGACCCGTTGCGGAGCGCAGGTGGCAAACAACTAGTAAGTATGAAGATGCTACTAATACAACTTACTGACTGAGCTGAAGAGAGAAATGTTGAGTCACGTGAGAAGAGAGTGTGCATCAATCCAAAAAGTCCTTGAACAAAACCGTACTCAGCTCCTTCCTCATATGGCCAAACCTAAAGGGTAGAAAACAAGACAAAAAATGAGAAAACGGGTAAATATCAAAAAGAAATCACAAAAGTTAGATTGGTATTAAAAATGACAAACCTTGCTAAGAATTCCAACAACAATATTCATTTGTTCCATTGCGAGTTCATCAGCATCAGTGATATCTTGGCGAAGTACTTGATCAAAAAGTAGTTGATGACCTTTGACAAAGTCAACTACTTCACGAACAATTTTATTCTTTACCTACAAAAACAAAAGAAAGAGTCGGTTAGTGTCATACACGTAATGTAGTAAAATTACTGATTCGACCAAACGAACCTCAAAAAATTCAGAAGTTTCAACCAATGAGGTCAAAGAGAACACCAAACGAAGTGAAGGAGAAACCACCATTCTTTGTCTGTGAACATCAGCAAATGAGTCTTTCCCAAAACTAGTGTCAAAACGCCTTATGTTTCCCTGTTTGATGTGTGATGAAGATTTGACTTTAGTTAATATCGTTTTTTGTTTAAGTAACTCGGAAAAAGGATATGATACTGACCTTAACTTGCATGTTTTGTGTCATGCATGAAGAAATATGCTCAAATGCACCCGTGGAGAAAAGAATCTGAGCCCCTGATTTACCATACTTGTGGCTGATTCTTAGTAATAGAGCAAGTTGTGCCTCAAGAGCGCACAACCGCTGTAATGGATCGATTGAATGCATACTATCCTAATTCATGAAAAAAAATATATGAAAATTTATTAAAATACATGAAAGGCAATAACGCAACTATAAAGACTGAATTTAATAGTTCAATAAATTCATATCAAACCTGATATGAAACATTGCTAATACTCATGAGGCAAGACCGCAGAAAGCCTCTACTTTGAAGTTGACTTAAGAAAAACTTCTCATGATCGATACAAATCAATGCATCCAGAACAAAGAGTGCCATTATCTTTCCAGATTCACTAGCTTGAGTGGCATCTTTAATGACCAAATCTAAAACCGATTGAGCTTCTTTTCTTATTATCGATAAGTTTGCACGTGCCAGCTCAGCCTGATCGTGATCAATCTAAAAATAAGAACAAACAAATTAGTGAAGATTGATATAAATATAAACCCACAATTTCATTCAATGATTAAATTTACACATTTGTCACCTTCTCAAGATCCAAATCTCCATTTTCTTCCTCGTCAACTAACAAAGACTGAAGAACAGTAGTAGGGACATCTGGATCAAGTACGTGCTGACAGGACTGGAAGTAGCTTAGAAGTAAAGTGTACTGGCTAAAAATTAAAAATAAAAAAAAATCAGAAAACATTAAACTAATAATTTATAACATAAAAAAGATATAATTAAAATAATACCGTCTCCTTAATGCTTCTGATGTATCATTTCTCAAGATCGCCATCATGATCTGATATAAGATAGAGTGACATGCACCATTCGACAGTCGTTTTGTCATAACATCAAGACATGTTACAGTGTCAGAGTTTAGTGCACTTGAGCTAATAAATCTCTCATCACGTAATTTTGCCATGCATGTAATTGAAACCTTGAAATTTAAATTATTCATAAGTTAAAATTATAGGAAAAGTAAAAGAACCCCATGATAATTAACTAAAATATTTCAATTACCCGTGTTAACATTAGTGCCATCTTTAACGAACAGTCTGGAGAACTAGAAGCATTTAAAGATGCTTCAAGCAACTGAAACAATATTTCAGATCGATTTTCCATGGAGGATAATCTTCTCGAAGCTGAAATCTGACAAAAAGAAGGTATTCGTACATTATTAATATAGATTAAAGTGTTGACAAATTTTCAAATAAAAGGGAATACAAGCTGCAAACAAACACGAACAAAACCTTGTTCGTGTCCGTTTGTTAAAGAAAGATATGTGTTCAGGAACTGTTTATGAACACTTACCGAACGAGATTTTATGTTCGTGTTCGTTTGTTAAGAAAAATGAACTTGTTCGTGTTCGTTTGTTAACTTTAGGCAACAAATGCAAACGAACGTTCATGAACACAAATGTAAACAAACGAACACAAGCAAGTGTTCATGAACATAATATATAATATATTCATACTTATTAAATATTTTATTTTTTTGGAACTTGGAAGTATTTAGATAAAATATAAAACTAAAAACACTAATAAACTATCGAACACAAACGGACATAAACAAACACATTACCGAACGTTCACGAACATAAATGAACAAACGTGGCCTATGTTCATGTTCGTTCATTTAATTAAACGAACGAAATTTCTTGTTCGTGTCCGTTTCTTTTAATAAAAGAACGAACACAAACAAACTACCCGCCAAACGGTTCACGAACTGTTCAGTTTGTTTGCAGCCCTAAATGCAATGATGATTTACCTCAACAACTTGTGACCATCCTGCTAACATATGAAGTTGAGCAGCCTGTTCTTCAAGGTTTTTGTTGTGTTTATATGCCCATCGAAGTAACTGTTGAACGGTATTCTTTACTTCATTTAGTTCAACTTCACTACCAAAGGAACTCAATTGTGGATTGTCAAAATTGCACTTCTGAAGATGTATAACCAGAGGAAACGCATTTATTACCAAGATGGAAAAGTGGTCAAAGTCGACGGAAACTGAAATGAAAATAGATACCTGCCAAAGTGCGTCTCGGAATGAATTTAAATCAATCAACCGATCATCTCGTTCTGAGTAGTAATAAACACCTCCTTTTTCGTTAGTTGTTGGATTCGCAAGTATATCATCAGCCTGTAAAAAGGAATTTAATCATATTTTAACCTAATTGTATTAAATGACTTAAGTGTAATGACTTAAGTGTAATGGAAACCTAGAGGATAATTTGGTGATTAATGATTACCATTCGTCCAATTTTTGTGTGAGAAAGAATCTCGGAATGCTTCATTGTTGTATCTGGGGACCTAAACTGGATTATCTCAAGCAATTCTAATACCTAAGAAAAGTCAAAATGAATTATTTTTAGAATAATAATCATAAATAGGGTGTAAACGAGCCGGACTACTTGAGATCGGCTCGAAAATAACTCAAAAAGAGCTCGAGCTTAAAAGTAAGCTTGTTCAGTACATGAGCCCGAGCCGGCTCGCGAGCCTAAGAAAGTCTAATATACATATCTAACTTTTAATTAACATACTAAATATATATATATATATATATATACACATACATATAATAATTATTATTTATAAAATTATGAAAAGATAACTAAATTTTATACATATGGGATCATTTCAAAAGTCTAAATAATTACAGAACTTTCAGAACTCCTAATAAACAATCATTTTATTATATTTTTTTTATTTAGGGCACTTTTATCATTTATTATTTGTATTTTTTTGTAATTGCATACATGTTAAGAGTAGTTTTATCACTTTTTATATGTAATATTATGATTACACATATGTAAACTACTCTTTAACATGTATGTAATCATAAAAATACATATAATAAATGATAAAAGTACCCTAAGTATAATATATATATAATATATATATATATATATATATATATATATATATACTGATTGTTTCTTAGTAGTTCTGAAAGTTCTGCGACTATTTAGAGTTCTGAAATGAACCCAACCCTATATATATGTGTGTGTGTTTGTGTATTATGTTAATATAAACAAGTAAACAAGCCAAGCTCGAGCTTTCACAAGTTAAACAAGCTCGAGCCTTGTTGAGCTTGGGATTGGCTCAGCTCGTTTGCACCACTAAATATTTTTAAACAAGCCAACAGGTGTAAAGAGTAAATTAAAAAAAGAGATATATACCTTACTCCTGCTGATGGCTCTGTTTGCAGCATCTTCAGGACTACTTTGAAGTAAAAGTAAATTATTGTCATTACAATATTCAGCTTCACCTTGACCAAACAGATGACCAATAATGCTGTGACACACTTCTCGATGATTGGATGATGTCACATTGCCTATGTGTAATTCAAGTGCTAAAAGCTTCAACAGCCATGCCCTCTGAACCAATGAAAAGAATACTTGAATGTTACACAAGTTCTATTTAGTTTTCTTAATCTATCGCAATAAGCACAAAGAAGTTGGTGAAACCTGATGCAGAGAACTGATTCGAAGTGGCTGAGTGTTATTTCTTTTTGGTAGTGGTGCAACGCCAATGTTATCCAAATGCTGTTGTAATAATTTAAAGAGTAAATCAGACAACTGCACAGTTATTTAAAATACTAAATACAGCTCCACTTTATAGGTTGACAGATTGTACCTTGACAAAAAATTGATACTTTTTTGTACTAAGCAGATCAATTGTAGGACCACTTGTAAGCGGATCTGAACATAATTCATAAAGCAGCTGCAAGAGATACAGAACTTTTCTTTTTAAGTAAGAAATAACAGACTACTAATTATTTAAATATCTAGAATTAATCAGGACTACATTACCTGAAACCCAAACTCGTGAAGCAAATAATTAACATCAGGCTTTGGCAGTGTTTCCAGGATATCAAGAATAACCTTCAAACAACTGAAACGATGTATTCAAAAAGAACAACGCATTACACATAAGATAATATAACTCAACTAACTATTTATTTATCATAAAGTTACCTGTAGTTAAATTTTGGCTGTAACACTGTCCTCTCTATAGGGGAATCAAGATCAAACCTCAAAAGGAAGTGTGTTATGTTGGGGGCTGGGTGACTAATGTTATCAATGAGAAGCTACAATGTAAAAAAATAAAAATAAGAATTTGAATTTGAATGATGTCAGCAAGATAAAAAGAGCAAAGATACTAACTTGCATTATAAGCACACCGAAATCGTCAGAACTGTTTTCTATGACTTGACTCCCTTCTGAGCTTATTTCAAGACAAGAAGCATAATCTTCAACCAGAAGACCAGCTGAGTTCGATTTTAGTAGTAATGGTACAAGCCCGACCATGCGAGAACTGTCATGAAAAAACAGGTCCCTCTCGGGTTTGATAATAAGCTGACTCACAAAAATGTTGCTCTCTTAAAAAAAAAATTACAGATGGTTATTGAGTTAAGAAACTGTTATATAACAATCCAACTCCTACAAAAAATTATTTAAAAGTTTTTTATGCCCTTTGAATAGGGATGATTTTATTTTCAACCCATTTAACATGTTTCCATTATGGCTAATATTTTAAATTTGACCCGTTAGAAAAATAGTAAAACATAAGTAGAACTGCCACTTCTAGTCACAAATGCACAAGATACATCATACATGAGCAAAACAATAGTGTATATCAGACGCATAGAGAAGAGTAAAATAAAAGCCAGAGATAATGAATAGCAAAGAATACCTTAGAATGGTCATTATCTTTATCGAGCATTGTTGAATTTGTGGGTGAAAATCATATCTGATATATTCCAACAATGCTACAATCTGATTATGATCTTGGGAAAGTATAACATCAAAAGGCTGCACAGATAAAACCAATCACAACTTATAAGTAAAAACTAAAAAACGGACCCATACGTTATATTTATGAGTCTTTGGAGGAAGAGGGATGACAGGAATGATAATAAACACTTTTTTAACAATGTGTAGTAACCTGGTAAATGGGGCGCCAAAATTCAGAAACTGATAAATCCTTCTCCAAAACCAAAAGTATGATTTCCAAAGATAAAAGCACGGCTTTTTCAAGAAGTAAACCGTAAGTATGATTGGTCCGGTCAGCGATTATGGCATCCACGCCAGGCAAAAGAATGCCCATTATATTTCTAAATACAGTCTTCCCACTCATGAAGTCCTGCAAACATCACAAATCAATAATTCGTATGAACATATATAATAAACAAATCAAAAAATCAGTTTACCTTGAGCAATTCTATGACAGGAAGCTGTGTCTGGAGTGGAGTTGACTGTGATGCAATGAGCTGAGATTGATTGACCACAATGTCAATATCTTCATCTTTTATGTCATACATACTCAATATCCTGTATATATTGCATATATTACGCCAAAATTAGTAGACAAACTAGAAATCAGCTAAATGATTTTACAGGTGAAACGACTTACATTTTAAAATGTTGGAGACATGCAACACCCAATTGCCATTTCTCAGATGGATCAGCATAAGCCCGTTGGGAAAAAGGCCCAAACGCATGATCATATATGAACCTAAAAATACCTATAAATCTTCTTCCCCTATCAGTTGTGTCCCTTTCATCAGCAATTAAAGCATTTAACAGATTGAGGAATGAGATGGTGGAGGGATAATGTTCACTTCTTGCTTCTACGTCGTTTAACTCAAATCTCATATCATAAACCTGCTATTACATATCAAAGTGTTTAATTTGCAGTCACATTTTTAAATGGTATTTTATAAAACACAAACAAGTTACCTGGGTACCCATCATTTGCCCAACTTGGGATCCAACAACTACCGGTAAATCGTACTGCTCAAGGAATCCCCAAATGGTATCTTTCAAGTTTGGGGAAACATCGATGAAAGTTGATATCGAAGTGCGTAAAGCACCCTACAACGCAACAAACGACATAAGAAAACAAAAAGAATACTAAGAACTGTAGTAGCAGAGATGAACATACCTTCAGATAAGGGGGTACATTTTCATAACTAAGAAGTTTAAATAACGGTTCAATGTCAGGAAACCATGTATTTCTTTCAATAGGGTTCCCATTTTCCACCACCTATCAACCATAAGAAAAGAACATTGCATGAAGGTTAGTCAAAAAGAGCAAAATTTTGACCAAGAAATAGACTGATATATATTACATAAGTAGGCTAAAACACCTTGCGGAGAACACATAGATACGCAACAAGAGCTTTTGCGTCACCCTCTTGAATCTCTGGTAATATCGGACCCGCATTTTGAAGGACTTGCTTGAATTTCTCCTCATATATAGACAAACAATCAAACAAAGTGCTCCATGAAATAGACCGAAACGTTCTGCCCTGCAATAATTCATATACTTTGGAAGCACCTTCTTCGCTTGAAGCCTGAAAGTTGAAAATTTAAACATGGAAACTAAATCATTGACCACAAGAACATTGTAAATACGTCAAAAACCAAGGTTACAAATTCAACTACCAGTGTACTAAGCATCTTCAAGAATGCCACAAGTGTCTGGAAATTATTGTGATCCTCTCCAGAAAATGTTACGAATGTCCATAAGACATCATTGCCAGATAAAAGTTCAGGTTCTTTCTGTGGTAAAAAAAATCAAATTGTTAAGTAAAATAATCAAGAGCTGGAATAAACAAACAGATTCAAAGTATACTGACCTCATATATTTCACCAACAAACTCCATAAGTGAGACAAAAGTTTGAGGGGCGGATTCGGCATTTTGCTGAGAAGGTGTGGCCTTCTCCTTTGTTTCTTTCACCTACCAACCATGTGAAGAAACATCATATCAAGAACATAAAAGTTAATAAATTATGAATTATCAAGGAACATGAATATGACTAACCTTGTCTCTTGCAAGTGGATGAGATAGAAAAGATGTTACCAGCTTGTGTAAGTAAGCATTATAGATGTAGATCATATCTTCATCATCATTCTGTGAAGTATACCCACATGAAGTTACACTGATAAATAAAGAGTAAAATGCCATTTTTGTCCTTGAGGCTTGGCCAGTTTTGCAACTTTCATCCAAAGGTTTGTTTTTCCACATCTAGGTCCAAAAGGTTTAAAATCTTGCCATTTATCCGGCTCGCTAACTTCTTCCAATTTTTCTCCGTTATCTCAGGGGCATTTTCGTCTTTTTTGTTAGCTTAAAAGGGCAATTCAGTCTTTTTCACTTTATGTGCAAGTATTTACCATAGTGTACAAAGGAGTCCTTAAGTGAAAAAGACCAAATTGGCCTTTAAGTTAACAAAAAAGCCGAAAATACCCCTGACTAAACAGAGAAAGATAGATGGAGTTAACGAGATGGATGAAATGGCAAGATTTCAAATCTTTTGGATCCAAATGCGGAAAAACAAGCCTTTGGACGAAAATCGCAAAACTGGC
Source organism: Scalesia atractyloides (assembly GCA_947069175.1). Lineage (NCBI taxonomy): Eukaryota > Viridiplantae > Streptophyta > Magnoliopsida > Asterales > Asteraceae > Scalesia > Scalesia atractyloides. The sequence continues at coordinate 101,517,955 of CAMTDV010000026.1, forward strand.
CAAACCTCTGATATGAAAATGGCATTTTATGCCCTATTTTAATATTTAACTTCTCTTCTTAAGGTTCCAGAAAAAAAAACAACATTTAACAAAAAAAAAGAACCTGGTAAGCTGGCGTTCGAAGAACTTTATCAATCAGAAACTGAAAAACATTATTTGAGAAAACAACTTCGAGGCATGAATTTATATTTCTCCCATCGTTATTTATCTCACTTGCATCAGTTACATCTTGTAAAATCATCAAATGCACGGCCCATGCAAGTCTAACACAATGCATACATCCCTCAATTATCTGATTGTTTCCAATAGCCAACACCTATTAAAAATAATTGAAAAAATAGTGCTAACAGTTCCGAGTTAAGGCTTTAAAAATATTAATAACAGAGTACAAAAAGGTTTTGCACTTACAGTTTCATGGAAATCACGCCTGAATGAAGCATCACGTGACAAGATAGACATTTCCTCTGGTGATGCACTAAGAGCATCTGATATCAAAGAAATTATAAGAGAGAAAAGAAGGCTAAATGTGATCTGCAATACATAAAAGTTTAACCAGTTACTATGAAAAAAAAAGGAAAAAGATATAAAAAAAAGTTATAAACATACCTGGTTCTTTACAATGTCGGTTACTGCCACTGATGTCCCCTGCACTATCTTTCAAAGTTGTAAAAATATCTTTTACATCTATTGGACCTGGAAGCAAAATAAAATATATTTTTTGGTTAAAATACAACATAATGATACCAAGGGCACTGTCATCACTATGACACTATATAATCTCACGTGTTTACTTAACAATTCAAACAAAAAGAAATAGAAACTATTATTAAATAGCTTACTTGCACGTACAACCAGCAGTGATAGAACAAGACAGTGACTAAGAATGAGTCTTTCCCTACAAACAACAGCCCGTCTTTCCACAAGAGCGCCTCTTGAGTCCAGAATATAGCGCTCGGAGTTAGGCCCACCCAAACCAGCTGGTTCTTCTCGATTGAGTTCCTAAAAGTAATAACCGACATTTTGACTCACAGATAACCTAGAGGCAAAATTCACAGAAATATAAAAGCAACAAAAGATGACAAAAACAATACCTTTATAAGAGATATTAGCCTTTGGCGAAGCCCGGAATTGATTAGATCTTCAACATATTTTAAAATGTCAGCTTGAAGATCGGCCTCAAGTCCCTGATCAAGCACAATTGCCTACAATATACAAACGATAACATGTCAAAGAAAAGGAAAAGAAACTAACTGGTGGATGATGAAAGATGGAACGATACCCGTAACAGTGTATAAAGTGCTGTTATTAAGTCTCGTCTCTCTGTATACCAAAGCCCTGATGTAAGGCGTAAAATATCCAATGGACCCCGTCCTTGTAATCCCCACTAAATAGATTTGATGCAGTTGTACCAATCAGATATGAGAATATAATTCAAATACACTGAATGAATAGATTGTAAGTGAAAGTCTACCTCTTGATTAGCAGAAACAAGAAGTCTCACACAGTCTATTTCATTGAGATGAAGATCATCACTCAGCTTGAGAGCCTATATTGCAAGGGGTTGTACTTATATGGTTAAACTGATCAATTGCTGGCAAAATAACTGACTTCTCAAAAATATTCAGACCATCCTAACTTTGTCAATTTGACCAGAAGTTGACTTTCTTCTTTACACGTAAACTAAAAGAGACCAACAGTTGAAGCGTGTGAACTTACAATTTGAACATCCTGATCATCAAGTGGGATTAGCCCTGAATCAGGAAGCCTGACTTCTTTAGACTCAACTTGTGCTCTGTCAGAGGCCTTCGCAGGCTACATACAAAATTTTATAACAAATACACATAAGTGTTAAGAAACAGCAAACTTACAGTTTACAAGTCTTAACATAGTACGAATCAATCTGAATACTTAAGCAGCCGTAAGCCCATAACTAAATCAGTCCATGTAATAATCACAACGAATGCGTGTCACATAAATGTACATTACAAGCACTCAAAGCAAAACAAACTGATAACTTCAACTCTTCTCTTTCTATTTTTATCCTAAATTTTAAACAAATATGCATAACCGCGAAGAAACAACAAACTGACAAACTATACACTCTAGCATAATATAAATCAATCTGAATACTTAAGCGGCAATAACTAAATCAATCTATGTAATAATCACCACAAATATGTGTCACAGAACTGTACATTACAAGCACTTGACACAATAACTCAACTTCCCTCTTAGTCTCTTTCTATTTCTATCATTATACTGAAAACCTTGATATATATAGACCTTACTGTTTTCAAAACAACTATTCAAATATGCAATGTCCTCTCAGAACTATAACATATAACCTATCCAATAGACCTAATTACAGAACTAACTAACAGATGTAACAAACTCAACTAACTATGCCCTTGCTATACATACAATATACACACTACTAGCTATAATAGCTACAATCAGCGTACATACGAAACAAAACAATACAGATACTACATTACTTAAGCATAATAACATAAAATAGAACAGAAATCGGTACCGGAAATGACAGGAGAGACCGGAGCGAGGGGAGAGAGTGACGAATGGCGTGAATGAGCTCAATCCGCTGCGACGGCGATGGAGTGGAGCCTAAGAGCGTGGACTCGATGGTGGAGAGCAGTTGCTTGGCGGAAACCATCGCCGATTCCGGCGGTCGTAGGGTGCGTTTTCCGACGAGGTAGAAAGGCGGGAAAGTGCCCTGGTTTGGTTTAGAGGAGAACGAAGGAGGGTTTCAAGGGTTTTGTGTTAACGCCGGTGGTGGTTTAGGAGCGTCGTGCTTAAGTGTTGAAATAAAAATTATATTTTTACGCTTATTAACCAATATATATATATATATATAAGGGGCGGACATACCTTAGACGCAGATTGGCGCTCCAACGGTAGTGTAAATTTGGAAAAATTTAAACTTTTTTTGACATTTTTTCGATTTCATTACCTTTTTTTTATAAAACGTTACCTCTACGAATATTTTCTAGATCCGCCACTGATATATATATTTATATATATACACACACAATACTTATACGCTTATTAATCAAGCTTGGTTAAACAAAAGGAACTAAAATTGTAGATGTTAGCCCTACCGAGTTATTGGGTTTCTTATCGGCGATGTTAATTTGTCAACTTTGTTACGGACTATAGTAGTTTGTCTAAAAGGCACAAAGTTAGACATTATGTTATATCGTTGATTGTTAATAATAAGTATTACAAAATTTACAATCAATGATTACTAAAAAGTAATATATCTAAACATATTAACTTGTATCAACATTTGTTAGACTGAGCATAACGCGTATAAAGCGCGTTTATTTTAACTTGCAGCTCAGCCAGTTTCTCGCGTCTCTTTGCATTCGTTTGGATACTTTTTCGTTTATCCTACGGTCTGACTTTATTATTGTCCCAGAATGCGCCCAAAGTGTTCAAAAATGTTAGCTTCTTTATTCGACTTGACATTTTAAACCTATAAATTGATGCATAAGTTGGAATATGTTTTAACGTTTTTTTAACACAACAAAACAAAATATCGCAAACTACTTTTGTATCAAGAAAAAGAAGACTCGTACACATCACTTTTAGCATTATGTTTCTTTGATGTTAATCATCATTACCAATAAAGACGTCAATCTGGTATAAAGTAGGGGGCCACATAAAGAGACAATAACATTTTGACACAAACACTAAAGTGTAGTCTTTAGGCTTAGAAATCTTAGTTTAACCGGTCGTTTGTAATAGGCCATCACAGTTTAGTAAACCAAGATCTTATACATCATAGCCTTTTTACACGTGACGCAACAGTAACATAATTACCAACATTAAGCTTGCATGTTTATATACAATCAATTAGCAACATGTCAAATGCATGTAAAGCTATTAACGCTCAGAGACACAACACAGCTACAATAAGTATTGCCATGCCATAGGACATGTACCATCATAGCCAACAAATCGAAACAATATATTCAATCTCGGATGATGACAGAGCCACCTTCATCGAAACCAAACCAATAAGCATCTGGTACAAACAATAAATGCACTAACATGTTACTGATATATATAGTACATAAACACACAATCCGGATATGGATACATATACACACCATTACATAGCAAACAAAATGTTGCTAAATGGTAATATGCAGATCAAACTGCATGTTTTCATAGCCATAAACAAACACAAATAAAGCTCAGTATCTTTAGTAGGCTGCAACAAAAAGTGTCAAATCAAAAATGAAGAGCCATCATAGCCACACTCACATATGACCATCAAAGCATCATCATCGAGACCAAAGAAGCATGCAATAACCAAAATAAAGTCTTTTAAATGTATATAAGACTTGTTGCACCAAAAAAAGTCTGGGATGGACAACCAAGTATCACTGTCATCGAAACCGACTCATAAAGCAACCAAATCGGAATTAAACAAAGTTCACAACAAACCACCAAAAAAATGTTACATCAAAACAACTTCATCACAAAGCAACAACAACATATCAGAATAACCACATTACCATGGGGTTACAAATAACCGCGTTTACATCTAAAACCACATGCACCGACATTAAAGTACCACACCAAAAGAACATCGGGAAATATAACCAAAACAAACACATCATGCTAGCTACTAAAAGGAACCGAGCAAAAAGTTAACCATCAGCGAAACAAATCCAAAAGAAAACATAACGCCGCCCGGTCAAAGAAGCTAACCAAAAAGCTATGCGACAAAGAGAGGAAGGAGGCAAAGAGGGAGGCGGTGGTGATGTGAGAGAATCATGTGCTTCAAATGAAGCAACTCCACCCGTAAAACACACTTAAACACCCAAAACAAATACAACACAATAAGCCCAATTTACAAGTTACAACCACCAAAAACACAAACAAACCAATAAGCATAGGGTTTATAAACACCAAATGCAAAAACATATGGCTAATTGATAGTATATAAATATAATAGCAATACTTTTAATCTTAAAGCATTTTTTGGTAGATGTTTTTATGTGCTCCCGATTTGCCCCACCAATTAATTTATCTTTTCAACCCACCCACAAAACATTAAAAACACTCACTTCTCTCTTCTTCCTTCTCTCCTCTAATCACACTTACATACTTGTTTTTTAAGAAAAGCTAAATCACACAATATCCCTTCCACATAACACGCTCCACGCCATCCTCGCTCTCCTAAAAAACACCATCAAAAACATATATCGTGTGCGCTCTAAGTTCTTTTACGTATTCATAGTGGTGGAGCCAAGATCTTTTTCTAATGGTGTCATTATTATTTTTCGATACTAGGGTTGTAGTCACAATTCTCAGATCGTGTCGGTTGATTCTGGTCGAAATACATAAGAAAAACTTATATCATAATAAAATTACAATGTTATTGAAAATAACAAAAAAGTCATTAGATATATATAAAAAAAATACATTTTATAGTATCAACCCTTGTCCCTCATGGCTTCGCCTTGTCCTAAATCACTAAATCTCATGACCCTGGTGGCTTATCTTGAGTCATTTGACGATCGATTTTGCATCGGAATCCTATTAAGAACCAATCATTCAATCAATCGGCCTCTGTCCCTCAGTCCCTCCCTCACATGTGACTGTTTGATTTTGACTGCGATTCAAGAAACAAGGATTCACGCAGTTTTTTTTTAAATTTAGGTTTAACAATTTAATTAACTAATTGGATATGGACTATAATACGACTGGGTTAAAACGTTGGAAAAATCAAAATGATTTAAAGTTTACTATTTAAAAATTAACTAATTGGGCTTAATTTTTAAACTAAAAATTTGTTTGTTATTTAAAACATTTAGAAAAAAAAATACATAGGTATCGCCCGTAAAAATAGATCGGTGTCGCTCGTAAAAAAGAATGGTGTTCCTTTACATGATACATATAAAACACAAATTTGAATGATGTCGGGCGACCCCGTTGTAGAGTATGTGGCTCCGCCACTGGATATTCATACCGGTCGAAATAGTTCTCTTATATCCTACCATAAGTTGAATCCTACTTCTAATAAATGATTCCAAATGTCACGTGTCAACACTATATCATCCCTCGTAAAATCGTTTCTAATCAAAATTATTTTTTTATTATTTTTTAAATCGGATTAATATCAAATGATGACAAAAGTGTTTATTTTAAAATCATTAACTTAATATCCGTTCTTACTTCAAATATACCTTTAAGTTTGACCAATATTTTTTTCTTAGATTAGATATTTATCCGCCCTAAAGGTTATTATTATAAATAATTATAAATGTATATAAACAAAATAATTAATAAATAACAAACAAGCTTGAGTCGGATTCGAGCTTGAAAAGCTACTCACAAGTTGAACTAGAGCTTGAAAAGCTAATCACGAATTGAGATTGAGTTTGGAAAGCTACCTATGGATCGAGGTCAAGCTTTAGAAAGGGATCTCTAAACAAGTCAAACTAGAGCTCGAGCTTAGACGAGCTCGATCTGAGCTCGTTTACACCCAATAAGTACCAACAGGTGGCCAACAACAATATCTAACTATATTCTAAAAAGGAATCAACATACACTTCAACTGTTATACTGACAATTGGACAAACATTCTACACTCATTTCCACTAGGAGCATCAATAAATACCATGAATCATAAACATGCAAACCAAGTGACAAAATCAAAACATAAAAAGATTGCATCAAATCTAAGAACTTGACTCATTTTTCCTTGATCCATCAACACCATTACTTTCCTCCAAAAGCTTACCAGCAGTGGCGGATCTAGAAAATATTCGAAGGGGTAACATTTTATAAGAAAAGGGGTAATGAAATCGAAAAAAGTCAAAAAAAGGTTTTCCAAAATTTACACTACCGCTGAGCGCCAAGGGGTAGCGGAGGCTACCTCTCCGACTAAGGTAGATCCGCCCCTGCTTACCAGCCTCTTCAATAGGCTTCATTTCAGCTTCTTAAGCCTTAAGTGCTTGCAACTTTGCATGATTATAGCAAGCTACACCAAAGAAAGCAATCGCGTAACCAAATAGATTAATTGGTGTAACCGTATCCTTAACCACAGACCATGAAAACACAATCAACAACCAATCTTTAACACACACGCGACATTCAGAGTCAAAGTAGACGTCTTCCCAACAAGCGAAAACACCTCAAGATTCAAACCGAACGCGCAAAAAGAATTTAGTCTCAAACAACGTAAATAATATTATTAAAAAAAGCGTGGACGGCAGGATTCGAACCTGCGCGGGCAGAGCCCACATGATTTCTAGTCATGCCCGATAACCACTCCGGCACGTCCACTTGTTATGCTTTTTGTACCATACTTTTTTACTAGATATGATACAGTGACACAGTGTTGTCTTTATGTATTCAACTATTTTACATATTTTTATACCGATATTTAACTTGATGATTTTGGTAAGACTTTATAAAAACAAGTTAACAAACTCAAATGAAAAGGATTTAAATAACGAAGTATCACTATCCAGTGGCAGATCTAGAAAATCCGTATAGGGGTAACTTTTCAATGAAAAGGGGTAACGAAATCGAAAAAACGTTAAATTTTTCCAAAATTTACACTACCGTTGGAGCGTCAAGGGGCAACGTAGGTTACCCCTTCTATCACTCTAGGTCCGCCCTTGTCACTATCAAGGTATTAATATAGAAGAAAAGCCACATTTAACTCAATTTCGACTCGAAAATTCATAAAGAATCAACTAACCCGAGCTAAACTATACGACTGTTCTAACTCTAGAAACTATATGTTTATATATTTAATTATGACATTTGCATATATCGTTTTGAACTTAGTGTTTGTAACCAAGATGCATCTTATTGTACAATTCTTGTGTCGTACACGATATATATTTTGCCGCTTTAATTATTTAAAATCTAGTAAATTCTTATAAAAATTCAAACTGATCATGTCGTTCTCAACTTCTAATATCTTTGTTATCATCAAATATGATTATGTACATTTCAATCACTTTCTAAGCTTTTTAGATTCGATTTTGCATCTTGTTTTCCACCACTAATTATGATCAATGCCATTAGGGGCGGATGTACCATTGTATGGGGTAGCCTCCGCTACCCCTTGGCGCTCCAGCGGTAGTGTAAATTTTGGAAAAAATTTGACGTTTTTTCGATTTCGTTACCCTTTTCTTTAAAATGTTACCCCTATGAAAGTTTTCTAGATCCGCCACTGAATGTCATACAGCAGACAACCCAACTTTATATCTTTTTGCTTGTATTTACTTATTCTTGAAATCTTTTATTGATATTGCATATAATTGCTTTAGTATAAAGAAACTTGGATCAAGTAGTGTTGAGATAATTGGTACAAATAATGTAAATCATCATTAGTGATCATGATTTGGTTTAAAATTTAAGCTGTAACAACCCAATCATCGGTTTGATTTCACAACCAACTTATAAAATAAATCACAATACGCTTTATGCTCACGAATACTGGTTTAAAAGATTTGGAAACACAAATAGAAAAACAAACAAATAACCGCGACAACAATGGGAGACAACATAAACCTTGAGCTGCCTTCATTACTAGTCATTGAACATGCAATGACAGCCCCGTGACCCCACATGCGCGTCCAAGTGCTTGCTTTGAAGGAAAAAAGACTACGCTAGTACGCTACGCTCTGCCAAAACAATTGTAAATGATTAACAAAGGTGAAATCAAACTCTAGATGTGCAATGATGTTGACAATTGAAATTGATAAATTATTGAACATACGAAGATGATCAAATAATCCAAGAACCAATGAATCGTAAGCATCATATTCAATGAACCTTTAAAACTTATATGATGCCCGTCTACCTGCAATTAGCCTGTAATCGTCTTGCATCATGATACATGAGTTTATTCATCATTTGATTCCAATGCTTATAAAATCTTCATTTGAATTTGTAAGCATTGGGTTAAAGAAACATCCAAGTGTTTCGAAAAAGAGCTAACAAATGTTGTGTAGACGGGCCGATGTTCAAAAGGTTGATGCGAAAAAAACGTTTTTTCAAAATATAAAACGATGCCCGTCTACCTGTCATTAGCCTATAATCGTCTTGCATCATGATACATGAGTTTATTCATCATTTGAATCCAACGCTTATAAAATCTTCATTTGAATTTGTAAACATTGGGTTAAAGAAACATCCAAGTGTTTCGAGATAGAGCTAACAAATGTTGTGTAGACGGGCCGATGTTCAAAAGGTTAATGGGAAAAAAAAAACGTTTTTTTAAAAATATATTTGAATCCAACGCTTATAAAATTTTCATTTGAATTTGTAAACATTGGGTTAAAGAAACATCCAAGTGTTTCGAGATAGAGCTAATAAATGTTGTGTAGACGGGACGATGTTCAAAAGGTTGATGGGAAAAAAAACGTTTTTTTTTTTAAATATAAAACGTGGACAGCAGGATTCGAACCTGTGCGGGCAGAGCCCACATGATTTCTAGTCATGCCCGATAACCACACCGGCACATCCACCTGTTATGGTCTTTTTGACAAACTTATTTACTAGAAGTATTATAGAGTGACACAGTAGTATTATGTGTATTTATTCAGCTATATTTATATATCCCACTAGGGGCGGACCTACCTTAGGGGAAGGGGTAGCCTGACGCTCCGGCGGTAGTGTAACTTTTGGAAAAAGTTGACCTTTTTTTGACGTTTTAACGATTTCGTTACCCATTTTTTATAAAACGTTATCTCTACGAAGATTTTCTAGATCCGCCATTGTATCCCACCGTCTCCAAACTATACCAATAGTTTTGCTATTTGTGAGATTTAAGAGGTACGATTTTAGTAGTTATATTCAACTATTTTACATATTTATCTACCAGTATTTAATTTGATGATTTTTTTAGAGTTTATAATAAGTTAACAAACTCAAATTGAAAAGGTTTTAAGTAACAAAGTATCAAGCTATCAATTATATAAGAAAAGGGCAAGGATGACAATAAGTGAGCCACGTTTAACTCAAATTTGACTCGAAATTTCATACGAGTCAACTACCCTGAGCTAAATCAAATTTAATAGAGTTTTTGATGAGATTGAGAATGAATTACGACTCCAGAAGCTATACGTTTATTTAGTTATGACAATTGCATTTACGACATTAAACTTAATTTTTGTATCCGACATGCAATCTTATTTTACAATTCTTGTGTATTAGTATATTGTCGTATGATTATTTACAATTGGATAAATTCTGAAAATTTCGGTGGTTCTCAACATCTAGGTGATACCATCGTTATCATCGAAAACCACTTTCTAAGCTTTTGGATTCGATTTTGCATTTTGTTGATCGGAGTAATACAACACAACTTTATATCTTTTTGTTTGTATCTCCGGTGAAAGAGTAGTCCGGGTACAACGAAGCACACCTGGTATGTAAGCGAATACGGATCATGTGGGTTTGCACTGATCCACTTTAGAGTTGTCGAGTGACAATTGCTCCATCTATTTAGAAAGGACGTAAGGGGTACTCTTTTTATCTGATGTGCTCTATATTATTGTGTCCTGTTCCTCAAGGAGTGTTATTCTAAAAAGCGTTTATTGGTATTGCAAATGGTTACTATCGTTGAAAGAAACTTTGATCATGTAATCCTTACAAATTATACATAGCAATAGTTAGTGTTAATAACTTCATTTAAGCTCTAATCGGTTTGATTTTGCAGTCGGCTTTTTAATTAAAAAAAAACACACCTTTAAAACACAAATATAAGAAAGATCTATCCATCTTTAAAAGACAATGCATGTTCTTAACAAACACTCATGAAAATAAACAAAAGCAGCACATAAAAAACACTACACTGTTACATAAAACTAGAAGTCATTGTGTTGACAATGCAAAAATGCATAATATTGCAGACATAAAATCTCAATACAATAAAGATAGTTTTATAGGAAAAGAAAGATCAAAGCCTCTAATCAAGAAAGGCCCATCACACCGAATTTCCATATTTCATCTTTTTAAATCAGAAGTTTCTCAATCGCATCCTGCAAACAAACGAAAACACTTTAGAACATATTCGTGCAAAAAAAAAAAGACAAAATCCCGACACTGATGGAAGATAATAAGAACCTTGAGTTGTTGTATTTGAGATCTCAGTTGACTGCCTTCATTACTGGTCACTGAACATGCAATGACAGCACGTGTGACCCCACATGCGCGCCCAAGTGCTTGCTTTGAAGGAACAAACACGTACGGTACGTTCTGTCGAAACAGTTGTAAATGATTAATACCATTACAATCAAAATTGAGATGTTTACATCGATGTTTTGGTTGACATACAATGACGACAGAATAATTCAAGAACGAATTAGTTGCTTATAATTCAAGATTCTTGATTTTTCATGATTTTTAATGTGAAAGCATCAAATTCAAGTGAATCTTTATATCATGTTAATCCAATGCTAAAATGATTAGAACAGTAGATTGGTACCCACAAATATCAAATGCTTAAAAGAATTGAAGCCAGGTGATTTTTACTCAGTAAAAATCTTGATTTTTTTCATTATTATAATACAAGTATAACAACATCAAAACTTTGGATTCTTTTCATCATTCTAATCTAATGATAGAAATTAAAGACAGTTTGATAAATACCGGCAAAAATATCTTGATTTTTCATCATTATAAAAAAAGCCACATGATTTGTGTATTTTTTCTTCTTTTAACCTTTTTTAACGACCGACGACGTACCAGCTTAACATAAAAAGTAATGCTGATGAATGTATATGCAAACTATCTTCATTATAATTGAATATGCATCATATCAAAAAAAAATATTATATACCTTGTCTTCAGCAAGAAGAGGAAGATGAAGAATAATTTCGAGAGGCTCAGCATCGGCTGCCATCACTACGAACTCAGATATACCCCTGTTAAGGGTCTTTGTAGCTGTAAATAAAAAATTAAAACAAAATATTAGTGTCATTAATAGCAGACACTAAAAGATAACATTCTGACCAAACCTGACTATCTATTACTTAAAAGATCCAAACATAAAGAAACTAATATTCATTTAAATGGCAAAAGACATTCAAACAAGTACAACATATAGCATTCATATATATTTTCCATGGGTCATTCAACAATTTATTTTTAACAATTTTAACAATTGACATTGATGAAATATCAGGTAGCCAATTAAGATAAAACAACTCCAGAAATATTAGGCTACTCGGTGTAGGTGACGGGCCTCTCTCCAGGATGACCCGCCACGTCAGCAAACGCGTCAAAGACCTTGGAGGACGCCCCTCCAGGGATGGAAGCTTGGAAATGGGTGACGACCCGCCATGTCAGCAAACGCGTCAGAGACCTTAAGGGACTTTCAAGTTATAGAGAGAGAAAAAGAGTTTCTCCGGCAAGAACCTTGTGGCCAGTTTTTGCTTCTCCGGTAAGGCCCTTGCGACCAGTATATCCGCGTACACACACTTGTTCTACCGGCACTGCCATTACCACTACAACACAACCACCTAGGCCTCTATTCCTATCTTTCCACCGCTGCTGGTCAACCCTCCGACTGCTTCCCTTGGCCAGAATAGTTTCTCTGCCGTCAGGAGATGCCGTAGGTTGCCTTTTTTTACCTGCTGCTGTCTTATCCTTCGTTCTCTCTCACCCTCTCCTTCACACACGTACCTGCCCCTCCACCTTCATCGTCACCGCCACGGCACCTCCACATGCCACCGTCACATCCCACATGGCATCAATAACACCATCTATCATTCTCTTTTTATCTCTCTACACGTTTGTACCAGTTAAACCCTAGATCCGGCCGTCAAGCTAGGTTTCCGGCAAACCTCCGGCGACCCGATCTGACCTTGCATGTCTTATTTTGATGCGGATCGGCATCTTTAAAGTACAACTCCAAATCTCTAGCTCGTTTCAACGGCTATATTTTTAAAATAAATTAAACAATTCGCCCCGTCCCTAACGTCCGCAGGGGGACTCCCGCGACGCCGACGCGCCACCCGGCGCGGTGTTGGGGGGCGTCGTCAACCAAAGCCGGGCCTAGACGGCCCCCCACACCGAGTGGCCTTAGCTTAAATCTAATTTCTACAAAATCTATGGACACAAATTCATCTAATTACCATTTTCTACTTTGAATGTTATACAAATCCCTACTTCACAAACATTTTAAAAACAAAAATATGTAAAAAGAAACAAAAATAAATTTCAAAAAACAACAAACGTTGACCAAACAAATACCAACATTTGACCTACACAAAATCTCCATAAACACAAGCAAATCAACTCCCACAATCAAAAGAAACATACCCATGTGTCTACGATCATCAAAACATATGAAAGCTGCCTTTTAAAGGCTAAAAACCATACCTTCATTAGCACCCTTTTTAAGCTGCTTATAATTAGCAGCTTGTTGAACAAGATCCAATATTGTTATGGTAAGCTGAGCATCAGCCAGTGGGTATGCTTTCGGGTTCACAGCTTCTCCTGTCTGCAACAACAAATCAAGATTATCAACAACAAATTCGAACTCTAATGAATTAAAACATGAAAAATTGGTATAAAAATGTGAACTTTTTGAGATGGGTACCATCTTTTCGGCGAATTGAAGCAGGGAGGCTATTAGGGTTTTGGGTTTTACAACTTTTTTTTGGGTGTGTAAAAGAGAACGGTGTGAGGGTTTAAAGGGATGCTTTTAGGTTTTTTTGGGTGCTAAGGGTATTTTGGTCCTTTTGTGGATTGGGTTGTAACGGTGTCGTTTTGTGTTTAGGACAATTTGGCAAGTTGCTCATTTGATTTTGATTGTTTGTTTGTGATTCTTGTGATTGACTTTCTAACTTTAAATGTTAAGGAAGTCGTTTTTTACTCTTAAATGAGTTAAATAAGAATCATTATTATCAATGGCGGATCTAGAAAATTTTCGTAGGGGTAACGTTTTATAAAAAAGGGTAATGAAATCAAAAAAACATCAAAAAAGGTCAAATTTTTCAAAATTTACACTATCGCCTAAGTACTAAGTGGTAGCGGAGGCTACTCCTTCCCCTAAGGTAGGTCTGCCCCTAATTATTATAGTAACAAACTTATGTTAAATTGGTGTAGATGGTGTGACTGATACCCTTATTCTAGGGTTGGACCTTCCAATGAGTTTCTTGGGACGTATACAACTTTTATTTTGGTTGAGAAGACGAAGAACGACACAACACCACCATCCAAACCATTTTCCAACCATAATGGCCTTCTTGCATTGCGACAAAAGTTGAGCATTCAAAGTTGGGTTGGGCGCTGACTAGCGCTCAAGTGACCCCAACCTCCTGGTTAACATCGTCTGGTGACCATGGACGCACAAACCACCTGATTAAATAGGTTTCTAAGAATGGTATTACAATCAACGTTAGTTTGTTCTTCCCTCGTCTTGTTACTAGCATGGACTTCTTTGGTCCTTCTTCTCTTTTTTCCGTTATAGATTCGATGTGTGTTAACGACACTTAACACTTACATCCCCAAAATGTATTTAATGAACTTTTAAACTTACATTTTTAAAATAACAAATTTCAATTTCATCTCCTTCTAGTGTAATTGCTTACATTTACAACATGTATGTGATAACTTTTTATTCTTTTTCACTAATGTATTTATTTTGAAAGCATTGTATGGTGAAGATGTTTCATGGTTTGAATGTGAGCAATGGGTCTCGTTAAAGATGAAGACCGAAAATATGGTATTGTCGGAAAATATAACCGGTGAAAATACTCTGGACGAAGAAGAAGGTGATCCGTGATCTCAAAATGTCACTAAAGAAGATTGTTAAATGGTAACAAAACCAAGTTTCATACATTAAAATATCAAATTTCGTTGTATAAAATCAATCATCATGTAATTTGAGTGGTGTATAGAATGTCTTACAATTTTATATTCTTAAAAGAAATATCCCACATAAGACTTGCCATCACTATCTCTTTGAATATAATCATTTCCCAAAAATCCAAACCCTCAAAACAAAATCGGGTGGGAAAAGTTAAAATACATGATTTAAACATGAACATCTCCCATTTCAAACTACTTGAAAAATGAAGAAAAATGTTATTTAGTACATTTGCATTATGTAGTAATAATCTTTTATGTCGCAATAATCGGCCTTTCATTATTTAGTAAATTTGATTATGGATACATATAAATTGATCGGTTACTAAAGGAGTTATCCGGTTTGGCCCGAACTTAAAAGTTTGCCATTTATGAAAATGGTCTAAATAGGTTCCGATAAACAGATTTAACTCACCAAGACCCGTTACCTAATCATCATCATGAACCATCCAAATACCAAATACCAAACCAAACCACCTGTTTCAAAGTTGATTAGATTGTGTAAGTGTGTAACAGAAGGTTTTACTGAATATAAACCAGTGTGAATAACATACAAACTCAAATACATTCTATAACATAATTTTCAATGTGAAAAAGAAAAAAAAACACAACTTCTGTCCGAGTAAGTGTCATTTACGTCCCTGTTTTCACTTTTGTCATTTCAGGTCAAATTTCAAAATTGTACCATTTTCCTCGCTGACATTCTAGAAACGTGCCATTTCAGTCCAAAAAACTAACCCCAGTTAAAAAACTCAGTTAGCTCAAGACGAAAATGACATTTTATTTTAGTTTTTTGGATTGAAATGACACGTTTCGAGAATGTAAAGGAGGAAAATGACACACTTTTGAAATTTGGCCTGAAATGGCAAAAATAGACGAACCACAGGGACGTAAATGACACTTAACTCCTTTTGTCCTAAACTCCATGATTCCACATCCCTTGCAGTACAATCTTCAGAGATCGAGTACAAAAGTGTCTCAGCTAAACAATCTACATTTTTTTTTCAAAATAAAGATTTAAACTTGATGATGGTTGATATGCAAAAGCAACTGGTATTTACCATCTATGATTCTCTTTACCAATAGCAGGGACGGATCTAGCTTGTTAGAAGGGGTAACATCCGTTGCCCCTTGATGCTACGGCGGCAGTGTAACTTTTGGAAATATTTGACTTTTTTTCGATTTCGTTACCTTTCTTTTTAAAACGTTACCCTGTAATTGTACGTGTATAAGTAGTTTGTTAGTACTAATGAACTTTGTTGGTAATGGTTGCATAGTGTGAGTATAGGTTTGTTTGCAAAACAATCATGTATGTTATAAAGACTTAAGTTTGTAGGATTAAAAGTTATCATTGAGAAATGAGCTAATAGTTCGTAAAAATTTGGTATAATTATTACCTAAATGCTAAAAAAACTGTTGTCTAGTTCAAATGGATTGTTGTGTAGGATAAAAAGTTAGTCTTGCAATAGTAAACTGTGTAACATGATATATTTATAACTTATAATATCAATTTACACATTCTATCCTGATTTATCCTTAATTATTTTTCATTCATCCTGATCTAAATTTATTTTTAAAAACCCATTTATCAAAAAATAACCCATAAAATAGCCAGATAGGTATTTTATTTAGTGTTGTAGTTTTATAAGTATTGCTATAATTGAAAAATCAAGTGACAAATACATACTATTTTCAAATACGCTGTGTGAAAATAAAATGACTATCACTTAATGGTTTTTCAACTCATATTTCAAGAAAATAATAATCTTCTAATTAGTATGTGTTTTACTAAATTAATTGTTTTTTTAATTAGTTTAGTTTTATATTCTCATGTTCAAATACACTAAGTTTTTTACCACTATTACCTTTACATCTAGACGTTCGTTTTGAAAAACATTTATAAGAGTAGGGATTCTTTTTGATTATTTGTTTTTTTACTAGATTATGTCATGTTTTTACAGGGTTAAATAACGAGAATATTTCTTGGACGCACACTTAACCATACGTTGTAATTTATACTTTCTTAAAATAACTTTATGTGACAATATACTTATTATACAAATTATTATTGTTTATAATAAATATTTTTGTATAAACACAAGTATATACCATGGTTCGAATTAATCATGTTATTTATGATACAATTAAATAGGATGCAATAAAATAGTTTTATCACCTTATAATTATTTTTCATCTCATAGAACCAAATTGACAAAAACTTGTTTAATTAAATTGTAGATGTTAAGTAGTATTTAACAAAAAGGGTATGAATATTGAACTCAGTCTTGTTAATTCACAAACTAATCATTTATGATATACTTAATTGTAGATTGAAATATTATTTGAATGACACTTGTAGTAATTTGTATAATTTTACTAAAGTGTCTAATCTAAATTGTTTTAGTCAAATGCAATTGTTGTAGACTAAATGAGTCTTGCAAAGTACTTGTTATATATTATAACTTATAATATATCTTACAATCTATCCTGATATATCCTTAATTATTTTTCAACTCATCCTGATCTATCTTTATTTTTAAAACAATTTAAAATAACCTAAAATAGCCAGAATAGGTTTTTATTGTCAGGTGTAGTTATAAGTATTGTCTATAATTGAAAATCAAGTGACAATCATATATTTTCAAACTAACGCTGTGAAAATAATGACTATCACAATATGGTTTTTCACTCACACTTTCAAGAAAATAATAATCATTCTTATTAGTTTTGTTTTTTTATAAGATTATATTGTTTTTTCAATTAGTTCTAGTTTTAATCTCATGTTCAATCTATCACTAAGTTTTTTTAACACACGTATTACCTTTTTTCTATATGTTCGCTTTGAAAAACTTTATAAGAGTAGGATTCTTTTTGTTTATTTGTTTTTTACTAGATTATAGTCTGTGTTTACACGGGTTAAATAATGAGAACTCTTTCTTTGGAGAGCACACGTTAACACATACAGTTGTTAAGATTTATTCTTTTAAAAATAAACTTTTATGTACTATATACTTATTATAACATTTTATTTTGTTTTTTATTTATTATTATGCTAAAACACAAGTATTACATGGGATTGAATCATGTTTTTATGATACATTTAAATTATGAGATGCAATAATTTTAATTAGTTTTATGCACCTTCATACTTATTTGTTTATTTCATTCATAAAACAAATTCATCTCAAATTTTATTAAAGAGAGTTACGGTACAAAAAGGTGAATATTGATCCTCACGTATTTATATATTTCATCCTTTTTACGAATTATACCCTATAATCGAGAATTGAATTCTATTTGAATGGAGTATAGAATTTTTATATTTTAAAATGGTGTTCTTTCTAATTGTTGATGCAATGTGTGATAAATGATGTGTTTAAACCAATGATATATTATAACTTATAATATATCTTACAATCTATCCTGATATATCCTTAATTATTTTTCAACTCATCCTGATCTATCTTTATTTTTAAAATAATTTAAAATAACCTAAAATAGCCAAATAGGTTTTTATTGTCAGGTGTAGTTATAAGTATTGTCTATAATTGAAAATCAAGTGACAATCATATATTTTCGAACTAACGCATGTGAAAATAATAACTATCACAATATGGTTTTTCACTCACACTTTCAAGAAAATAATAATCATTCTTATTAGTTTTTTTTTTTATAAGATTATGTTGTTTTTTCAATTAGTTATAGTTTTAATCTCATGTTCAATCTATCACTAAGTTTTTTTAACACACGTATTACCTTTTTTCTATATGTTCACTTTGAAAAACTTTATAAGAGTAGGATTCTTTTTGTTTATTTGTTTTTTACTAGATTATAGTCCTGTGTTTACACGGGTTAAATAATGAGAACTCTTTCTTTGGAGAGCACACGTTAACACATACAGTTGTTAAGATTTATCTTTTAAAAATAAACTTTTATGTACTATATATACATTTAAATTATGAGATGCAATGATTTTAATTAGTTTTATGCACCTTCATACTTATTTGTTTATTTCATTCATAAAACAATCATCTCAAATTTGTATTAAAGAGAGTTACGGTACAAAAAGGTGAATATTGATCCTCACGTATTTATATATTTCATCTTTTTTATGAATTATACCCTATAATCGAGAATTGAATTCTATTTGAATGGAGTATAGAATTTTTATATTTTAAAATGGTTTTCTTTCTAATTGTTGATGCAATGTGTGATAAATGATGTGTTTAAACCAATTTAACAGTACGCCTAACATTACAAAGGTGAAACAAAGTTGTCTAGATTTGAAAGGATTGTGCGACTATAATGGTAAGTTCAAACCATTATAGCGATGCGTCTAAAAATACTTATAATTTGATAGAAGCATATGCATCGGACTTGAATAATTCTAGTGAAAAAAACAATAATACAATAGTTAATATATATCAAACAGGAACCTTTGATTTTTAATTTATTATAATTTTAATCACTGAATTTCAAAGTATATATATCTACTCATAATAATCAGTCAAATTTACGCATGCATAGCAGCATAGCGGATTTAAAAATCAACATAAAAACTGATCCAAGTACGTTTTATTAATATGGCACATCAGGTCTCTAATAAATAAATATCAAACCATATAATAAACTTGGTAAAGAACATCACGATGAATAATAAATTATATATTTAATTTTCATCCATATTTGGTGATAATATCTTTTATATTCATATTTTAAAAATTTTAAGATAAATATTTTAAAATAGATAATGATGTCATTCTATACGAATCTGATTACAAAAATAATTTTGATTAAAACATTTTTTTAAAAAGTAATATGATATTTACAAGTGCCATTTTAGTATTTTATTATAATAGATTTTTAGCTGACCGATAACAAACATATTTGATTTTTTTAATTACTTTTCATTTCATCACAAAATGCATTTTGGAGGATTTATTATACACAACCCGACATGGTATGAATCATATTGAATAAGATTAGCTGAAAGCTTGAATAAATAATCCTAACTAATATTTTACCGTCAAAAATTTTGTTAATACAATTCCTTACACCTTCGCCAATCAAAATCAAATTGTGACACCAATAATAAAACAAATTTATGGGTTCGTCACTGAGCTTGCGATTCTTTACTGGTAACTAGTAAGCATACGTGAGCCGACATGGGTTCAAATACAAAGTTTCTTAAAACTAGAAAGTCATAGGAAGGATATCAAAGGAACTCCGATAAAACTCATCTAGCGGCACTTGAGCCGTCTGCCCGTCTCATCGAACCCTACAATATTAGATTTTAGGTTTTCGGTTTTGAGTTTTTAGCTTGTAGATTTTAATATTTATGTTTCAAATCATTGTGTTTTTTTTTATTTTCATCATTGTGTCTTTTTTACAATTCTTTGTGTTTTTTTTTTCTGACATTGTATTATATTTTACTCGATAGTGTGTTATATTTTATGATAGATTTTTACACTTTTTGAAATTTACAAGACCATGTAGGGTAACTCACCCTATGTGAGCCTACGGTTGACTTGTATTTGCCTTTTATTCATCGTAAGGTTACTCAGTTTCACCATAACGGTGGCATATGGGACATATTTTCCATGAGAGATTTAAAAAAAAAAGATAAATGCATATTTTAACTTTTACGATGTGTTCTCGAGATTCATTTAAAAAGAAATTGGGTTCTGAGGTTTTTTAGTAAAAGAAATGAAGAAAAATGGAAGGAAAACATTTTCCTTCGTTGCAAATCCTTCCAAACTGGAGAGATTTAGAAGGAAAACATTTTTAATACATAAAGTTCTTACTTTTCTTCTCATTTTCTTCAAACTCGGAAACACAATAGTTAAATAAGATTTTCCTTTCTACTCCTTTTTTTTCTCTCTCCTTAATTTATTTTCTCTTTTTTTTTTCGTTTACTAAACTCGGGAACAAAGCGTTAAGTATGGCAACTACATATAATGTTTTGTAGTAGCTTAGCTTAGTGCTTAAACGTTGTTTTGATGTGTTTTAATTTTTATGTACATGTTAGGTAGGGCTATAAACGAACCAAACATTCAGCGAACAGTTCGTGAACCGTTCGTCAGGAAGTTTGTTTATGTTCGTTTGTTTAGTAAATGAACGGACATGAACAGAGACTGCGTTCGTTCGGTAATGTTTTCATTTATGTTCATCTGTGTTTGTTCATTTAAAGGTTTTTATATATTGTTTTTTGTTATATTATTTTTAGAATTTAAAATCTCAAAACCCTAGTTATACGAATACCTCCCACCAACATCCCTCATTTGACCATTTCAATTTTGTGTTAATCATGTCAACCATGGCAAATCTTCATGATCCTTTTCTACTCATGAATCTACCAGAGGAACTCATAACTACAACTTGTTTAACCTTTGAAGTTTCTGATTTAGAATCAAATTTCATGATATGCTTGCGGTTAATGATTGTTACCGGGGTTGCTAAGAGGATTAAGGATTTATGACGGTGTTGTAAATGGTAAGCACTACGTACATACTCGATTATGCGAACGGAGGTGAAGATTATGTTACCATTTTAAGGAATTTGTCAATAGGTGAACATGATACTAATGAACTTTGGGGTGTAATTTGGTCGAGGGATTTATATTGATCCTTTAAAAGCCCAACAACCATCGTATATTAAAAACCCAAACATATATAACAACTATCATCCTTGAAGTTTTAACACTTGATAACACCAATCACTGAATCTTTTTCATATTTTTATTTCTTTATTTATTAAGTTTTAAAACATTTATAACGTCATCTGGTTCATAGATCCGGTCGGACCAATGAACCGGTGACACGACCGGTTCCATCTTCGGTCCATTTCTGAAAACATTGGTTTATACAATCCCTTTTGATGTGTTGCCCAACCAAATGCTCTAGTTGAGTAATCACCATATGTAGGTTATCAACAACAAATTTGACTAACATATCATTGTCAACATTTCTTGTAGAGTAATTTTGATCTTATAGGGTAATTATCAAAATTACGCTACAAATGTATCAAAATTACTCTGGAAGTTTATTGAACAACATACAATTCAAAATTACTCTACAAAATCATTTGTAGAGTAATTATGATACTCTACAAAATTACTTTACAAGACCAAAATTACCATACAAGATCATTTGTAGAGTAATTATGATACTCTACAAAATTACTCTACAAAATCAAAATTACGCTACAAGAACATTTTACAAAATTACTTTACAAGATCGAAATTACTCTACAAGATCATTTGTAGAGTAATTTTGATAATTACTCTACGAATAAATAATTACGAAAATACTACCACGTTTTTTTCAGCAAAACCTCCAGTTCCTACGTTTCGTTATAGTTATTTGTATTTAATCTTTTATCTATAGAGATAATTAAAGGTTATACTCATTTTTATGATATACGTAAAAAGGATACCGCTACATATGCGGGTCTTGATGGTTCTTGTTTAAAAGCATTCGATGGCCACACAACCAACGTTTTCAATGATCAAATTCTTACTTGTGGTGCTCAGTTTGTTTTTTGTGACGCTGATAGTTTGCTAAAGCCTTGGACCGTTGAGACAAACGAATGTGTTGCAACTTATGATCAACATGTGTACAAGGTGTAATTTACGCCCCTGTCAATGGTGTATAAAATAATTAAGAATTATTATACTAAGAAGTAAGAAGTGAAGTTTAGTATATCCATGTTTATTGGGATGTAATAATGCTATATTTTTTGTAACCATCTAAAACTATATTAAGTGAAAACGAATATGGGCATTGACTATTGAACAAAGTCCCTACCACCCTTGATTACTTTCTTCTCTTGGTCAGTCTCAAGTGTATCTTTAGTGAAGTCCAACTTTATGACACTTTGACATGACTTTCTTAGCATCATTAATAAATATGTTTTTCTATACCTTTTCAACCTCTAATTTTATAAAAAAAAAACTTTGAAAAACTTGTAAAATCGAGTTGTAGTGAATAAATACACAAGCATTGAAAACATAATAATTAGTAAATTTCAATCATTGATGTTGCAAAGATAATGTTTACATGTATATTTCTATAAAAAAATACGGTTTTTAGTTCAAAATAATCCTAATCCTATATAATTGTTATTTATCTATTAATTAATATGTCATTACATGTTTATTATTAACTTAAGTAGATAATCATAGGAACTTTTCAATCATCTATATGATTTAGGCCATGTTTGGATGAGCTTATTTTATCATTCTTATGACTTATTAACTTTTTAGAAAAAGAGTTTTTATAAAATGATGTTTGGGTAATAAAGTGAAAATAAGCTTTTTAGGCATTAAAAAAGATAAATGAAAAAGTCACTTGGTCGTGACTTTTTTAAAAAAGAGATAATGAGGTTAAAAGGTCAATAAGAAGAAATGAAAAAACTCATCCAAACATGCCCTTAGTGGTAGAAAAAAACGAGACAATTCGAAAGCTACATAACAACGCTTCATGTATCATAGTTAAAACTATATTTACATTTGTTTATATAGTTCTTTTATGTCTTATATCAAATTGGTTCGATATTTATAAAACATGTTACATATTTCTCAAATAAATAATAATTTACTTGTTATTAAGGGTTTTCATCAGTTTGGTCATCGATATAATCAATTTGCTCAGATTTGAACTTTGTTTTTCCCAAATTGATATGCAAATTAACGAATTCGGCTATGTTCTAATTGACCCTAACAAATCGAATTCAACTTGGATCAGTTTCGATTAAAATCGAACAAACGGAACTCCATCAAACAAATTTTTTGCCTACATAAAAAAATCAAATGTTTAACATCACACAATACAAATTACAAAAATCGATATCATGCTTATACACACAAGTCAAACATCAATTTGAACATATGCACACAATACATGGATGCATCTATTAGGTTATACATACACATCAAAATCAAAATATATGCTTCTATTAAGATATGCACACAGCAAACCATTACATACATCAATTTCATATACCTATCCTTAAGTTAGGATGTTCCAGTAAACACACATATAATTTAACATATACATAAAATATTTAACAAAGTCCAACCTTTAATCAATTAGTTCGGTTAAACCGAACAAATCGAATAAATAAAAATCATATTCGAAAACCAATTTGATATCCAAATTCCAATTCAATTCGGTTATAACCGATCCGAATTCACAAATCAGATTCAATTTTTTTTGTTACAGATAGGGATGGACATTTTTTTTCCCAAATACCCATACCAGTATCCATACTCGTACATGTACCCGTACCAATTTTAGGTATTCGGTACATGTATTGATACCCAATTTTATTGATTTTGGTATTCGATGCTTTTAGTATTGATACGGGTAAAAGTGGATACTAGCAGTAAATTTGTGTAGTACTATAAAAAATATATTATGATATTTATGGTACTCGTATTGAATTCATCTATTTGGTACCAGTATCTTATCGTATTGGTACTTGTACCAATTTAACTATTTGGTAGTTGTGTTATATTGGTATTCGTGTCGATTTTACATATTTAGTACTTATCTGAGTGCTTAAAAACTAAAAAAACAAAGTGGTACCAAAACAGGTACCGTACCAAAGTACCCGTATCAATATATTCGGTATGGTATTTGATACCCAGTTTTATTCAAATTCAATACTGTGATTTTCTGTACTAATACGAGTACGGTATAGTAGCATACGATACGAAACTCTATTATCCCATCCCTAGGTCAAATCGTCAAATATGTATCACCCAACGACTCACTTGTCGTCAAACCAAGAACACTAACTTTTTCACCAAACTCCCCCACTGTTCTCTCTCTCTATATCTCTGCAGTTCGTATATATACATATATCTATATATATATATAGAGAGAGAGAGAGAGGCTATCAAGTAAACGAATGCGTGAATTAGGCTTCTGACTTCCACCTTCAACAAGTATCTCGCCTGGTAATAATAATCTTCAACCCCTCTGTTTTTATTCGTAAAAAAAGCAATTTTATTTTTCAAGATTCTGAGTTCTTCATAGCTTTCATCATTAAAGATTTAATCTTTTTATCAATTGATCAAAACCCACTTAAAATTTTATATCTTTTTAATGTTCATGGTATTCAATTGCTCATCAACAAATGGATATGTGCGATCATCGGATTCAGTAAGCATACCTTTGCTTAAAGAAACCGCCATTGTTGAATCTTGTAGATTAATTTTACTAGTTATTGTTTTATAAAAGTGGGTACTTTAAATTCCTAAAAATCTTTAAATCACTTTTGGTATCTTATTTCATATGTAAGAACATAAAACAATCAAAACCCTGGTTTAAAGATTTATTCTTGGTCATGTAATGCATCACTAAATTGGGTATTATATTATATTTTCTATAAAAAGATTCGATTTTTCCAATTTGCTATGCTATCATTGGTTTTAGTAAAGCATTATTAAGCATATTCTTAGCTTTAAAGCACATCCATTGTCATATATTTTGGGGTTATATTTTACTAATTATTGTTTCATAATCATCTTCTTGTAGAAAGAAAAAAAAAACACTTTTGTGGGGTTTATTGCTATCTTGGTGGTGAGTTGAATGGATTCAAGAAGTTTATTGGAGAATATTGGAAATGGTTTATTCCCAAATCCAGGAATAGGGTTTCTTTGGTGCCCTGGAGATGATAATATTTCTCAATCTGGAGCCTTTTTTGCTAGTGTTGGGCAAATGGGTAGGGGCAGTTTAGGAAGTATAAATGATAATGAAGGTGGCAAACTTCCATGTTTATCTAAGGTTGTTTCGACACCCGAATCCCGATTTATGGTTCTTGAGGTACCGAAAGTGGAGGAAAATGGGGTCTTTTTGAAGAAGAAAAGTGGGTTGAAATTGAAGATTAAGATTGGGAATCCGTCGTTGAGGAGGTTAATTAGTGGTGCGATCGCAGGAGCGGTTTCAAGAACGTGTGTTGCTCCGTTAGAGACGATAAGAACTCATTTGATGGTTGGGAGTGCGGGGCATTCTACTACTGAAGTTTTTCAAGATATCATGCATACTGAAGGTTGGACTGGCCTCTTCAGGGGCAATTTGGTCAATGTGATTCGTGTCCGCCCTAGCAAAGCAATTGAGGTATAGTTTTTACTGTATAATTATAATCTTCACATTTTTTTTCTTCAAAATTAGTCATACCCATCGCTGCTTAGTGTTGGTTTTAGACTTTAATGCATTTAGTTGCCTGTAATATCAGCGGTATTATGTTTCTGTAAATGCCAATTTGATGTAATTCTGATTATTTTATATGCATTTGTGTTTAGAAAATGATTACTTGATATTAGATGATCGGAAATAGAAAATCAGTAGTAATGAACTGTGGTGTAGAGATGGCGTTTGAATCTGTTTTTCATGCTTGATGCTGGGATAATCATTTAGTTCATGTTGAATGTTGTTAAATTCTGATTATTGAAGGCAATTATGGAAACCAAAAAAACGTAGAACAATGGTATATAACTTTAGGGGTGCAAACGAGCCGAGCTGAGCCCCTGCTCGAGCTCGATTAACTTATGAGAGCTCAAGCTCGGCTGGTTGGTGGTTTCTCAAACTCAAGCTTGGCTCGGGCTCGGCTCGTTTATTATCTATGAATTAATATATAACATAAAAATAATATAAATAATAGACTCGTTTAGGCTCGCGAGCTCGATAGGTGAAGCTTGGGCTCAGGCTTATTCACTAAAACAAGCTTATTTTTAGGTTCGGGCTTGGCTCGTATACATGTTTAAATAAGCTTCGCTCGGCTCGGCTCGTTTACTAGACAACTTTAAATAAGGGGTAAATGTTATTAAATATTAATAGAAACTAATATCATACCAAGGCTTGATAAGGCTCGACGAGCCTTACGAGCTTCACAAGCCAGGCTCGTGCTCAGGCTTGATAATAAATGAGCTTTATTTTAGGCTCAAGCTTAGCTCGGGCTCGATAAGGCTCGGCTCGTTTCGAGCTTTTTTTCTCGAGCCGCACGGCTCGTTTGCACCCCTGCTCGAGATTTTGATAGTTACTTCTATAGCAAGTTGCAGCTAGAACTAGTATGAAACCAAACTATTAAAAATAGATTATTTGAACTCTACATATGCCGTTTATGAGTAATTTGAAAGTGATTATGTGCTTATTGCATCTTGAACGCACTATAATCAGTTTTTAGTTTTTGGATAACCTTCTTCTTTAACCCCTAAATTGCTGCCATGATATCCTGGCGGTCTGCTACTCTCTTTGAGTGGCTAATGACGGTTTTTTTCCACTTTTACACTCTACATTTTCATTATTATGATAATTTTAATGCAATCTTGTGCAGTTATTTGCGTACGATACTGTCAAGAAAAGCTTGACTCCTAAATCGGGAGAAAAGTCAAAGCCCCGTATACCTGAGTCATTAATTGCAGGTGCTGCTGCTGGAATTAGCTCCACCATATGTACCTACCCTCTTGAATTACTCAAAACCCGACTCACGGTCCAGGTAAAAAAGTCAACCCTTTTTTTCACTAGCAAATCACATAACTTTCATCTAGAGGTGGCAATTTTGACCGTTTACTTGTAAATTGGTCAGTTTGAACTTTGAGCTGTGTTTTATCTCTAACGGGTCAAGTGAAAAACTTTAGCTAAAATGGGAAGGAACACGTTGAACCCGCTGAAAGTTGGCCAAAAGTCTATTTGAGTAAAGTGCCATATTCTCCCCCAGGTTTGGTCAGTTTTGCGATTTTCGTCCAAAGGTTTGTTTTTCCGAATCTGGATCCAAAAGGTTTAAAATCTTGTCATTTCATCTGGCTTGTTAATTCCATCCATTTTTCTCTGTTAATTCAGGGGTATTTCTGTCTTTTTTGTTAACTTAAAGGGCAATTTGGTCTTTTGAATACTTGTACATTATGCTAAATGCTTGTACATAAAGTGAAAAAGACTGAATTGCCCTTTAAGTTAACAAAAAGGACGGAAATACCCATGACTTAACGGAGAAAAATGGACGGAGTTAACGAGCCGGATGAAAATGAAAAGATTTCATACCTTTTGGATCCAAATGCGGAAAAACAAACCTTTGGACGAAAGTCGCAAAACTGGCCAAACTTCAGGGACGAAATGGCATTTTACTCCGTCTATTTTTAACGCATACAGTCTTTTAATTCGTTTCCTTTTAAACGGTTGTTATTATTATCGTGATAATATTGTTTTCATAATTATAACAAACCATAAATGTTAGGAGCTCAGGGCTATTGTAATAACGTAAACAAAAATATGGACTTCTGCTAGATTGCACATAAATTCTCAAACGTAATTGGCGTAATAACTATACAAAAAGTGAAAAACCCCTTTTTAGGAAAATGACCTGACCCACCTATTTTGTCACCTTGTGTTTTCTTTAGAGGGGCGTGTACAAAAATCTTGTAGACGCGTTTTTAAAGATTGTGAAAGAAGAGGGGCCCGCAGAACTCTACCGGGGCCTCACACCAAGTTTAATCGGTGTAGTCCCGTACGCTGCTACAAACTATTTCGCATACGATACATTACGGAAGACATACAAGAAACTCTTGAAAAAAGATGATATTGGAAACATAGCAACATTGTTAATCGGGTCAGCAGCTGGTGCGATATCAAGTAGTGCCACTTTCCCACTTGAAGTGGCCCGAAAACATATGCAAGCAGGCGCTGTAAACGGGCGGGTCTATGATAATATGCTTCATGCACTTTTAACCATTGTTGAAAAAGAAGGGGTTGTGGGTTTGTATCGTGGGTTGGGCCCGAGTTGTGTAAAAATAGTTCCGGCTGCTGGGATTTCGTTCATGTGTTATGAGGCGTGCAAGAAGATATTAGTCGAGAAAGAAGATGATGAACCGTAGGTGAAGCGAGATATGGTGGATTTTGTTTCTTGAAAGATAATAAAGATTTACTTTTTGTTCATGGGATATTGTCTAATGATCCATATGTGAGTCAAAGGGATACTTGGATGTTAGACCATTGATTTAGAATGAGAAAATTTACATTTTGGATTTAGTTTTTCATTTTGACATGTTTTAAAATTTATATATGTAACACCCCGACCCGCAACGGAATAGGTGATCGGGGCATGATTGGGTTAACTCGAGAGCTTATGACTTGCTATTACTTGTTTTAAATATTCATTAATTCATATCAAGTGTATCACAATACAAATAATTCACATAAACAATTACAAACACAAGACGATGTTTATAACAAGTATATTGCACTACTCCGTTTCTTGTTAACTAAGGCCCATCCTATGTCCAATCTTCTCTTCGTACCTGTTCACTTGTATCATGTGTAAAAATGGTTTTTGGGTTTGAATGAAATAATATGTTGATTAATCTAAATAAAACGTGCATAAACCAAATATGAGTAAACGCATATGTAAATCTAACCACAAACCACATATTATCAATCAATACACACAAGCATGACAAATGATGAACAATGAGATCAATGCTCAATCAAACGGAGCCGATCTAAAGAGGCACCTGATGCTCAACTCGTCTCCAACGAGGAACTAATGGGCCTAATGTGAATGATTGCACGCAACTGACAGGGCATAGCCAAATGACTTCCCACTAAGCCATCTCATTTATCGGACCATCATTTTCATCAGACGGTCTTAAACCAGGTGTAACATACGAGTCATGGATTACAGGTTTTAAATCTCATCTCCAACTGGAATTTAGCAAAAGTATATTCTTGGTAACATTCAAAGTATATATGTTCATTGCATTATTCATTGACAACTTTTTTATGATCAAGCCATGTATGACTTGATGGCGTATTCGTAGACCATATGCGTATCTTTAAAAATGAGTTTGACAGACATTGTCTACACTCGTTTAACCGTTTGATAGTCACATTCGATTTTTGACCCATCATATACTTTTTAACATACTTGTGTTATTGCTTTTGAATACTTATAATAATTAAAGTCCAAACATTATCTAGTAGCACTGAGATAAGGAACTTGCATGATATAACACCCTCGCTCGATATAACACCGTGGACACTACCATTGTCGGGCATAGTCACCAAAGCCGAGGGTGTAGATCTGAATATGAATATCACATAGGTGACCTCCAGATAATGTGTCTACTCACCATGCTTATAATCATATCTGCAGGTCAACCCATTCATGGAAGCCAGAAAACGGGCCTTTGGAAACTCAAAAGGTGACCATGTCAACACATTTATCGGACCATCATTGGTGTGAATGCATATAACGAGTATGATGATTGTGCACGTGTCGTTGGAAACTCAAAAGAACGCAGGAGCTTGTTCATGTCAAGACGCAACGGGCTCATGATGAGATTTCCATTTGGAATCTCATCACCATCTGAATAGATCACCATCTGAATAGATCACCATCAGAAATACCCTAACTACTACTAATCAACCTGCTCATTGAAGCCAGAAAACGAGCTTAAACGATTTTCTACTTGAACAAAGGTTTTTAGAAAACTTAAAGAAAAGTATTGCTATCTATACATGTTAAAAAAAGATAAATACATAACATGTATATTGTAACATTCGTAAAAAAATGAATCCTAAAACCTGACCCGTTTTTGTAACTCGATCCGTTTTCATATTCCACGTAATTTTGTTTAATGTTTAAACAATAAAATGTCTTGGATTCTATGTTTTGATCATACATGTTATCATATCTGGTGATTTATAGTCTTATAACATGTTTTAGACAACCTTGTAAATTCATTTCCATGTATTTTGAAGCAACCCTCCATATCTCTAAGGTCTAAAACAAAGGTTTTCCTTAAGTTAATCAAAAACTTTGGAGACTTCGTGAACATACCTTCTTATCGTCCAAACTTCATTATATACATGCCTTAAGATAAGACATTGTGTTTTGGAGGGTTAAGATGTAAATGATAACAAGTAAGAAGCTCTCTATATGTCGTATTCTTAGTTTTGTCATAAGATGACTTTCGGGTGACTTTCTTGCCAACTTTTCTCCATCCTTGAGCTATCATTCCGGTCCATTCAAAGCTCCAAGATATACTTGGTATACTAAGAATCAAGTAGGTTCAAAGTGCATAAAACTGAGCTCCAGCGTAATGGGAATCACAAACACAAGTTTTAGAACATAACCCTCGACCCGCACCAAGACCCAAGGTTTAAGCCCAATTCTTGACACCATGGATGTTGGATTACTCTCTTCCATATGATAGTACTCTGAAAATAATGAACGTAGGCAAAACCGTGCGCGAAACGGAGTTATAACGAAGCGGGAATCGCGAAAACAAGTTTGGTGTTTGTTGCTGATTTGAAAGACGCGAAAATCTTGTTTTAAGGTCATCCCACATCGCCCCAATCACCATTTTGTGCTCCATTTCACACCTATAAATACCCTTGCTTGGTTCCTTATAGATTGCAACTCTTAGTTTGAGTATAAACAAGTGGAATAACCAAATTTGGTGGCTCCACAAGCACAATACCCCTTTGGGTGTGGTGTGTACTAGTTTTTATTTCCGCTTTCGATGAGGAGGTGCTGCTCTTCAAGTTCTTCTCATTTTGTAAAGTTCTTCTTCAAGGTAATCTTCCTTTCTTTGTTTTTTTCTTTTTTTAATATTCATTTATTTATTGCTTTCTTAGTTTAATTAGTTTAGTTTAGGTTCTTAGTTAAGGAGCATTAGGCTCATTAAGGTAGCTTAGTTTAGGCTCGCCTTTAGGCTTGTCGTAGCCTTGTAGAGGCTCGTTAGGCTCAACGAGTCTAACATATCATGATCGTTCATTTAGCTATGCCTAGCATAATGTTTACTTTTTTTTTCTTGTTGCATTCGTTGTCTAGCTTATCACGCTTATCAATTGGATTTTCTCCTTATTCTCGTGCAATTTTCCACTAAGGACTAAAAACACAAACACTGTGAGTAAATCCTTACAAGTTCCCTTTTTTATTCATGTTTTGGGGTGTTTCATGTGTCGTTTCATATATTTCGTTTATTCAAACACTTGTGCTATTACCATTATATGATCTAACGTGTAATGTAAATGTTATTTGTTGTATTGTGTGTTTGCATTTTTCCGCGTCCTTGAATAAGGATTGTTCAATTCGATGTAAAGGTCAAAATGTGTAAATTTTAGGGATATTGGATTTAAATAACCCCAACTTTCACTAATTTGCCGATAGCACTCACAACTTTCGATTTGTATCAAACCACTCCCAACTTTCAACTTATTGGCTGATAGCACTCTGAAACTAACCGAACCCTAACCAAGTTAGTTTTTTGCTTATGTGTTGACGTGTAACTTTTTTGATGATGTTGACCTTTTTTGCTGTCATGACATGTGGCCTTGCTTTTGATGACGTGGCAGTTGATGTCAGTAAACTGGGTTAGTGTTAGGTTATGTTGTCTCATGCAAATCACTCGGTCCATACATGCTAAACATGTTAATAACTTTTAACTCTCAAACTACTAATGTAGGTGCGTATGAAAACATATCGCAAAGAACACAACATAACATTATCAAATGGTCAATCGAGCGTAGGCCAATGCTTGTGAAAGGGCAATGAAATCTTCCGTTCATGTTTTAATTTCGAGAGTTTTGTCTTATACGTGTAAGTAGTCGTTTAATAAATGTAGTAATTGTTAAATCAACTTAAAGAGATGTTCTCTATTTATAACAAGTCATCAAATGAACCGCGTAATGAATGTAAGAGTGGTATCCAATACGAGGTTCGCGACTATGTAACATGGCAAATGGTCGTTCGACTGTGATGTAGCCTGACAAAATGTAGCTTAGCAAAGATGTAAGATAGCCCAATATGTATTAAGACGTTATAACCAATAATAAGTTTGATGAGGTAGATCACGCATAATAATGGTAGTATTAAGATCTCAATACATTCGACTAAATCTAATGTAACTTGCTTGATAATCAGACGAGGGGTGAGTATAAACTCTAAATCTTGGACAAAAAGAACCAGTTCGGATGATTTAAATCCAATTTGCCTTTCTGTAATAAAACTTTGATTTTTTATAATTTTGTCACAAAAGTTTAATAAGTTTAGTTTTTGCTTTACGCTTTTTTTCTGGATTTGCTTATCGTTCGGTTGCTACTTAACACAATAGTGTTTGGTAGTCACACGTGGTCCCTCACGGTTATTTTTTCCGTTCGGTTGCTACATAGCACGATGTTGATGGCCACATTGGGCCCCTCAGGTTTTTTGCCCCCTTGAATTGGTGTTAAAATTTCATGTTTTTATTTTATGTTTTTTCTAGATTTTGTCTTTGTTCGGTTGCTACTCAGCATGGTTTTACGACCCTCTGCCCATACGACGTTGGTATCACGGTTTTACGCCATCTGCACCATAATGCGATGGGTTAAGAATAGTGTTAAAATAATTTAGGTTATTGCCATTTGTCATTACTCCCATTCTCACAAACATTTCAAATTGGTGCGTATACTTTAAATGCATTATTGAATAGATATGAAGCTTTTATAATCGTGAAAAATCAAATGGAATCCACTTTTTAGACAGCATTATAATTTGTGGGATTAAATATTGGATTTTATCATAATAAAATAAAAAAAAGGGTATTATGCATATCAATCAAGTCAGGTTTTGGTGGAAAGTAGCTTTAATCTTTAAGGAAGAGCATGATTCATGTGTTTCCAATAATATATATATATATATATTTATAATATAGTTACCGTAATCCATCCTTAATAGTTAAGTCTTCCAATCCTATGCTTTTTTTTAAACGACAAATTTAGATCACTGACGAACCACATTATTTCCATCGCCCAACTTCAGTTCATCAAATCATTAGTTTCTTTCCTAAGTTATGGCTTTCAACACAACAAACGAGTATCTCCGACTTGTAAAAGAAATCTGCGATACCTACAATGTTACTGACAATATTACAGTAGCATTGGTAGGATACCATAAGTTTATATACCGATCAGAACTCCAAAACCACTACAGCGCACCTATGTTTTGGATTGGGATGTACATCGCGTTAGCATCTCTGGTTTGCATCGTTGCCATGGTAGCTGATTTATTACATGGTTTCCGTAGCAAAAAGCTATGGTTTCCGTGTAAATACTTTAGAGTTAATTCTGCTTTTCTCACTATAATATCAGTTGCAATGAAGTTACCTGTGGATCTAACCGGTTCGATGATGGGTAATGTGGACAAAGTGGCAAAGCTAGGAAGCATGGCCTTTATATGCACCATGATGGCTAATTTATTGCCTTGTTTAGCAACCATGGACAACAATGACCTTTTGTCAAACATCACAGCTTTGAGTCTTCTTGTCATCACCTTGGTTGTCAATGTTTGCATCCAAATACGAACTGGAGTTATATCCACGTATATCCGTTATTTTTCGCCCGATGGTTACCTAACGTATCCTGAAATATATACATCAGTAGAAATTAATACAGTAGCTTCCACTTATGCGATTTTCTTGGTTGTATTGTTGATGGTACATGTATGTTCATCTGTAGCGATTCTAAAGTCCAAAAAGATTATAGAATCAAAATACCAACAAGGTCATGATATGGCTTCAAAAGAGATTCAACCATCACCAGGAGAAATACTAACAGTTGAGAAGCTACATAAGCATGTGAGCAACCACTGGATCATGGCGGGAAGTGGCAGCCCACAATTCATAACAGCTTGCTTTCCAACCACATCAGCTTCCGGGGTAATATGTCTTTTAGTCACTATATTACACACTTTTACTATGGTCCTCGCTTTTGAAGCTATTACCACCAAGGAGTATGATTCGGATTACGGTTGGTCCATGATATTAGTCGTCATAGTACAATTTGTCGGAGTCGTGATTGGCACAATCACACCACTTTCTAGATGTTTTGCAACCTTAAGCTTTAAAGTGTCTTCCAAAACCATTAGATACCATTTCAAAGTCTTTGAAGTAGAACGTCGCTGGACTCAGAAGTTGTATGATTGGAAACACACTAGTATTAGACTTCCATTTCGTAGCCGCAACCTCGAGGTGGCCATTGAGACTTTGAAAAGGCTATTTTTCAGTATTTGCATAGGATTGCAGAATGGAGTTGTGGTGGTATGCAAGGTAATAGCCTTGATCCCATTTTTGTTTATGATATGTTTCTTGTATAGTTTTCGTTGTATTAAGTGGTTATTAAAGAAAGTGTTTCCATTATTGGGAAACACGTGTGAGAAGTTGGAAGGAAACGATGATCTACGCCCTTATGTTTTGAAACTTGAAGATGAGATAGAGCTTGGTGAGAGAACATTAAAAGGCCTTTCAAAAACTGTCAATAGATTGATCCAAAAGGGTGCAAAAAGCCAACCCAACAATCTCATGAAGCTAATTCTTGGAAAGTCTACTAGCAGTTTTGAAGGAGTTAAAAAGTTTGACCACATTGATGATCATGATGTTCCATGTGTAGGTTGTTGGAGGCTACCAGTGGTAACCCTAACAACCATCGCCGTTTCCCTTCCTAAAATCCAAACGGAGGAAGTTGATAGCTTGTTAGAATGTGTTAGGGAAGGTCTAGAGTATGTCACAGTGGTGGAAAGAAGTCTCAATGCTAAGAAGGATCGTGTAAGTTCCCAAAAGGCGGCAGAAACTTTGTGGCAAGAAATTATATTCGACAAAAAATGGTTAGGAAATGAGTTGCAAGACCCTGCTTTTCAAGCCAATACAGCTGAACAAATTATTGAATGGTTCAGGGTTAAAGCTATAAATATTGTTCGCTCAGAGGACAGAAATAACAACGATACTGGAGGCCGAAATGATGATTTGATAATTAGTGCCACAATGTATCATATAACCAAAACAATCATGCTTACCTGCCACACCAACATACATGCCACAGTTGGCCAGAAGGAACTATTTGATACATTATCATCAATAATCGCTGACCTAATCGCCGCTTGCCTCACCAACTTACCACAAGCCATAACAATGAAATGTCACACTAGTGTGATAGAGGAAAGGGAGGACCGCGTCAAAGATGCAGCCCAACTTCTAGGCAAGACTAAAGAAATAATCAAAACCCTTCAAGATCACGATATTCCAGACATGAATCCAAGTGACTTGCCATTTATTGAAAAATGGCTTGCTCATTTAGGGAATCCATGATTCGTTAAAGAAAATTTCTGTTCTTCAAGTAAAAAAACAAGTTCATTTTATTTGTTTTCCTCTTTTGTATGTGGTTAGTTATATTAACACTTGAGTATGAACCAGTGTGAAGCTAGTATGATTTCCATGGGCAAAGACCTTTACTACTCAAAGTAATCCATGATGGTCGAATATACGGCTTTAAGAAGTTAATGCGCACGATTACCATCCAGAAAGTATGTTGGCCAAGTCCTTGCCTCTCATTGTGTACTCTTTCCTAATTTACTAACTTGTAAATTGTTGTATCAACATTTTGGTTTTTGGTGTGGTTTGAGGATTGTTTGGATGCATTTTCTATATGTATCTGTTGTCTTGATCTTACTCCTTTGGTGTTTATCTCATGGTGTTAAAAAATTGCTCCGTTGGTGTTAGTCTCATTGTATTAACAATTTGCTTAAGTTATCATGAAAAATTGTTGGAGACCTATTTATTCTAAAATGTGGATCATTCGGACCTTTCAATTCCTATATGTATTTTGTCGGACCTATGACTCGTTAAACCTCTACATTCAACGATTCTGGCAAATGCGTAGTTGCTTTCGATTAACGCTAATCATCTTTTCTTCATTTTGCATGTACATCTTTTATCATGATTCTTTACTTTTATCTTATATATATAAATTTTGGTATTAACCAAATTTTGTTATAACATGCTTGGATAGTTGGGTGTGCTATATGGATGATCATCAGATGCCAGAAGGTTCTTTGCAGCCGAGCCATCTTTGACTTCTGTGTTGTCTTCAGTTTGATTCAAGAAAAAATAATGTTCACATTTCAGACCTTGCATAGATACTGCAGCAGAAGTAGCTTAAAAGTAGGAGTCGCAATTTCTGACATGACCCGAAACACAACTCGGACACAACACAAAAATAATCAGGTTTTGGGTTGGCAATCTTGGCATGATTAGGAAACGGGTGTGTTCGGGTTGACCCATTTAAAAAACAGAACTGTGAGAAAAAGAAAACTTGCTAAAGATGTATGTTTTTATATATTGACCATTGAAACAAAGCGAATCATGCACTTGACTGTTGGCATGTGTATGATAGTTTAGGCACCAATCCAATCATGCAATTCACCAAATGATTATTATGAAACTGTTTGTTAATAGGCCCTTAAGATAAGCAGTGGCGGATCCAGGAAAAATTTTCAGTGGGTTCGTTTGATATATTCTCACTATTGTTTTTTCAAATCATACAAGGTTTTCGATATTTTTTTTTTCACTTTTTTCCAAAACCAAATGGGTTCATATGAATCCACAAAATAGAGCTGGATCCGCCACTAAAGATAAGAATCATGGTATTTAATTTTTTAAGATATATATATACGCGCGCACACACACATTTGAACCGAACCTTACCTCAGCCAGCTTTCTCTAAACGTCACCTTCCATTTGAGCACGGAACTCATCCACCTCCCTTTCAGCCTCTTCTTTGGTCTGTTTTAGTCTTAGCCAAATTCACCGAAAACAAAAGCGCAGTTGTATCATAAACTTGTACTTGGGGAATACATATTAACTTCGTGGTATGCTTTGACTCTTAAAGCAAAGCCGGTTGTCCTAAGAATCCAAATCAACCAAAAAAGGTACAAACCGTCTCGAGCGGCATTGACAATTTAATGAGCATAGCACAAATACCAGAAAATAAATATTAACAAATCAAAGACTGCAGGAAAACACTCGAAAACCGCTTGTTCACTGATGAAGAAAATAAAACACTCAAAAACCATGTGTTGCATTTTCTGCAATACCACATAGATTAATATCGGATCTCTTCTTCATGTACTACCTCCCGAATCACTTAGCACCGACTTGAATACGAAACATCTAACTGTATAATTTTCACTCACTTTTGGGTCAGTCAAATTAAAAAAATAATAATAATAATAATATGCACAATATAGTTAGTTAACTATCACAGCCATACATTAATATAGGATGCACCATTAATACTTATAAGCCAAATTAAAGGATAAACATTGGATTTCACCAAATTTTTTCATGTATCCGAAGATGTTTTACAAACCTATGCAAGTTGATATTAACATATTTTTTTAAACATATTTTTTTTTAAATTCAAAATTTTTTAAATTCAAAATTTTCAGTTCTTCCTTCTCCTCCGTCTCATCCATCACTGTAGGGAATAACATATTTTTTAAATTCAAAATTTTCAAGTTTTCTGTTAGTGTTTCAATGCCTATTAAAAAGAAAAGCTTAGATAAATGTAGTATGCCAAAAACTAGAGATTATCATGTTATTGCTTCAAAAACTTTTCACCCTTTTTTGATGGAGAAACAATGGTACGTTTTTTAAAAAAATAACATCTTAAGTGACAAAAGTATTCCTAATTACCAAAACTAGGGTTGTAAACGAACCGAACAAACGCGAACAAGGCCTTGTTCACGTTCGTCCGTTAAGGATATTATGTGTTCATGAACGGTTCATGAACATTTACCGAACAAGATTTTTTCGTTCGTGTTCGTTCATTAAGAAAAGAAACGTGTTCATGAATGGTTCACGAACACAGATGAAATCGACGAAGTTCGATAGTATTTTTGGATGTGAATAATAAGAGAGGGGAACGGTGCATAAACAAGATGGAGGTAGGATTTCCTATTTTATTTGTTTGGTAATGAGATAAATAAGAATTATAGAATATAAAAAGGTTAGATAAAATAAATAAATGCTAAAAAAAATACTTAATGAACAACAACATGAACGAATGTTCACGAACACATTACCGAACGTTCACGAACACACTTGAATGAACGAGACAGTTGTTCGTGTTAGCTCATGTAACTAATCGAACAGAATTTCTTCTTCATGTTCGTTCATTAACTAAACAAATGAACGTAAACGAACTTCCTGCCAAACGGTTTTGGTACCTATCAGTTTATCGTAAACAAAACAAACTGTTAGTAATAATCGACAAATTTGATGTACAAAACATACAGAGAGTCAAAGTACAAAAAGATAACAGCACGCAACTGATCGAAACATTTCAAATACGAAAACAAGTGGATTTAATTCACTCGATGATGCAGGGTTTGTATTCACATTATATGTTTTATAACTGCTCTATTTAGTTCATTCCAAATTGAACAACAGTGAGCGGTTTTAAACCTTCGGAAATTAACAGAATTGAAGTCTGAGAGTTCAAGTAAACAAAAATGAAAAATAGTTATTATTCGGCGCTTAGAAGTTGGTCTTAGGAAACGAGAGTCTCGAGTTTATTAAACATACATTCTATGTTTACACAAATTACCAAACATACACAAAAATATTAACTCAATCAATTGTCAAGAAATAAGAACAACGAAACACACGAATATGTTAATATGTTTTACGGTCTAACCAAATAAGTGGTTACCAGAAGCAGCAGTTGGTGAGGTATCACTTGGATTCTCAACAAGATCCTCATAAGGGCGCTTCCCTTTCACTCGATCAACTGTGAAGAATTAAGAGTTAAGAGCAAAAATAATAAAGAAACACACATATATCGTAATAAGTTTTAGAACACATGCTAGTAATAATCTGAAAAGTCTGATGTACAAAACATACAGAGTTAAAATATAAAAAGATAACAACATGCAAACTGATCAAAACATTTCAAATAAGCTTCATAACAAAAACTAGTAGACTTAATTCACTTGATGAAGCAGCTACTGCTGCAGGCCGGGTTTGGATTCTCAATCTTTGTTCCACTTGAACAATCGCATGAGAATGGACCCTCTTTTCACTTCAGCATGCTTGCATTTTAACAACTAATCCGAAACATTTAAGACATTTGGCCAAACAAAATCACGAAAAAACAGGCCGGAATGAATTAAATTTTAACATTGAATCTTTCTAAGTTTTATAATTGTTCTTTTTAGTTCACTACAACTTTTTACAGCAGTGGAACAATTTTAAAACCAAATGAAGTTCTAATCCCTCACATCCTATAGTAGAAGGGTTAACTAGTATATAGTATAGAGTAAGTTTAGAGGTAGTTATGAAGTTCGGGGACCAAAGGTGTCAATTCAGAAGTTGGTAACCGCCACCCCAAAGGGTGCGAAATCTCTTTGGACACACCCTTTGGATCGATGGCTGCAAAGGAAGAAGGAAGGGACGCGACTCTTCATATTCAATCTCATCCACAAGATTAAGAGACACAACCTTTCGTGAAGAGACACGTCTCTACAATCGCACCTGTTCGTTTAGTATAAATAGGGTTTGTATGTTTCAGTTGTATTATCAGAATCGCTTATACTTTCACATTCAATATAGTTACTCATTCGATTGTTCATAGTTTATCATTGTGTTCGTGTTCATAAGGGTTCTGACCAACACCGAACAGTTTCTGAAGTTAACAGAATTGAAGTTTGAGAGTTAAACTAAACAATATTGAAAACTGGTTATTATTCAATGATGGTCTCTCCTTTTAAGGGCTTGAAAGTTATGAACATATAATAAAGAAACACACAAACATCTTAATATGTTTAACAGTCCAACCAAATGATGGTACCAGAAGCAGCAGTTGCTGAGGCAAAGCTTGGATTCTCAACAAGATCCTATGTGCCTTCCACTTGAGCTTTTTACCTAAGTATTATTTATTAACAAGATAGTTAAGATTGCAAATGTCTTGATTAATGGTCGAACAAACCACCGTATATAATTAAGAGCGAGTTTAATGATGAATGAATCTCCTAACCGGCTAATCATCCACCTTATAACAATGGAACACTTACAAAAGTTGAAAAAAGTTTAAATGACTTTAAGAAACAACACTGAAACTTTTCATTATTTTCCTTTTTTAACGACGACAAACGCGTGTTTTATCATACACACACCAAAACAGCAATTGGATTCAACTGTCAAGAACTAAGAACAAAACTCAAAAACCACAGACACACACATAACTAAAACCAGAAAAGAAAAAAAAAGAAAAAAAAGAACAAGCATACATGAACATGATATATGTGAGCAAGAATTCACACACACACACATATACATATATATATATGTATATATACACACACATCTTTGGGGCGGGTACTTTTCAACTTTCACTTTGCCCCTTATGATTCAATGAAATCTTCGCTTTTGGGACCCACGTTATCCTTACTTTTATAAACGATTTCTCTATGCTATGGCGATGTGAGGGAAAAGAAAAGGGGGAAACAACTCAATTTAAACCGAGAAAGCAAGCCGATCATAGACGGAGGTTTAAGCTTGAAGTGAAGTGTCCGACCCCGGTTTTTCATGCAGATTTGACCACGGTGTGCACCCCCCTTAACTTAACCCCTATTATGTAAGGGAGACCTTCGGCGGGATAAAAGAGAGTGCGGGAAAAGCTGCTACAGATACATGACAAAAGAAGGAGTGGCGCACTTAAAGAGTAAAAAAGTACATCGTAGCGCAAAAGAGCATCCCGCAGAAAGAGGATCCCGCAGAAAGTTTCCACTTTTCTGTCCAGCTGAAAAATGGAATGCAATAGTCTAAGATGCTTAATAGCTCCAACAAGCGCGAAATCCGTTGCTTCTTGCTTTCGAGCCCAAGCCTACGTTTGCTTAGTAAGGTTGCTTCTTTTTATATCTCCTCAAAAAAGTAAAGGCTCGTTAGCGCTTTTTATTTATTTTCTTTTTCAATAAGGGCGGAGCTTGAAGAAGCGAGTCTATCAGAGAAAAAGTGCTAGTTGTAGCGCGCTAGCGCACATTTGACTAAAAACATGGAAAGTCAAGCCTCTTGGCAACGAGTGGGAGGGAGCCTTGACTTGAAGCATTGTACAAGTGCTTAAGGCTCCTTTGGGCCATGGGCACAACTATCATATAAGGCAAGGCTTGGAAGCAA
The DNA here is from genome assembly GCA_947069175.1 of Scalesia atractyloides. Lineage (NCBI taxonomy): Eukaryota > Viridiplantae > Streptophyta > Magnoliopsida > Asterales > Asteraceae > Scalesia > Scalesia atractyloides. Next base: position 101,559,812 of record CAMTDV010000026.1, read on the forward strand.
GCTACCAGCGCCTATCGACGGGAACTGGGCTTGTCTTGGTTAGTAGTGCCCGCCCATTCTGTCTCGCCCGCCCGCCGACCCATGAATTCTTCATAGCGGGCCGGCAGGCCGGGCGTACGGGAACCGTCGAAGAAGTGCCTCAACGCGCTGCAACCGCTACTTCTCCTCCCTTTATGCAATTATGAACTACACTTAACTTTATCGATTCCAAGGCAACTTATCCTTTTGGAGCTGACGTAACAAACTACGCGATCCCCCCAATGAAGCCAACATAAATCCGATCCGAATAAAGAAAATAAAAGGCAGTTTCATTATGGTAGTATACCAGCCACCTGTTCTGGAACTGGAAGTTCCAATCGGAGCATATAGATCCGTAAATGGATTTGTATGTATAGCCACTTCAGTCGTGTTTGTCGTTTCTTGAAAGTATCTTTTTTATCGGAACATGGTCAACCAAAAATTCTTATGTTTGTGATTCTTCATCCACCGATGCAGAAAATGCTCCAGTTTTCCATTCTCATATGAGGCCGGAAAGTTTATTGGCAACAGGTCGACACGAAGTGATTCATCATCCTCAAACATGAGCCGATTGTTAGTTAGGGACGGTTTATAGATCAGAAAATTCCACAAATTGAATGAAAAGTGGCTCCATGTAAATAATCGAGACCTTGCAAACAACAACGCTCCTTCCCCATATGGAGTTCGGAACCCAAAGGCAATCGTTGAGTGAATTGTATCTTCTTTGTGTTAGTTAACCTAAGCCGCACCCTTGCTGCTGGGATGGGGCTCGGCCCCCGAACCGTACGTGGGACGAGTTTCTGCCTCATACAGCTCGGGCCGAAACCCGGGGGAAGTTTAGGAGAGATGAAGAGAGCCAGCAGCTGACAATCGGGGCGGGGATAAGCTTCCTTCTTCACAAGCTTATCCCTCCCAAAAAACCTACTCTTTATCCCTTGCTTTTTACGGCCCTGCCCTCCCAAAGTTCGGGGAAGTTTTTGTGGCCAAAGGAAAAGAGTTGGGTTCTCTACCGAAGCCGTTATTGGGCTTTCCTTTTCACCAGGGAAACTTCCACGAGCTTTAGGGTAACCTCTGTCTTCATGTTCACATCTTTTTCTTACTCTTTCATTGGGCCTTTCGCCTCCCTCGAAGTAAAAACTATCCGGTGAGACCAGATCAACCAGAAGCCTTGGTGTGCTAACCAAAGAACCCGCCCCAGCGGACCTAGTTTCCAAAAGTTGAGTGGTCTGCGCATAACACCTCCTGACGGGGCATCTCCTCCATCCCCGTTGGTCCTTCCAAAACCTACATCTCTTTTATTTCTTTATTTTCTTCTTTTTCACTCTGGCGCAGCATTGTCCACTGGGGATTAGTAACAAAATAAAGTAACAGGCTGATGGGAAACCTGTTCCACGTCTTAGCTTCGACCTATACCGAAAGAGATTAGTTCATTGATCAACTACCACTTGATCCCCTAGGTAAAGGAATTTTTCTAAGGTGCCAAAGAGTCCCCTCCTAATAAGTAGGGTTTTGCTGGTCTTGCAAGCATTCGTCTACGTTTGCTCGCAAAACTGCTAAGGTTAAGATAGCCAATCCCGTTTTGTTTCGGCAGAAACGAGTCAATTTCGAACAATGTATTATAGTCGACGGGCCTCTAGCGATGATCGGACCCAGATAATCAATGTATTCATCGTGCCCCCTGGGTTCGGTGAAAGAATTGAATTTCCCGATGAGGTAGCCTGCTGGGACTTTGCTAGAAAAGGGATTAGCGGCTTAATGCATGGATTTGAGCTGTGAAAGGCCTTTGTAAGTGGCTTGCTCATGCCTTCCTGCCTTACTATGTCAACAAAGAGCCAAAAATGCACTCAATGAAGGCCACGATCAATAGTAGGGGTTTCTCTCTCAATCAACAAGCCAAGGGATCACAGACGAGATCTAACCTAGTGGTTTCGCTTTAATTCATTAACTATATGAAGATCTTATTTCTTACCTACTAGATCGATTGAAAGAAGCCTTCGGGTTACAGTCAACTCATAAAATACTCTCCTACGGAGATATTCTTTCTATCCATAAACAGAAAGGGGGAGAGATTCCTGCTTGCCTACTTCGCGGATCGAAGGGAGAAGACCTATTATATTAAATAAAAAAATAAAAAAGAGAAGAAAGGCTTTCGTCGTCTTTTTCTCGCTTTCACCTTCGATTGCGAAGGGCTTTTTTCCCGGTTTTCAATTCCTCTCCGGCGAGGTTTGAACTTCGCGTGGTGGGAAGGCCTTCCCGATTCGCATCTTCCTGTCCAACAAAGAAAGTGAAGGGGAACGGACAATGAGTTGGAGGACGCTGCAGAACCGCGTGTATTGATCCATCTGCGCTATTCCCTAATTGAAGAAAGTTGTAAAGCCTTCAGAGCCTCAGTCCCTACCATTTTTTTTGAAGAAAATGAAAGCTGACTAGCAATCGCTCGTTTTTCTTATTAGCATGGGATTGGATGTTAATAATAAAATAAAAACACACATATAATATATTTATATATATATATATATATTTTATATATATATATATATATATATATATATTAGAAGAGAAGGCAATCCCCGTGGAATTCCTATCGATTTCCGATGGATAACAATCCATCTTTCTCGCTTTCGCTCTTTCTCCCAATCAGTCGCAAGGGTTCCGGGCATTAGAACCCAAGTGCCGGAATCAAACAAAAGGTCCGAACGTCCAAGGACGAAAGATAAAATGCTCCGTGGGGAAGTCGTTTCCATCTAGGATAGCGTATTCGTGCCGGTTAGACGTCGGCCATGAAATCCATCACTATACCAAGCAAATCATGGGCTCACATCTCGGTCAAGGGGAACTGTGCGCGATTCTCTCGTGAATCGCCTTCAGCAAGGTATGGCATTCAGGGTCTTAACCCAGGGAGAAATCTTTCTTCATAGATACAAGACATTCGTTGCTGATCTAAAAAAGATCTTCTCCCGTGGGCGTTAGCGGACGTTTTTCATTTTTCACTCGGTCCTTACTTCCCAAAGCAAAGGTTTTTTTAGGTTGACTTTGGAAAGCCGCTAAACAGGCCTACAGGTTCGCCTTTCTATTTATAATAGAAGAAGTCTAATAGAATTAGTATAGAAGTCTATATAATTAGCCAAATCGTCTGAAGCATGAACATAATCGCCTTTGTTCCGAAGGCCTAGCGAGTTAAGCGAGTTCCTTTTTTCTTTTTTCAAAGGCAGTCCTTTTCTTTCCCCGGACCGATGACTCGCTTGTTCAGTACTGCTAACTATTATTGGAGGATTCCGTCCCCTCGGGACTACCAGTAGCTTCGGTTGTTGAATCTCGTGCAAGTTAGGTTGTGGCTGTATTGGCTGCAAGCGGAACGTAGGCGCTTTAGGTGTGTGTTAGCCATGCACTCTCGCGTCGTGTAATGTCGTATGTAAGATAGAGGTGGTATGGTGATTGACCTCAATGCTAATGGTTATCCCTAAGGTTCAACGAATGAATAAAGCTATGCTATGATCGTACCCGGATAGAGATGATAGTCTTCCTCTGATGTCTCCAAGCCGACCATAATAGAATCGATAGGCGAAGCAGGCAATAGCAGTCTGTTCTCGCCTATCGATAGATAGCAGGTTGCTTCCAAGCTCAAACCATTTGAAACGGAATTGCTACTTTTTTCTTGTTATTGATAAAGTGGTATTCTCCGCCCCTGTCAAATAATGTAGAGGGAGAGTCTTTCTCCAATGAGAATAAAGAAAGTTTTTGGGCAAGACAAGAAAGGAACTCGCCCTTTGACAACAAGGGATAAGAGCGGATTGCTGGCGATGACTTGGTGAAGGGAATCTATGAGAGAAGGTTCTCGACGAACCGGGTTCCGACCGAATAGAGCACGGAGCCAACGAGTTCAGTCGAACAACGTAACGAGTCTAAGGGCGCTTGAAAGGAAAGGACGGGCGAAGGAAAATGAAATATGAAAAAAAATCTGCTTTGGGAGTGTGAGATAGGCGGACGGGGAGTACGCACCCGAACAACCGCAGGGGCTTCCAGCAGTGATTGCTGAACTAACCAGACGGGCCGCCCAAAACCTGGAGCTGATATTGAAATCGGAAATAAAAGTCGGACGCCGGCTATCCGAAGAAGGCAGATTGAAGCGGAGGAGCAGAAAATGCAACACAACAAGGGGCGAATCAAAGGCTTGCGCGAAGGAATAAGCGAATCAATCAGAATGGAGACAGGGAGGAGAGGTAAAAGATAGATATTCGAGCCTGAACATATAAGCAACCTTCTATCTGGCCTCTGTACCAGTAGTGGAGTGGCTTGCTATTTTCAATCAGAAAAGGAAGATTGAGCAATGCAAAGGAGAAAGAAGTTGTCCCCTCTTCTCTGGTAACCCGCCGCCGCATATGTCGAAAAAGAGGGAGCGGGGAAGGAAGAACAACCGTTTTACTTTGGCACATGAGGTGGCGGGTTTGGCTAGGTAACATAATGGAAATGTATCGGACTGCAAATCCTGGAATGATGGTTCGACCCCGTCCTTGGCCTCGAGGAGTGGTAAGCAGCATGGAACTTGAATCAATCTTTTGGCATATAATATAGGGGGCTAGAAATCCACAGACAACATTCTGGAACTTCCAAACCAAAGAAATGCAACAGGAAATGAAATGTTACGCTTCAATAGAATAATTCGGTAGTATTCTACCCTATGGTAGATCGAAGGTCCTGTGCCACTTGAACTCAAATCTATCTTACCTTCAATCCATCGTTGTCCAGTCAAGCCAGCCCATAAAAAAATGTTAGACCGGCTGACATAACCGAATTGGTTGAGGAAAAGGAAAGCCCAGCGACCAAGTACTCCCGCCCCTTGAGAATCTTGATTGACTGACACTAGGAACCGATTCGGAGAAAGAAGAAGCATGGCATGAGATAGGCAGCAGAAGAATTTCCGATAGCGAATTACTTGACTCGATGGATGGAGGTAGAGCCCTCCAACTCAAGCACGAAATCAATGTTGAGTCAACAATAATCCAGAGGGGCACCACCAAGCGGGATCGAGACCAGCCCCTTGTATATAGGGTTCCAAACCTGCGCTTCTTCAAATATCCCATCCCAGTAGGGGCTTCAAAGCTTGACTAAGAGAAAGTGGAAAGAAAAGGGGCGCGCTAGCTGCAATCAACCTAAAGCGCTAACGAGCAAGAATGCCTATAGATAGCGCTTTAGTAATAAGATAGTTTTCAGGAATCGATTCTTTGATTGAATTACAGAAGTGCTACTTAGTAGTAGAAACTCGGAGAGACGGAGATGGGACTATTTCATACCTGCTAACTCCTAGGATGAGAAGTGGGTCCCTTGTTTTTGGTAGGAAGAGTTTCAGCCTTTGTTGCCCCTGGGTAGAGTGAGTCTACTTAGTGAACTGGCAGGTCGCGAAGATCAATTGATCAATACGAATCTCGAGAGTGGATGGTTGATCGCCGCCTCCTTGTCCTGGAGGCTCTCCGGCCGGGGGCGGATGACGATGCTATCATAAGAGAGGACCAGACAGTTCCTGGTTCCAAAAGCAATAATTCTTTTTTTACTCCACCGCAACTACCGAGAGCTCTTCCTCCCCGAAGGGCTATTGTTCGATAGGCTGGTGATCTCTGAATCCGATTCAGTACTCGATGATGGTCTTCTTATTTTTTAAGTTCAGTATTTGACTAGGTAGGAGGCTCTCTTAAGCTTGACTCTGATAGCCGCTCTTCAAGCTGATGCGCGATAAGAGACAGATTTTTCTGGTGTAATGCGGATTTTTGGTAAATAAGTTTCAGGACCGGCACAAAAACTATATCAATATCGTAATCGGATGTGATCCTTGCTACGAGACCTCTGCTATCTCTATCAAATCAACATCAAAGAAGGAAGTAGACTCTTGACCAATTCATTTGATTTTGATCTTAGAAGCAATCGTAGCCAGAGAGTCAGCATGACTTTTCTTGGACCAATTCGATCTTCTTCAAGTAAGAGAAGGAAGGGTTACCGGCTCATTGAGCACCTCTGGGCCTTGCTTTTTCGCTCCGTTCTCTTACTCATTATCCGAAAGAAAGTGGACCAAACAAGAAGTGTTTTTCCTGCACTGCATTTCTTCTCTTATTCTATTTCTAGTTTGATCGAGAGCGGTACACTTCTCCCCAATATGAGATAGGTTGCAGCTATAGTAAAAACTCTAACTGGGACAATCTAGTTTAAACCATGACCATCTATCTTTTTATCACCGCATCTGACAGGACGTCGTCGGTTGGTTGGTTGGTTTTTGTCGGCATTTAGCCGCTTTTTTCTTGTTTTCTTACTTACACAAATTGCCCGCAGCTTCCCTACGTCCCCCTTTCTACTTTATCGTCGTAGGTCCTTCTGCACTGCTTGATCCGTTCATTCGTCACCGTACCTTTTCAATGAAAGAAGACAGGGTATATGCGCTGAGTCCCCGAGCGGATTCTGTGCTTCTTGCCAACGGCTCGCTTCGAAAGACAGAATTCTTCTTTATATAGTTTATATAGACTTATCAGTCATATTCAATCTCGAAAGACCTCCGTCACTTCTTAATTGGAGAGAAATCCGTTAAGAGTCTCAGATCTTAATAGAAGGAGTTGCGCACTATCCCTTCTTCGACTGCTGCCCGACGAAGGTAAGCATTCAAAGCAAAAGCAGTCTCCTTTCACGACCACAAAGAAATGTGGTTCTGCTTTTGCTTTGAATGCTTACCCAAGCATTCTATTAGCTACATCCGCACGCAAAAGGAATGTGGTTCTGGTTGAGGCTTTCTTTTCCTTATTAGTAAAGGGGGCTAGGGACGTTCGCGGAGTCTGTGCCTTCCGTACCACCGAAAGGTCGTTCTTGAGCAGATCCCGCTCCTAAACATACGGGATAGGAGTCCTGGGGCCGGGCCTACCATATCAAAATGGTCGTAGAAAAAGAACCCGGCCACCTATTCCATTCGACGTTCCGGGGCAGGGGCCCGACCGATTCGACCGACTTTTGCTTTTGGATAACAAGAAGGCGAGCTTCTCTGCTTTGATCAAATAAAAAGCCCAGTCAGCCACCAACTCGGTGCAGGTCACGTGACCTACAGCTCGGCCTTCGCTTTTTGAGGCTTCCTCTACCCACATCTCTATGTGCCCGCAGCACTTCCATATGGAGAAAAATAGGCTTACCATGTTCCATCAATAGCACCTAACCTATGCCAATTTTGGCGGATCGTGCTCCACCCCGGTGAACTCATGCGGTTCCGACGTGCCCAGAGGCCAGAGGCGAATCCGTTCACAGTCCGTAGGACCAACACCATTCGAAGGTGGGCGGCCCACCCCGCCTAGAACAGTTATGTTTGACTGGGCTTACACACATTCACTCACTTACGCTGTCCCCCTCAGCTCACCCTAGCCCCTGGCCTTTTGCTCTTCTAACGTAAGCTCTAAGGCTTCACACCAAGTCTTCTCTGACATAATATGCATGCTTAAGTAGGGTCAGGCAGAACCGTTGTTGCCTGATGGGAACTTCCCCCATATTGCTATCAATATCTTCATGTCGCACAACCTCTTAACATTACACCACTGAATCCCCAATCCTTTGCTTGCTGTGTAGTGACAGTACCAATATCCACTAATCGTCGTTTCCAGATACGGTTGCCGGTTGACATCTCTTCTAATTCGTTGATACGAGAAGCAAATTGTTGTGTGGAGGAATCAATATCTCGACATAAGCCAAGAGGCAGATCTTGTGCCACTCCACCTGGTCATATGAAACTGGCATGCATCCTGGCTCCCGAGACTCTTTCATAGAATTCCAACGATTTTTCTCGCTCCTCAAAAGCCCACAGGAAAGGAGTTGATGCTCCCACATCCATAGCATGAGTAGTTAAAGCAAGTGAATGATTTGAAATTCGAGTTATTTCACGGAATAACACTCGTATATATTGAGCTCGTAATGGTACCTCGCAATTCAAAAGTCTCTCTACGGCTGAAGAATGAGCATGTTCTTGGGCCATCATAGAAACATAGATAGGGTCGACGACGGAACGAACAACGAAACTTTACGACTGCTTTTTCGTACACGTTCACTTGCATCACATACACAAGTGCTCTCTGAACCGTGCAATAAGGTCACCCATAACACGGCTCTCCCATTTGAGTTATCTTAGCCCCCAGCCATGCTATTCAAGAATATTAGAAAAATGGCAGCGTAAGGTAACAACTAGTATTGAAAGCTGGTCGCCTTTGGAAGCGTTCGCCGGTAACCAAAGCGTATCGTTCCCACAACCACTTTTGTACTTTGTTTATAGCTTTTTTAGGTTATGCAATAGAAGGGGGCTTGCGCTTGAATTGAAGTAGCGCTTTTGGAATATGAGTAGGGCTCCTAGGTGGCGCGTTGTTGGAGGCAACCCGAAGGAAGAGCAAAAAGAAGGTTGGGTGCTTGTGGGGCAAGGCCTCCCGGCCTCGAATAGGAGGGGGCTTAGCTCTGGATCCTCCCTGCTTGCAGAAATGAATGGACCAGAAGGGGGCTGGATTCTCAATTTCCGGGCCGGGCGGGAGGTGAAGGCCATAAGAGAAGATTGCCCTCCCGCTAAGGAAGAGGGAAAAAAGGCGTTTCATCTATCTCGACCAGTTTCCCGAGGCGTTGGAAATCCAGACCGGCTTAGAGAATCACTGGTGCTATTTAGCCCTTCGTTTCGACAACAAAGAAGTCATCTTTGCTGATTTCCCATTCCTTCCCTGCCGAGCCGCCTCTCTTCGCCTTCTGCCTTCCCTTTCTATAACATAGCCAAGCGCCCTCCTTTACAATCATTATGTATTTAACCAGAAAATAGATTATGCTCCTGCGGAAGTATCTACTCGTTATGGAATCTCAGGTGTCAAAGTGTGGATTTCATATAGTCAAAAAGAAAGGGGACGTGCTATATCCGAAACGTACGAAATCTAGTAAATATCGTAAAGGCAGATGTAGTAGGGGTTGCAAACTGGACGATACACGACTTGGTTTTGGAAGATATGGCACTAAAAGTTGTAGAGCTGGTCGTCTTTCATATCGAGCCATTGAAGCAGCGCGTCGAGCTAGAATTGGGCAATTCCATCGTACTATGAGCGGACAATTCCGAATAAATGGTAAGATATGGGTAAGAGTTCTCGCAGATCTCCCTATTACCGGGAAACCTACAGAAGTCAGAATGGGAAGAGGAAAAGGAAATCCTACGGGTTGGATTGCTCGTGTGTCCACAGGACAAATCCCATTTGAAATGGATGATGTGAGTTTGTCAAATGCTCGACAAGCCGCTACATTAGCGGCGCATAAACTATGTTCGTTAACCAAGTTTGTTCAGTGGTCATAACGTAATTAGTTAGTGGGGAAAAAGCGGGCCGGGATTCAAAAGAATTAGGAGAAGTGTTTGTTCCTGAACGAGGGAAGTGGAAAGACACTAAGGGAGAGGGATATACTCCTTGATTTTTGTAATCACCGAAATTGTACGGCGAACCTTCTTGTTCCAGGCGTACTACCCTGATACGTTAAGGTTAATTGATCCAGGCCCGGTTTATAAAGTGATAGTAGTCAGAATAAATAAGAAAGATAAGAGCTAAGATTCAGAAAAGTAACTAAGGGGAGTTGGTTACCATTCCGTCTGGGTCCTCAAACGTGTGATTCTCTTTAGTGAGGTTGGGCTTTGGAATCTTGTCTTCGGCTTTATTGAAGTTAGGGCGTGGCCTATTGAGTAATGGTAGGGGTCAGCCATAGGCTTGATTGCTGCGCTGCTTTCCATGTCCGAGATCAAGAGTTTGAATAGGAAGGCCTTCCCATGCCTCGCTTGTGCTTGTAGCAGATACAGACTTGCCTACTTCCTTCAGCTTGTTGCCCGTAGACAGATGCCTTGAGTGCCTAACTCGATTTCACCTACCTCTGATACCAGCTTCTGACTCCTTACCGTGTTTGCATACCTCGCACGAGGCTAGGATCCCTTACTCGATGCCAACTTCTTTTACCTGAGGCCCGATGCCTGAAGCTTGATGCTCGCAGTTCCCTACTTTGGGTCGGGGTTAGGTACCACAGCTCAAAACAAGCTAGAAGGAACAAGTTCATGCAAAGCTGATTCTCGAACAAGAAGAGCATATTCTGTAAGAACAATAGGAGATTTTCCTCCTACTAGGCCCGGTATACCTTGATTAGATAGACTCTTTTCTGTGTCAAAGAGAAAGAGCGCTCAATCAGCTCATAGATGGGGAGAGTTTGGCCTGGATATCAAAAAACGATTGATTCAATTCATCTGATCCTCTCTTTCCAGCTCTTGCCTCTCTGTTTGCATTGGTGTGGCACCTAGGCTTTCTGACTTTCCTGAGCATGCCATTCCCATCCGGAATCAATACCCGTACAAAACATCCAAATTTTATTCTTCTTGCTGAGGACCTGCGCTTCAACAACAGGGTAAGATGCAACCTTTTCCTTTACTACACAACCCATGACTCAACCTCTACCTTTGTTTGAAGGCTAGGGGTATTCTTTCACAGCAACATCAATCCCTTACGATATACCCCGCATCAAGGGTACAACTCCCTACTATACCAGACCCTTGCTTCAAGCTAACCAGCCCTAGTGGCTTTACCTACTAGAGCTCCTTCTTGACTTACCGGACTTACAGCGTGAAGTAGTCCCACAGCTTCTTTCGCTTTAGTTAGCCCCTTCCTTCGCCCATCTAGCAGGATGCTGGGTTGAATCTTAAGGTAAGTTCCACTCTCAAGCAGGCCTGTTCTTTACATCTTTTCCGAGTTTCACTTCCTTTCCCTGTGATGAAATCATAGGAGTAGTAGTACTATTTTGATCTTGAAAGAAAGGCTGGCAATTTAGGTAGTCAATTCAATGTCGGTTTCTTCAAAACCCTTTTTTCTGCTAGTGAGCTTTTCTTTGAAACCATCTCGGAGTAGTTCAAAGGAAGTAGCAGCTCAAGCTTTAGGGAATCAGCGGATTTTTCATATCCTCCTTCGGTTTCTTTCTCTAAGCTTGTGGGTGAAAGAATCATGCACTCATACCACTGAGTTTATACTTATTATCTGATATAAAGAACCAAAGAAAGGATTGGCTCACTCCAATAGTCAATGCTACCCCTACCAGCCATATGGACCCAAAGAAGAAGCGCTCTAGCGCGGATGACGGATGACACCTACCAATTGCCCAAAGCGTTCAAACCAATCCTTGTGATGTCACTGAACGAAAGTTTTATTTTACGATTTTTTTCAGAAATGTTCTTTGATCATCTTATTAGTTAAACGTTATGAGGATTGACTATATGAATATGTAACATACTTGTATGTTTAATTGATCCATGTAAAACCTCTCATTTAATGTAACATATATTATTTCTTACCTTAGGATGCTACTTTTTACATTTATAATGGTAAAATAAAATAGTATGCTACATTAAGGGGTAAAGATGATGGTTATGATGTTCAGATGTTGCATAAAATGATAATTTTATGTTATACTTTTGGAGGAAATGTAAATTCAAGTCTTTTAAGTTATAAAAGTTTAGTATTTTTTTTATTTATTAGTTTACTTAAATTAATATTAAAATGATTGTACAGGTATCCATATTTATTCGTGTTTTTAAATTATTTTGTCAACTGATTTAGAGTTTGTAATATTATTTTTTTTGTCATTTTATAAATATTGTACATACTAAGGACTACTTTAACAAATAAATTATATAACTTTTGATAATCTTTAGATCCTGACTGATTCAGTGTACCAAACACACTTATTATTGACTGATTCAGTAACAAACACAAAAACAACAATTCAATTCACTGATGAGAGTGGTCTAAGTAATGGGTTAACATGGATTCAAGAGAAAAACAAATATTTTTTTCATACGAGGTAGTTAACCTAAAATACTTTATTGTTTTTTTGCTAATCACGTATAAATTTGTTGCATGTTATCGGTCTTTAGTTAGTAATAGAAGAAAGAGTTAAATGCTTGGTTGGTCCCTGTGGTTTGCAAATCTTGCAGACTTAGTCCCAGTGGTTCACTAATTACACACTTGGTCTCAGTAGTTTCAAATTTTGCACTCGGTTAGTGGTAAGGACCACCCGAGTGCAAAATTTGAATTTTGCATATACTTAACTGAGAAATCTAACAAAGGTTAGTGGTAAGGACCACCCGAGTGCAAAATTTGAAACTACTGGGACCAAGTGTGTAATTAGTGAACCACTGGGACCAAGTCTGCAAGATTTGCAAACCACATAGACCAACCAAGCATTTAACTCTAGAAGAAATTAAATTTGTTGTACTTTTAGTTAAAGGAGAAAGGAATATATTTGTTACATGTCCCAAAATGCCATTTTTTACTTTATAGCATCTTTTAATGGAAAGTAAAACTTATTTTATGCTTTTTAATCTGAACCAGTGATGAGATAGGATGAACAACTTAGATTAAGTTTGTTTAATTCTTCAACTCATATATATTTGTATATATATCCTTGCCTTATATGTATATATATGTTATAAATGACAATGAGAGTGAGAGTTAGAGTGAGAGAGAGTCAAGGGTTAAGAAGGGTCAAAAAAGTCATATGAAGAAACACATACAATTTGCATGAGCCTTTGTCCTTCCTTCTTTCAAACAACCATCCATGTGACTCCCTTGAACTCCTTAGAAATATTAAGAACAAATCTATTGAACTCCTATATCTACCTCTCGATTCCCCTATATACCCCTTGGCGCTTCGACGGTAGTGTAAATTTTGGAAAATTTTGACATGTTTTTGTCGTTTTTTTTATTTCGTTACCCCTTTCTAATAAAACGTTACCCCTACGAAGATTTTCTAGATCCGCCACTGTATTTCACCATTTTTGACAACTCTTAAGTTCCTCCGGTTTCTCCACCCACTAGCCATGTAACGAATCATCAGGATCCACTGACACACAAGCATGTATACCCTGGTGACCAAAGAATTTCAATGGTAAGGTTTTTAGGTTCATCAGGGTTATTCATCATCTTGTAAGAACAACCAATTTTCAACATTCTTTTCATTTTCATTGTTATTTCTTTTGAAAATATAGGCATGTTTATAGAGCTTAATGGGATCCACATTCTTGTCGGATTTTGAAGAAGCATACTTATAGTTTGGTATTCTGGGTAGGGTTTGTTAACTGTAAACTTGTGGGATGGAACAATTAGGAGAATTGAGTTTCCTAACAGTGATGATGATGGATGTGCTGAAGACAAACTGGAACAACTTTGTGGCTGATAATGAGGTTTTGAAAAAAGATACAAAGATTCAAGTGTGGGCGTTTCGTAAAGACCGACAATTATGCATTGTCATTCTACCGGTGGAGAGAACTGATGCTTTGAACGACGTTACTTGATGGCTTAACAAGTTCTTGTATTTTTGTTGAAGCACTTCGGTTTCTTGTGTTAGATTTGGTTAACTAAATGGATGATAATACTGATTTCGTACGGTAATTTCTTTTAGATATCTCTAAATCAATGGGCTAGCTCCGCCACTGTGTATCACATGCTTAGTTATTTGTTCACGATTGAGAGGATCATTTGTTATTTTTTAAAAATTCAAAATTCCTAGTTTATCTTAATTGTTTGTTATCCATAAATAGGGGTTAGGATTTTCATTATTAGTTTCTTGATTGAGATTGTGATTAAAGAAATTTCAAGCGTGAAGCTTGCCGACCTAATCATACGGTTCGGGTTATTTGAATGAAACCATATTGTTTTTGAGTCATTTGAGTAATTATGTGGATTCAGTATCAGCCTTGTAAGTGATTTTCTTTATATGATTACCCTCCATACCTCTTGGACCGAACCGTAATTCCCAACAAATACAGGCTTCATATGGACATATATAGTGACGGATCCAGAAACTTTGTTCGGTGGGTTCGTTTTGATAGATTCTCACTATTTTTTTCCAAATCATACAAAGTTCTCACTAATTTTTTCTATTTTTTCCAAACCTAGTGGGTTCATATGAACTCATAAAACATGGCTGGATTCGTCACTGGACATAGATCAATAAAATCCATAACAACCTTCGGCCTCTATCATTCAATATGTTTGATCTCATCCGGACTAGGACCCGGGAATGTGACAACATATGCGAATACGTTTTGTAACAAAAATTATAAGTATCCATACATGGTTTTTTAAGAAAAATAAAATATTTTTAACACAATAAATGAAGAGTGAATTACAAATTTTGGTCTTTTATCTTTATATCTAATTTCAGACGATATCCTTTGCTTTTAAAACTAATGAGTTTTGTACTTAATGTTTCCACATGCTACACAATTTGTCCTTTAACCTTAACTCAGTTAAAAATTTCTGTTGTGCATTGCATATAAGGACATTTTTTGTCATTCACTTTTCGAAGACTAATTATGTAAATAACTTAAACACCCACCGTTTTATTATAAAAAATTATTTTAACCCCATCTCTCTCCACCTTCACCACCACCATCAACCGCCACTCTTTTTCCCTAACACCTTCTGTGCTCTCAAATAATTGACTTGAACATAAGAAGTTCCATCGTGTGCGATAACAAAAAATTGAAGGCCTTTTTATTAGCATAAAAAATTTGACTTGAACTTTAAACCAGTCGGAACCACCCTAGACGCTACCTTTTTTCCCTTTGTTTGAACCCTAACCATCGCCATCTTTGTTCCTTCACCACAAAATCATCCCCTTCGTCTCCTATGTTCATCATCGGAACACAAGTGGTGGTGGGTGGTGCAATCCATTGGTGGTGGTGGTGGTGGTGGTGGTGGTGGCTGTGTAGAGTGGAGAGATAGGTAATGAGAGGTAGAGTGGTGGTGGTGATACAAAGAGATAGATGGAGTAGAGAGAGAAAGAGTTATTTAAAGAGAGAAGGAAATGAGATGAGTTGATATACAACATGAATTATTTTTGCACAACACCTAATTTAACAGATAAAATTAACTAGGTTATGGATAAATGATATCGTTTGAATTTGGTATATAGATAAAGATAAATGACATCGCTTGAAAGATAGATACAAACACGTCAATTTTAAAGATAAATGACATCGCTTGAAATACAAAACACGTCAATTTTAAAGACAAATGACATCACTTGAAATTTGGTATACAGATAAAGGATAAAAATTGTAATTTACTCATAAAAATTATATACTATGAATGACGAGTCAATCTTACGTGACACATTTTTTAACCATCTTATAAGCGACTTTTTTAACATAAAAAATAGTAAATAAAAGAAGTATTTTGTTGAATAATTTTTTCACAGTCTACATTTAGTAGATAGAGTCGTAATTCAATTTAATTATAAATATAGGTATTTTGTAATAATATTATTTTTCAGTTGTAACAAATACAATAAGTCTGGTCGAAGTGGGTAAATGTAGGGGTGTGAATTTCTGACACGACCCGAAAACCCGACACGAACCTAACACGAAATTCGCGGGTTTAGGTTTCGTCTAAACGGGTTCGGGTCAGTTTCGGGTTGAACACGTGAACCCGTTTAGGCTTACGGGTCAGTTTCGGGTTGAACACGTGAACCCGTTTAGGTTTACGGGTCAGGTTCGGGTCAACCTGATCGGGTTGGCGGGTTGACCCGTTTAACACATTTATACTATATTATATTTTTTTACAATATATTTTATCTCATAAATTAAATGGGGCGTGTATTTTATGCCATGATTATAACTTAAAAGGAGAAATTAACATATCTTTTATAATTTAAATATGATATTATTATATACATTTGTGTTTTTAAGTAATTTTTAATTTTAATTTTAATATATTAGTATTAGAAAAAAAAATTAAAAAATTCAGGTTAAACGGGTCGTGTTCGGGTCAACCCACAAAACTTCCGGTCGTGTTCGGGTTCATATATATGATACGATTTTCGGGTTCGGGTCGGGTTGAACCCGCCAACCCGCGAACGCGACCCGTTTAGCACCCCTAGGTAAATGCCCCACCACCACATTAGAGCATCACCTCCCACCATCTCCTTTGCCCGCCAACGCCCCAGCTACATGGCGCCCTGTTGACACCCCTGTATCGGCTGTTCACGCCCCAAGCGCTGCAAAAGGCAACCATGTCGGTGATAAGTTTGTCGTTGCCGTCGATGGGCTCACGCCCCACTCCGGCCGGCCTAAATACTAGGGTTGTTGAGAAAATAACAGGCCCATCGAATTTTGACTCAAGTCCCTCCAGTCCACATTATTTTTACATTAGTAAATCTTTAGACCGTAAAAAGACTAGTATCGACAAAAAAGAAAGATGGATCTTACGAAATTAGATACTAACAAAAGAAATGTAAGTTTACCACATCTAACTGAATAGTAACAAAAGAAAACTCATAACAAAGAAAGAACAAGATATATATATATATATATATATATATATATTATAAGCAACATATGCCATAATAGCCAAAAGAAGCATCCATTTTAATATCAGCATCATCATATGCTTGTCCAAGCTTTACATATGTTACTTGGAACCCAAAATCAACTCATCAAAATGTAAAATGTAGCTTAACTAATAAACCATCTATATTGTATCACCTATGCCACCACCCCTACCCAATCTTCATTTTTTTTAGCAAGTAAACCTAAACCAAAATATATAACCATTTCTTGGAGTCATAACTCATGAGGTGGTACAACAGCTGTCAATTACTTTTAATCCCAACCACTATATTCACCACCGCCGCCGCCGCCGCCGCCATAACCACCATATGAATCAGAAACGCCTGCAGCCACAATCGGCGGAGCATAATCGTCATAACCGCCATATGAAGTACCACCGTAATCCGCATTCCCACCATAAGAAGTATCATTTCCGCTCCTGATATCCTGAGCGCCAAACCTGCTAGAACCACAACGATAATCACTAGAAGACGAATGACTTTCAGCGTATTGATCAAGCCAGCCCGGTGCCTCCTGATGAGCTTCTTTCATAAGCTCAGATATCGGTTTAGCAACGATTGAATTCTTAGCATTGAAAAAAGCAGTTGCTAGCCCAGATTTACCAGCCCGGCCCGTTCGCCCAATCCTATGAACATAACTGTCAATGTCACGAGGCAGATCAAAGTTTATCACGTGAGCGACCCGAGGGATATCCAGCCCTCTTGATGCAACATCCGTCGCCACCAAAATTGGCGTTACACCGTTTTTGAAAGACCTTAGTGCTCTCTCCCTTTCCTGTAGTAATTTACCATACAAAAAACATGTTAATCTGCAATCTAAGTAGTTAACGCGGTAAACAATCGGATGTCGGTAATTTTAATATCATGCTGACTTTATATATGTAATAATATAAACACTAACAATTCAGTATACTCTCCTACCACGAACAAATAAACCTTTTGCAACTTACAAAACAAACAATTGTAGCAAGTAGGAACTGATTAAGACTTCACACACAAACATCTAACAAATTAACGATTAAGACTTAAACCACTAATAGCAACAATAAGAATAAAGACGAATGCTGGAACTAAGAAGAAAAGGTACTGATATATATATTGGTCAATATCACCGATATCTCACAAGGTGACCGAAAACCGATATATCTAAGAGAGAAAGTGGATAACTGATCTTACAAATTGGACTTTGTCTCCATGAATTGCGGTAGCGGGGAAACCCATCCTGCATAGCCAGTTTTCTAACGAATCTGCGCTTCGTTTTGTCTCCACGAAGATCAAAGTCAACGCATTCTGAAGTGAGATTAATGAAAATAGATTAGGAAACTAGTTAAGCAAATGCGAAAGAAGATAAAAGCCGATAGCGTGTGTTGATACTCTATACCTTCCCCAGATTTCCTTTCGCTTTCTGGTCGTGAAGAAGATTGCGTAAATACTCACGTTTCTCCAAATCCTCAACGAACACAATCTTTTGCAGGATTAGATCAGTACTGGAACCAACCCGACCGACGGACAGAAATATGTAATTCTTAAGAAAGTCGGACGCCATCCTCTGCATTCAAAACATAATTACATTATTTACATACGCAAAACAGTCTTTAATGAATTAATTCTATTAACCAAACATGTTTCATATGACTAACTTGAATCTCAGTGGGAAAAGTTGCACTAAACAGCATTGTTTGTCGACGACCACATGGCGGCATATCCAAACGCTCGACAATCTTTCTGATTTGGGGCTCGAATCCCATATCCAGCATTCGGTCAGCTTCGTCGAGAGCCAGATACTTGATTTTCGCAAGCGAAACTTTTGATCTTTCGATCATGTCGGTTAATCTTCCTGGTGTAGCAACTAAAATGTCCACACCCCTTTCTAAATTCCTCAACTATACCACCATAATCCATTCAAAATAACCATATTCATAATTTAAAAAAAAAAAAACTAGGGTTTGCAGTTTGTTAAAAGTTGAAAGAGTAAATAAACCTGAGGATAAATTGGTGCACCACCATAAACAACAGCAACTTTCACACCAGTTTGAAAGCAGAATTTCTTAGCTTCTTCAAAAATCTAACAAAATAATGATACAAATGTTAATATTATAGTACATCATATTAAACCTACAAATGTAACAAAATAAAGTTATAAACAATGTTCTTCAAAAATCAATCAAAATAATAATAATACAAATATTAGTATCATACTACATCATATTAAACCTACAAATGTAACAAAATAAAGTTATAAACATTGTTCTTCAAAAATCAATCAAAATAATAATAATACAAATATTAATATCATACTACATCATATTAAACCTACAAATGTAACAAAATAAAGTTATAAACATTGTTCTTCAAAAATCTAACAGAATAATAATAATAATACAAATATTAATATCATACTACATCATATTAAACCTACAAATGTAACAAAATAAAGTTATAAACAATGTTCTTCAAAAATCAATCAAAATATAAAAACAAATATTCATATCATACTACAAAAAAAATACATATACAGATGCAACAAAATATAAAGTTATTAACCATGTTCTTCAGAAATCCAACAAAATAAGAAAAGAAATGTTAAAATTCTACAACAGCAAATTACGCTTACAAGTTACAAATGTAACAAAATAAAGTTATTAACCATTTCTTCAAAAATCTAACAAAATAATAATACAACATTGATATTATACTACATGAAATTACACCTACAAATGTAACAAAATAAAGTTATGAACCAGTTTCTTCAAAAATCTGACAAAACAAAAATACAAATATTGATATTAATATTATAATTATACTACAACAATAGGGGTGTGAATTTCTGGTTGGGTTGGCGGGTTGACCCGTTTAACACATTTATACTATATTGTATTTTTTATCATATATTTTATGTCATAAACTAAACGGGGCGTGTATTTTATGTCATGATTATAACTTACAAAGAGAAATTAACATAGATTTTATAATTTAAATATGATAATATTATATACATTTGTGTTTTTTTAAGTAATTTTTAATTTTAATATATTAATTTCAGAATAAAAATTAAAAAATTCAGGTTAAACGGGCCGTGTTCGGGTCAACCCACGAAACTTCGGGTCGTGTTCGGTTCATAAATATGATACGATTTTCGGGTTCGGGTTCATAAAAAAATTTCTGGTTCGGGTCGGGTTGAACCCGCCAACCCGCGAACACGACCCGTTTAGCACCCCTATACAACAAATTACACCTACAAATGTAACAAAATAAAGTTATAACCATGTTCTTCAAAAATATAAGAAAGTAATAATACAAATATTAATAAAATACAACAAGAAAATACATTACATCTACAAATGTAACAAAATCACCCTAAATTTATTAAGCATGTTATGAACATCAGGTTGTAAAAATAATAAAAAATTAACAAACAATTAAAATATAATATTATTACAAAACGACGCCGTTTAAGCAACAATAATAATAAGAATCACCTGACAGCAAAGTTCTCGAGTGGGAGACAACACAAGAGCAAGCGGAAACGCGACCGAATCCCGACGACCGTACGACGGCGGAGACGACGTCGTTTTCATAACCCCACTAATAATCGGAAAACAAAACGCCGCCGTTTTACCGGACCCGGTCTGAGCACACGCCATCAAGTCACGACCGGCTAAAGCAACCGGAATCGCATGACGTTGTATGGGCGTCGGTTTCACATACTTGCACCGGTTTTTAATATTATCATTCAGCACGTGACCCAAATCGATTTCGGAGAACGTGGTAACGGGTTTGGGTACGTCCGACCCGGTTATCTCGACGGGTATGTCTTCATACGCGTCGAAGTTGATACCCGTGTTGGTAGTTTCAGCAAGTTTCAGCTGGTTGAAGTTTTGTAAAACGGTGTCGTACTGGTTAGGGTTTGTTTGACTATGATGACGATAGTTCTGTTGTCGTACACCGATACTACCAGCGGTTTGATCGGGAATGTGGGTGGGTCGTTGGTGGGGTGGGAGGTAGGTGGGTTGTCGGAGGGGTTTTTGAGCGTATGAGTGTGACATGATGACGTGGATATTGGGTTGAAATGGCTGAGAAATGAAGAGGTTAAAAGAAGGGGTTTGAGGGTGGGGAAAACCCTAGTTAGGGAGATGATGGGGTGGTTTTCATGGCGGAGAGAGAATTGGAAGATGAAAACTCCGGTCACGGTGGGGGTGGGGGGTTATAATAAGGGGTGTGGGTGACGTGGCATGTTTGTATTGGTGCGTGGAGTCCACTCGCCCTTTGTCTATACGAATTTATCTTTAGTTAACAAAATATCTTTGGGATTTTTTTTATTAGAATTTTTCATAAGTTGAACAAAATTTCGTGTTATATGGGAACCAGGGAAAATCCTCATCTAGGGCCGAAGCCCATGAACACTCGTCCAAAGATACGATAGTGTGGTGAGGTAAAATTCGCTTAGTTCAAGAATCAAACTAGTAATCTTCACCTACTCGCTTAGTCTTCTATTATCACCAAGTGTCACATAAAATAATAGGGAGAGCTGGAATTGAACTTGAGTCTCTTAGAATACCAAGTCTCTTTCATACCACTCCATCACCACCTCATTGGCCGACCTTTTTACTAAATTATGGTCTTTAGACCTTCTTGCTATTGGCGAGTGTAAGTTGAAGTTTTTTTTGTTAATTCATATTTCGAATTCACCTTATACGGGGTGAGCAATAACGAAACCGTTAACTGAAACTTAACCGAAAACCAATGAAACCGAATTGAAATTAACCGAAAGTTAGTTACCAGTTATTTTTTGTACCATCAGTTAACCGAAAATAACCGAACCAAATCATTTATATTTTCATTTATTTCTAGTTTCTATACTTACAACCGAACCGAACCATTTATATTTTCATAGATCTCTAGCTTTTGAACCTCAATTTCATGTATTTCATATTTTATATGTCACACCCTTAAATTTCCACGTGCGGAGTTTACCGCGAGAGGTGCGACCGACTAGGATCAAGCCACTAATCAATGTTGAACCACTATTAAAGATATCAAACGTATCACCATCAACACGATTAGTGATCTAAAGTTTAAATGTTCAAAAATATAGTTTAATCAACAGCGGAAGCAAACAATTAAAAATAAAATCCAAACGTGTTTAAAAACCATAAGTGTTTAAATAAAACCAATTCAAATAGTTAACGCCACCACGACACTCCACCAATGCAAGTTCCTGCATTGTACCTAACGTCCTGCAAAGCATGTAATAGCATGTCAACATAAAGTTGGCGAGTTCACGGTTTTTTCAGTATTATTATTTTAAAAACATAGGTTGTTAAATTACTTAATTTATAAAACACGTCATTGGGAGCTACCACATCTTTAAGCTACTAAACTGTGTGATACCGAAACTTTGACCGTGTAAGTTGTTTGTGCCCCAAGTCAATGTCTATCGTCACTGACCAGTTGCCAAGGCATAAAAGTTCACGCACGTCCTCCCAGGTACGGTGTGAGGTTTTTCGAACCTAATAGCGCTATCAACTAATATCCCGTTTGCCAGGCCCCGGCGATTAATCGGTATAATGTGTGGGACTTACAGATAGAGTTTGTTTAGTCCGCTAAAGACATGAAATATAAATAGCATTTAACAGTATTCCATCCCCAGGAATACGAGGCAATTCCATACCCGAGAAAGTGAGGTTCCCAACCACCGGGAATACATGCTTTAAATAAAGGTGTGAACTCACATTTGTTTGCTCGGTAAGAAATAAAGTGCTAATAGTAGCGAAGACGATCAACCGCGTCCTAAGATAATTATCATGTATTCTATTAGAGTGAATTCATGCAACACTTACATTCCTACACGAAATCTAGCATTTTGCAACTTTTATCATAAAATACTATTTAACATGCATGTATCTATCAAGACATCACTTAGCGACCACACAAGTGTCACGAAATATTCAAAATACTCTTTAATAAAATTCAGCAATATAGTGCATTTTCGGACGGTTTTCGGAGTGTTATCCGGAATAGTTCGTGTACCGGAAGATTCCCAAAAAATTACAGTACGTGTCAATCGGAGCATAGACTATTGTGTAAAAATTTGGTGACCAAAATTATTACGGATTTTACGTGAAAAATCTTGCGCCAAACAATGATCGGATTCGTCACTTTCTGACGGCAGCTAACGGAAAAATTCATTTAAAAATTCTCGCTTATCCGATCGACATAATTCCAGTTGGAGGTTCGCACAAACATCTATGGCCATCTACGGTATAAATTTCATCGTCTAACAGTAAGTGTTTACCCAATTACGACTGAATACATAACACGTAAAATATGCAGAAAAACGCAGCTTTCAATGCTGAAACGAAATAATTTATTTAAAATAGCAATAGACGTCCAAAAATCATGATTTCAGCGCTCTTAGAAGCGTATTTCGAAATAGCATGTAATAGACTCAAGAAAATCAAATTTTCGTTAAGTTATGACCCGGTTACAGCCGAGTAAAGTCGGCTATAACTGCGTGACAGCTTACTGTTTTCGTTTTCCGGCCTCTCAAATCAAATATCTAGCATCTCATAACATTAGATAACCGTATATATCAAATAAACGCAGATGAGTTACAAGAAGTTTATCACCGAAACGTATATGAATTCAAGGAACTAATAATAAAAACATAAGACATGGATACCTAGTGATTTAAGGGTTAGGAATGAAGGCTTGAAACTGAAATTATCTTGGAATCCTTTGAGCTCCTAACTTGCGTAACCAGAAGAATGAAGAGGGAAGGAGAGATGATCGCAATTCAGTTTATGGAATTAGGGTTGAGAGAGTTTTTGGATGCTCTAACTGCAGATGTTACGTAACATATTATAACTTGTTTTAACAACTTCCTTTGTGGGCCAATGATAACAAAAAATACAATACTGGGTTTTGTTGGGCTGTAGACAATTAATTGCAAGAGAGATGTGAGTGGTGGACTTGAGAGGTGTGGCAACAAGTCAACATTTGTTTTTCTTTATGACCATTACGTTTTTCTTTTTCTTTTTCTTTTTACAATTAAAATCACCAATTGTTATGAATATACATATACAATTAGTCAACTAATATACATGCATAATATTCATGTTATGGTTTGGGTCTCGTACGCCTCGAGTTATGCAAGTGGGTAGAACCGACACGCCAGATATGCTTCGGTTCATATGGTTTGGGTCGGTTCAATACGATATGGATTTGGTTCGAATACTCGTTTATATAATATAAATTTGATAGGAATAAAATTAATTTATCAAATAAAAGAAGTATATAATTTGATTTTTACCTCAAAGTTATGGGTTGTCATATTATACCTTAATTTCATGTATTTATACACCCATTTCATTTATCTATACATCTATTTCATATATTTATATATCTATTTCATATATTTATACCTCCGTTACATGTATTTCTAAGCAAACGATTTAGCCCTTGTTTGATTTGGTTATTAACTGAAATTAATCAAACCAAACCAAAAACTGACAAGTTAACCGAATTAAACGAACCAATTAACCGATAACTTTGGTTACAATTATGAATAATGCTAATAAACGAACCAAACCATACACACAATACATATACCAATATTTTGAATATGGAATGAGTACTAAACCGACCACACTACTGATTCTGTTGGTATAATGGGTTGAACTAAACATATATACATCACATAATTTTAAGAAGTATTTATATGTTATATAAAATTTGAATAGTATATTGTTACGTTATTTATTTTTTCCTCAAAATAATATCGTATTTTTTTTTTATATTAATAAAAGAAATACATTTTCTAGGCAAAATAATGAAAATATATTTTTGGAAGAGGTGCATAAGTATTTTTTTTACTAAATCAAATATGCTCCTCTTTGAGAAAATATCTTTCTAATTCAAATCTTATAATACTAAATCAAAATTGCTCCTCTTTTTAATTTCAAATCTTATAATCTATAAAAAGATATTTTGGAAAGAAAAAAAAGGAGTTGGTTCAATGGTTCAATCCATGTTAACCAAACTGGTTAAGGGTCTGATTCCGATTAAAAGGTTATGGTCCGGTTTAACAACATCGAAATATACACATGTGATAAAACCATGTACTACAAATACTAATTTGATAATTATATATCATTTACAATTTACAAATAGTTTTTTTTTTTAAACTAAATAATATGTTAACCATAGTTTATTAATGTTAAATTAAAATACTAAAAATACTAAATATGTGTTGAATATCCTAGCAATCCTAATCTACATTGATATGTAATAATTTAAAACATCACAATCACATATTGAAATCAATCAATCATAAATTACTAGTTTAATATTTCACTTAACAAGATCTTGATCAATTTCTACACTAGCATTTAATCCGGTTTCATAGACAATCACATGCAAATTGCATGAAGGTTCAGTAACTCCTCAAGGTTCAGGTAACCTTTTTAATAGTTAGTCGGGGGCGGACCTAGCATGTTATTAGGGGTCGCCCTCGTTACCCTTTGATGCTTCGGCGGTAGTGTAAATTTTTAAAAATTGACGTTTTTTCGATTTCGTTACCCATTTTATATGAAACATTGCCCCTATAAAGATTTTCTAGATCCGCCACTGTAGTCAAGTATAACTATATTTATTTATTCTGATTTTCGTTTTTAAACATTTGTTACCTTTTAACAACTTGTTTTATGACAAAATTGGTGATTATTCACTCGGTAGTAGTTTCGTCTTTTACGATTACACCAAGCATCATCTCAAGTTTAGCTTGCATTTTATCATGGATATGGTTTTCACTCCGTCTCTTGCGATCTACTATGTTTTCGCAACACACTGGTTTGCTTGTATTATCATTAAATGGCTCCTCTTTTCTCAGTTTCAGGCATGAAAAGAAACAGAACGTTCATGAACTATTCGTAAATCGTTTAGCGAAAAGTTCGTTTATTTAATTAACAAGCGAGTATGAACAATTTTTTTGTTCATATATTTAAATAGGCGACGTAAACACACATGTTGTTTGTGAACATCTATTTATTTTCATTTATTTACATTTGTTTATGTTTGTTCGTTTTAATTTTAATAAATACATAAGGAGTTATGTTTATATAAAGATAGCTATAAACAAAAGGGGGTTCGTTTGTGTTCATTAATGTAATTGATGTTCGTTTATGTTTGTTAATTATGTTCATTTTTGTTTGTTTAATTTTGTTCATTTATGTTTTCTAGTTTGTTTGCAAATTTTCGTTTGTGCTCGTTTATGTTCTTGAATTGTTTGTTTAGGTTCTAAATGAACGAACACGAACACGCCTATTTTATTAATATACGAACATGAACAAAAACAATTGTTCGGTTATATGTTTGTATTCATGTTCGGTTCAAGTTAAATGAACGAACACGAGTATGCTTCCCTTTATGTTTGTTCGGTACGTTTACAGACCTACTCACTTTGCATATCTCATATCTAAATTGCATAGAGTATTATAGGGTATGAAACCAAAGTGAGTCATCAATGTTAGTCAAGTGGATTGGTTATGTTAGACGGTTACTAGCAGTTAGATTTTGGTTTATATATAGACATCGTGTAAGTTATTTACATGTTGAGAATACATGAATACTATGCAAAATTCTCTCTTTTATGTTTTCAATTCTTTTTACATATTCTCACCTAGTTTAAATTTAAATTAATTTTGGAAACAAAAATTATGTTCCATTTTCACAATTTATATAAGCATAAAAAAGGATGAGCATTTGAATATTCTATCTAAAAAAAATAACCTCTCGAAGAGAAAATTTGGATCACCCATGTTAGTGAGACGTTCGTAATGATGATCTCTACCAAGCTTAGAGAGACGTATTATAGCGAAGATAACTATTGATTGTATTTGTATGAACCGAACATATAAGAAAATCTCTAAAAGAGTATTAAAACACTTAAAATTTAATAATTTTCATTATTTAAAACACATTATTATTTAATAGTAATGTTTTTCTTTAAATTCAAATGTATTACTAATTACAATGATAAAAAAATGAGTAAATTGCACAAAACATCCTTTATGTTTCCTCAAACTTGCAGGTTCCAGCCTTAATGTTTAAAAGTTGCTAAAAACAACCTTTAAGTTTATTTTTGTTGCGGGTTCAATCCTTTACAGCTAACCACGTTATTTTCTTCAGTTAAGTTCCCTCACATGATCAACCAAAATGATGAATATACCCTCACATGTTATGCATGTGAGGGAACTTAACTGAAGAAAATAACGTGGTTAGCTGTAAAGGATTGAACTCGCAACAAAAATAAACTTAAATGCTGTTTTTAGCAACTTTTAAACATTAAGTCTGAAACCTTCAAGTTTGAGAAAACATAAAGGATGTTTTGTGCAATTTACTCTAAAAAATTCATCAACTGATAATACTAAAATAATAATGAAAAAAAAAGTTCAAATCTGACCATGTCTCATGTTTTAAAATAGGTAGTATAGGGTCAACACATAACACTCAACAGTGACTCAACACCCATTTTGGATGACAAAATAAGCACCCAAGAAAGATGGATGCACACCATTTTGTTGCTATTTCATATCATCAAAGTGTTGTATTAGCTAAAAAAAGTTTTTTTTTAATAAAAAAATGAAGCTGAAAATTAAAAAAAAAATGAAGCTGAAAAATTAAGGATTTAAACGAGTTGGATAATATATTATAACAATTCTAGGTTGATCAACAAAAATAATTAAATATCCTTGTAAGTGTTTTCTTTTCATTTTGTAAATAACTAAAATACTAATTATGATTAAAAAAATATAACAACTTTTTAATAAAACTATTTAGACTAATTATGATTAAGATTAAAAAATATAACAACTTTTTAATAAAACTATTTAGAGGTTTATGGAGTTAGAGTACGTTCAATACAAAACTAACTTTAAATAAATAACTATAACCACGTAAATTTTTTGTTTTAACTGTGATAAATATAATGATAACCTTTTTTCTTATTCTCTTTATAACTTATATTATATTTATCATATATTATATAGAGAAAGTGTTTGTATAGTCCTTATGGTTTTCTTCGATTTCACCTTTAGTCCCTACATTTTCAAAATTACAGCTATAGTCCTTAATTTGGCAAATTCGTTCTCCTGTAATCCCTGAAGCAAATGAAGGTTAGTTTTTTCAGTTAAGTGGGTGTGAAATGACCATTTTACCCTTACTATAATAAATAAAATAAACGATAAAGGATAAAGTGGGCCCCACCACCTCACTCTCATGTCTTCTTCATCTTATTTCTGGTAAACCGGAATTGTTTTTCCGACGATAGTCCGATGAGAGTCACCACCACCTCTACAACTCCAAAACAACATAAAACATCTAAGTTTTTATCTTAGATTCAACAGTAGATCTTTTGATTTTTAGCATGAAATCCAAATAAAACATAAAACTTCGCGATTATTTCCATAACCACCAACTGCCGCCACAACCACCACCGCCGCCATCATCACCACTCCCACAACCGCCACCCACTTCATCTTCCTCCCTGCACCACCACCACCACCACCCGCCCCCAAAACCGGCAACAACACCGCAAAACCAACCCTATTAACCACCGCGAATCACCACCACCAATACGTACCTTTAATCGATGGGTTTTATCTCCAAACCATCCAACACCGGGAAGGTGAAGCCATTGCCTCCAGTAACGTTTACTGCTACGGTCGGATGTGACGCACGATGGTGTGATAAGTCGGGTTAGAATTTTATATTTCATTAAATAACAAGGGCATTATAGACATTTCACACCCACTTAACTGAGAAAACTAACCTTCTTCTACTTCAGGGATTATCCGAGAACGAATACATCAAAGTTGGGGACTATAACTGTAATTTTGAAAATATAAGGACTAAAGTTGAAATCGAAGCAAACCATAAGGACTATCCGGAAACTTTTCTCTGTTATATACATATGTTTTATAAAGTTTTTACTGAACCTTGTAAACCTGGCTGTAAATTTAACATTTAAATACATTTTGGATTACTATAACTAATCTGATTTGTTTACTATTTGTCTGGTTTTCTTTTTAGTTATCATTTTAACTTGTTAACAATAAGTTATAAACTAAATTAACATATTAATGGGTCAAAAAGTTGTTATCTTATTGAAACTAAGAACATAGAGGGTTTAATAATGTACCTAATTATTTTAATCGATTTCACGTTGGGCCTTCTATAAGTAAAGGGTCAAGGGTCTGTTTAAAATCAGACTTTCTACCCCTCTAATGTCTAATAACATAAAAATAAAGGGTAAAATGTCATTTTCGTTCATATAATTTGATCACTTTTGTTAATTTCATTAAAAAAAATTTCTCGCATTACCGTCCATGTGGTTTAAAAAAATTGTCATTTTAATCCACTCCGTTAAGTCCATCTAATTATTACGGTTAATTGAGGGATATTTATGTTCACCATCGTCGCTCGCTGCTCTCCTAAGATTCTTGCAGATTTGTTTTCCATCGTTGATATGCAATGCGTTGTTCTTTATCAATGCCTAGCGTTTTTAGTACCTCCAAGCCTACTTTCCATCGTTGGCATGAAATGAAACCCTCCCCGTAAAACTACAAACACATCTCGTTATTTGACCATGTCTATGATCTAATATTATTTCACGAGTAAATTGCACAAAACGTCCTTTAAGTTTCACCAATCTTGCTGGTTTCAGCCTTAATCTTTAAAAGTTGCCAAAACCAGCCTTTAAGATTAATTTTGTTGCAGGTTTCATCCTTTATCACTAACCCAGTTACTAATCCATGTTAAATGGCCTCACATGCATAGCATGTGAGGGTAAAACCGTCTTTTCATCTCTCTTACCGTCTTTTCATCTCTTACCTTGAAAGGACCAACATATTGGAAGTAGCTAATTAATGATTCATGTCGCTTCAGATAACCCGTTCGCATCTGTTTCAATCGAAACCCAACAGCCCATGAATGCTAACGGCAACTTCAATCGAAACGGCAACTGCAATCAAGGAACAATCAATCTTGGCCAGTTTCGAGTTTCCCTCGTGGGTATATCATCAACGAAATCAAGGATTTAATAATCATCATCCACGTTGTGTGCGCAAGAGTGAACCAAAGCAGCAGCGGTTTTGGACGAATGATCACATACAGGTATGATGTTCACGTTTATGTTCGATTAGATGGTGTTAATAACGTTTGTGTTCGATTTAGATAGTGTTAATATGAGGTTTTCATAGTTTTGACATTTGACATTTGACAGTATAGGGAAATGGGGTATTTGCCTCAAGCGATTGTGAATTACCTAGCATTGTTAGGCTGGAGTTATGGGACTAATGATGAATTTTTTACACTGGAGCAGATGGGTTAGTGCAATAGTACATATGATCTGAAGTTATGCACATGGTATTTAGCTGATGAATGGGGCTTTATCTAATTTTCTTGTGTACAGTTGAAAAGTTCTCGATTGATTTTCAATAAACAAAAACCGAACGTTTCGGTTACAATTTCTCTTTTACCATAAAACCAAACCGAACCATGCACTCCTCTAATTGTTGCAACTTTAGTGTAGGTAGTGTTCCATGGTATGTGTTGGTGACATCGTGTTTACACTTTACATGTTAGTATATCCAAGTAATTTTTATTTTTTTTCCACAAGGTGTCTGCTTTAAAATATTCTTAACTATTACATTTAAAAAAAACAAATATTATTTAGGTGGATGAACGGTCTGCATTTGAAAGCTCTTCCTGCAGACGAGTTGTTGAAGTCCGTTGGTGATCAGTGGAGGAGTGCTGGCATCCTTAATGAATCAGAAGGGGTTTTCATAGAAGTAAGACTTCTGTTGCCAAATATTCTCTCCATTCTGTTTCAATTTACAGAACTACTGAATCATCGTGCGTATGCATCTCACTACATACTTGTAGATCTTGAACTTTTGAACCATTTACCTAAAAATGGGTTGATTTGGATTGTATTTTATCTTTGGCGGGTTAAATGTGATTAACAATTAGCTACAAACAAAACTGGTCAAACGGGTTGAAAGCTGTTGCAAGTGTTTTCAAATGCTTAAAAGTTAAAACTTCTTAAATTTTTATATTATGCATCTTAACGGTTCGTTTTAATGTTGTGTATAGGATGCCTTTAAGCTATTGGAGGGCGGGATGGACTTGATAACAGATGCTGACAAGTTACTTATAGACTTGCTATCTTATCCTCTCCAAGCTACTCTATCAAGGTTACTTGTTAACATATATGTGCATTCGACTTTTAAAGCCGAATTACTCTTGATTTGAATGTGTGAGGTTTTCAGATAAGAAACCAAAAAAAAGAACAAATAGTTTGACTTCTATAGTGAAACCATGCCATCTGGTTCACTATATAGATACCATAGTGTAGGTTGAAAACCATCCATATCTTAACTAACGAAATATGGCAATGGCAGTCCTGAAGGTAGAGAAATCTTAGAGGACGGTCTTCCTGCGGTTGCAGAGAGCTTGTTAGCTGCATATGACAGCGGTGAACTTTTAGGTGCACTTGAAGAAGGGAAATCTGGGTGGCAGAAGTGGGTGAAAGCCTTTGGGAAATCATTAAAACGCAAGGTTTGATTATAGATATTGATTATAATTGCAGCAATTGGTTGTGTTAGGGGTGTGATTATAGACTATTGATTAAATTTGGTCAAACGGATTTGTGTATTTAAAGTGGGGCCTACTTCATAAATTATTCTTTTTATTTAATGTTTAATTATTGTTTTATTAAGGTAAGAGAGATGAAAAGACGGTTTTAACCTCACATGCTATGCATGTGAGGCCATTTAACATGGATTAGTAACTGGGTTAGTGATAAAGGATGAAACCTGCAACAAAATTAATCTTAAAGGCTGGTTTTGGCAACTTTTAAAGATTAAGGCTGAAACCAGCAAGATTGGTGAAACTTAAAGGACGTTTTGTGCAATTTACTCTTATTTCACCGTTTATATAATTATTAACTTTGCACTCTGTTTCACATCTAAAGTTTACAACTCATATATGACTAATTCATAGGATAGAAAATAAGACAATACCATCAAACCCGCGAAATTGTATACCTCTTAAAATCTAAAAAAAAAGTACGTAACCATACCATGAATGCATCGGTCCTCGCTACAACCAACCTAGTAGAATCCCACCCATAGCCAAGCCATTAGCGAGGTCTGGGGAGGGTGGGATGTAGTCGAGTCTTACCTCTATATCCTAAAGATAAAGAGGCCAATTTTGGTTCTGGTTTGACCCGGACCGGATGAAAAACAAGGTTTCTTCTTAAAGTAACGAAACCACATCGTTTAGGAAATGAATTAGACCTTGTAGATACAATAATTATCACAAATTTTCGGCTTCGGTCCCTCATGTTTAGTGTCTACTTTTGTAGCAAGTATATATACCCAAGAACATAAAAGAGGACTTTAAAAGTCAAACTCTGCTTTCAAATAACAGAAACAAAGAGAAGTATACATCTTTATAATCTCAATCTCTAAATCAAACATACAAAAATACAAATAAAATATATACCCAAAACACATATTGATGCAATAACATACACAACAAAAAACAAAGATGCAAATCAAGACACTTTTCAAGATTCTAACTGCCAACTAATTACCTTCTCTTTCTCTGCTTATGCTGCTTCTGGTTATGATTACCAAACATGCAGCAAATGGCACCACACCCTGAGAGCTTTGGTGAAGGTGGTTCAATTGTGGGTGCAACCTCCATGGTTTTGTAGGCTTTTGGTTCTGATTTTTGTACCTCTTTTTCACCTTCTTTTGGTTCAAATCTCCCTGATAATAACTTGTCATCCCAAACAAGCCCTGATGATCCTGATCTTCTAAATGACACTTCTGACCTGGGTAACCCAGCCATCTCTCTCTATATATTTCTGCTATATATATATATATATATATATATATATATATATAGAGAGAGAGAGAGAGAGAGAGAGAGAGTGAAGCTATATGGATTGTTTTTATCAAGTACAGGGTGGGGGAATGACAAAAGAAAGCTTAAAGAGGATGAAGGTTAGCAGAAGATGGCATCTACATAAGGTGGATATTACCAGAGTAGCCTAACATTCTTGGTAACAAGAATATATTAATGGAAGATACAATTTTTCAATGATTCCTTGCTAGCAAAGACAACAAAGTCAAACAAGAATAGCCAAGAAACTAATGCATTTAAGGAAATTGCAAGGGGTGTATGAGTTTTCATCCAAGTATATCTTAATGGTTTTTGGGTCACTTTCATGTCCTTATAAAGTTTAAAATGAGATATATATATATATATATCTTTTAAATTTCCTGGTATCATATTTATCTATTTAAAACTAAAATTCTCTAATTTACAAATTTAATAAGAAATAAAATTAGTTAGTTGTAATAATTTGTTTAACTCAATAAACAAAAAGAACATTATGTAGTAAGATCATTAAGTAACAACGTTTTTGTATTAGTAATTGTGTATAAGTAATCATAAGAAATAAGTAATTATAAGAATTTTAAAATTTATGTATGATTTTTTCATATTTGAATGAATAATTACAAATTCTGGAAAAAGGTAATTTATATATTATTTTTCAATTTTCATACGACAAACCACGATGGCGTCTTATGTTGACCCAAACCTTTTTTGATTGAGAAGAACATGGTGATTCGAAGGACATGATTTGGTTTGAGCATGTAAACATGCCAACGCCATTATTATATTTAAGACAAATTATTTATATTAATGTTGTTGGAATTGAACTCACCAATTTATTAAGATTTGTAAACCATATCTTCTTTGTATCCAAGCTCCTCGAGTACACCACTCACCTGCAAGAATATAAAAAATATCATTTGTGGTTAGAGCGTTAATGCTCGAAAACAGGCGTCAACTAAACACAAGGTATACAAACCTCACATCACCTTGTGACCCACCAATCTTTCACCTTCCCACCAGATGCATGTTCCATAATTCCAGGCGGACCACACACCTAGTAACAACTAATAATCTATTCGACACACTATAATAAAAGACCATCACCGCATTCTTCATGCTCAGAAAAACCATATGTTAATAAGAACAATATTAACTAAATGCACTAACCATGCTGTGTACCAGATCTTTTCAGCAGGTATGCACAAGATCCATTTTATCAGTTGTAAGTAAATACACAATTCACCGAACAGTAATTTTTTTACGTTTAAATTAATTTTAGGCAAGAATCAAGATCAATAGCAGCTGGCATGACCCCTGATCATTAAATTAAAGTACCCTTTAGAATCTGGATCTGATATCGGGGCGTACCTGAAAACAAACATGTTATAAATATTCACTTGTAATATAATTTTCTTGCAATACTTCATTGCACGGGTGACTCAACAACAACCATACCCAGTATAATCCCACTCATAGCCAAGCTATTGGTAGGGTCTAGGGAGGGTGGGATGTAGGCAAACCTTACCTTTATCCCAAGGGATGCTGCTTCAGTGAGACCCCCAGCTCAAAGACACATTTAAACATAAGAGACAAATAAAACATATATAGGCACATAGCTACTCTAAAAACAACAGGAAAACATATGGTACTAAGCATATTCTTTCTAAAGCTACCAAACAAGGAACAGGTGAGAACATATAAACGGGACAGATAACACATCATATAGACACACAAGCAAGCAATAACACGCAAGGCGCACCAAAATAACTGAAAAGTGCGGCTCCTAAGAGAAGACTTTAATACCTCAAACCTCCTAAAAGTCCTTAACCCTAATCCTACGTATCCACAAACACATATCCTCGAACATGTCCTCTGAAAGGTGCAAGTCTAACAAATCCTGCCTAATCCGCTCCTCCCAAGTCAGTTTCGGCCTGCCTCTGTTCCTTTTTCCCCTCCACGGTAAGAGTTTCCACATTTCTAACTGTGGTCATCATCTGTCTCCTCCTAACATGCCCAAACCATCTCGATCTCCCCTCCCTAATCTTCTCTGCTATACTAGCTACCCCTAATCTATCCCTAAAAACCTCATTTCTTATTGGAATAAGATAATATGATGATCAAATGAAGGCTTTTTGTGATATTCAAGAGAGGTTTATTACAAAAATGCAACTTAATAGTAGTCCAAGTTTAACTGGAACCATAAACATGTATGAGATCAAACCAATTATGCATGTAAATTTGAAATGTAGCATGTCCATTGTCACCTGCAACTTAAGGGCAAATAACATATTCTGTTTTTCCTACCGCATCCTTTCCGACAAATATGAAAAAAACAACAATAAATAATATAAAATAGAATAAAATTGAGGTGCATATGCAGTTGCACTATAATCAAGCAAGTAGAATTGCTAACATCATAAATTTAACTCCATAAAGGTGTTCACAAACTTGCCTTGTGACGAGGAATGATGCAACATCAAGTCCCAATATGAGATTTGGATAAAAGGAAAGCCTGCATGTTAGAGAATACTCTGTAATGAATCTATTAACATAATATTTGAAAACTGTATTATCCTTTCATTACTCAAACTCATTGATCAAAATCATACAAGGGTCCGATGCATATACTGATGTTCTAACATGATCAATCAGATTATTAATCACTTTGTAAATCAAATCCGCTTCCCGATGCGATCTATCTCTCGTGATAAAAACATTAACTTCATTATTAATTTCTATCCAACTACATCCAGCTTCTTTGACCGCACCGTTACACTCCATCATCTCTCTCACCTTCTTCACTTCACCCCACATACCCTTACTCGCATAAATATTCGAAAGCAATATATACGATCCACTATCTTTCCGATCACTCAAAATCGCCATTTCTGCAGCGTATTTACCGATTTCGAGATTTCCCGCAACCCTACACGCACTTAACAAACTCCTCCATATTACGCCAGCTGGCGGTATCGGTAAATTTTCGATGAAATCTTTAGCTTCGTATAATTTACCAGCTCGACCGAGAAGTGAAACCATACACGCGTAATGTTCTAGCCCTGGTTCGATTCCGAAACTAGCCATTGATTCGAAATAGTCAAACCCGTCTTTGACCAGCCCCATATGGTCACAAGCCGAGAGCACGGCTACAAACGTGACGTAATTGGGTTCGATTCTTTTGTTCAACATTTTTTTGAACAGCTTTAAGGATTTTTTAGCGTCACCGTGTTGTGCATGTGTTAATATCATCGAGTTCCAACACACGATGTCTTTGTAAACTGTGGAGTTGAATAGATTTTGAGCGTCGTTTTTGCTTCCGCATTTTGCGTACATGTCGAGTAACGCATTTGCGACAAACGAATCAAGGTTTAAACCGGTTTTTAAGAGTTGCGAATGATATTGGTGCCCGATTTGAAGGCTTGCAAGGTTGCTAGCTGCGGTAAGTAACGCTACAAACGTGTACTCGTTTGGTTTTTGGAACGATAGTTGCAGTTCTTGATAAAGTTTGAGAGCGTTTTCGTTCTCGGATATCTGGGTATACCCGAAAAGCATAGCGTTCCATACCACAATATCTTTTTCAGACATTTCATCAAATACTTGACGTGCGTCAGATATAGAAGAACATTTTGAGTATACATCTATCAAAGCACTACCTGCAAACATGTTTAATGACACATTAAACTTGATCATAAATCCATGAATTTGTTTGCTCAGTTGTAAAGTGAGCAACGAAGCCGAAGCGCCAAGAAGACTGACGAAAGTCAACAGGCCCGGGTCAATGTTTTTAACCCTCATTTCGTGGAAAAGATCCAACGCGTCGTAAAGATTCCCATGCCTAGAGTAACCTTCGATCATCGCATTGTAACCGATCACATTGCGATTCGGGATGCCGTTAAACACT
The DNA here is from genome assembly GCA_947069175.1 of Scalesia atractyloides. Lineage (NCBI taxonomy): Eukaryota > Viridiplantae > Streptophyta > Magnoliopsida > Asterales > Asteraceae > Scalesia > Scalesia atractyloides. Next base: position 101,596,113 of record CAMTDV010000026.1, read on the forward strand.
TTTCTAGCATCAGCAACAGAATTACATTTCGAATACATGTCGATTAAACCATTGTTCACAAATTCGTCTTTATCAAGATTCGTTTTCACAGTATACGCATGTGTTTGTCGACCTGGCTCTAGAGCTTCAAGAGACGCACACGACGTTAACACGCTAGTACACGCGAAACCATCCGGTTTCCAACCGTTTCGAGCCATTTCGATAAACAAACTCACCGCCTCCGTATCAAACGAATTCTGCATGTAGCCCGATATCATAGTGGTCCACGATATAACATTCTTGGTCAACATTTGATCGAAATTCTTCCTTCCCGATCTCACTTTACCGCACTTCACATAAAAATCGACAAGCGCATTGCTCACTGATATATCCATCGACGCTCCTCTTCGCAAAACGAAACCGTGAATTTGCTTTCCCCCTTCAACGAACCCAACAACCGAACACGCGCTTAAAACACTAGAGAGAACGTATCTATCCGGAATAACATTACTTTCTTTCATTTGACTTAACAATTGTAACGAAACCTCACCCTTACCTACTCTTGCGTAACCGGCAATAATCGTAGTCCATGATACTGCGGTTTTAACCGGCAACCCATCGAAAATCAATCTGGCATCTTCCAGTTTCCCAATTTTCGAATAGAAGTCAACAACTGAAGTACCCACATAAACATCTTGATCAAGACCTGTTTTAACAACCAAACTATGCAACTCACAACCCCTAACCACACACTCCAACCGCGTAACTGCGCGAATAACACTCGCTAACACATACTCGTTTAACCTTTCTTTACTCTCTCTTTGAAACACAACAAACATCATCCAGGCTTCTTCACTATACCCATGTTGCGCATACCCAGAAATCATTGAAGACCAAGAGCTTATGTTTCTCTCAGGCATTTCATCGAACAACTTGTGTGCATAGTCTAAACGGTCACATTTTGAATAACTAGTGATCAATATGTTTGCAAGAAAGGTATCTGATTGAAACCCAGATGTTATAATTCGTCCATGAATTAGTTTACAGTAGGCACTTGGGTTATTAACGGTTGATGGTGACTGCAATAGCGTAGCAAGTTTATGTTTTTGGGTTTTGCAGTTGATGTTTATATGTATCAAGGAAGATAACTTGTGAAATTCAGAAAATTGGGGGTATGCAGGTGTGTTATAGCAAGATTTCACATTGAAAATCGCTGGATATAAACTTGTTGCATGCTTTCTCATTCTATTTATATGTGCATCTATAGCAGCTTTTTATTTAATTAATGTTTTAAATGGTGTGAGGAAGCTGATCGGAGACAATCGGAAGTTGGTGGGAGAGTGTGGGTGGAGGAAATCGGCGGCGACGGCGAGAAGAAGATCGGCGGTTGTGGTGGCTGGTGAAGGAAAAGAGTGAACAAACACTATTATTATTATTATTATTATTATTATATACTAAATAATATAAAAATCTATTTAATTTAAATAAAAACCCTTATTATTAATTGCATCAGATCATACGCGACCACGACACCTCTCAACTATGCCCTCCACGCTGGTTGAATTCTTGCTGCTCCTTCAACAACGCTAGCCTCCACGTCGTATCCTGGATGGTGTACCCGATGTAGAATGAATCCCACACCCACACCGTATAGTCTTATGATTTCTAGATATGTAAATAATCAATATATTAAATACCCATGTAGTAAACACTAAACACCTCCTTAATAAAACACCTATCTAGTAAACACTAAACACCCCCCTAACAGAAAAATCAGAGACCAAGAGGAGAAATAGCTAGCGACAAAATTGTGAACTTACGACGAAATGTAGTATGATTTAGGTTCGAGCATAAGGGTGTAGGGCGGTCAAGTTTGGATGAACCGAACTCGAGCCTTAGATGAAGCTCACTGAATAAAGGAGCTCAAGTCATAGCTTCACACGTATATATTGATTAGGCTCGCGAGCCTAAAGAAACATACTTTTTATTTTAATAGAACTTTTGTAACACCCCGACCCGCAGCGGAATAAGAGTCGGGGCATAATTGGGTTATCACCAAAGCTCATGATATTTACTAATATGTTTCATATTTATTAAAGTCAAAGTTACATTTCCAAATATCCAAACATGTCCATACAATACAAAGAAAATAAACCAAACATAACAATCCCAAACTCTAAGTCATTTTATTCTTCTAGTCCAATCCTATGTGTTTCTGGCTGCTGCTGGTTCACCTGTATCATATGTAAAAATGGGGGTTTTTGGGTCAACATAAGTTGGCGAGTGAACCTTATTAGATAAACATTTATTATTGATTTACTTGTTAGTTTATCAATGAAAATTGTGCATAATCATAAATGAGCAAATGTAAATAATCAGACAGTGGCAATAGCAATCACAACTATAACATACAATAACATATGATAGCATACATAAACATACCAACATCATACGATAAATAACATAAATGAAACTGTGCGATCAAGGCTCAATCAAACGGAGCCGATCGTATTGCATGTACTGAAAATGAAAAATGTCTGTGCGATCAAGGCTCAATCAAACGGAGCCGATCGTATGTGGGCACGCCAGGTTCACGCTCATAATGAAATGGGGAACATGCTCAACGCTCATAATGTAATGGGGAGCGGCGGCCTATGAAATTGCATGTACTGAAAATAATAAATTGCATCTAACAATAACTACACAACAGTTGAAACAAACTGAATACACATGTTCATGATATGATGTATGCACAATGGTTTAAATATAATATATATGACAAGGCACATGATACACCCCAAAACGTGATTAAAACGGGGAATTTGTAAAGATTCACTCACATTGGGTGCGTTTGAATGGAGATGATGAGATGCGCACGAGTCGGGAGAGTTGAACAACGAGAATTACTACCCTAATAATGGCGGAAAAAATATAGTAAATGAGTGGATTTTATTAAGGAATTTAATGGAATTTTTAGATATATTTTTGTGAGTTTAAGGCTATTTTCTATCTTTAAATATGTTAATTTTTAATTGATTTTTAAATTAAATTAAATAAATAAAAATATAAAAAAAATTGTTTATTTTGTGTTGACCGTTGACCGTTGACCTGTTGACCGGTTCGTATGTGTGTATGTATGCGCTGAGTGAGGCTCGAACCCGAGACCTCCCGTACGCGTGCACGCAGCTCTACCAACTGAGCTACGTGTCTAACCCGAAATAATCTTGTTTTTAATTATATTTATATACTAATTCGGTTTAACCAAAATTCTTTTAATTTCAAAAACATTTTAATTCAACAAACCGGTGCCAGTAACAGGTTTCGAACACGCGACGTGCAGCTTAGTGTTGCACACAGTCCACCGCTGGACTGTGTGTCTAACCTGGTTAATATCTCGGTTTTTATTATACTTAATAACTAACGGAGTTAACCCGGTTTAGTTTTAAACAAAAAGGCATTTTATTGCATAAGGAGTGCGTGTATCAGGGATCGAACTCGGGACATGCGTGTATATTTTGCACACAGTCCACCGCTGGACTGTGTGTCTAACCCGTTCATATTACTGATTTTAAAGAAACTTATAACTTAACTAACTTCGTCTTCTTCATTCAAATTACAGTTGACTGAATCACTAATCCGTTTCTTGTTTTTACGATTAACAAACATTCTTAAGGCTAAAATGAAATGGCAGAGACGATGTTGGAAGTTAGACATACCGTAGGAATGATTTATCACAGAGTCTCCGGCAATGCGTCGGCTCTGTTTTTGTGCACCTCAACTGAACCAAACAATTAACCATTTTGATTAGCCAATCGTGGAATTACAGTGATAAACAAACGTTAACAGTGTGATTGAAGGTCCTTACCGTTTTACAGACGGAAATAAAGATTTCCAGAAACTCTCCGGCGAACTGGAATTATCTGATAACGGTGCCTGAATTCGATCTCAAGTGGATGGTTTGAGTTAGAAACAGCTTAACAACTGTTAGACTACGATGGTATTGAAGAACTTACCGATTTGAGGACAAATACGGTTTTCCGACGAACCTTACAGAAATTTCCGGCGAGTTGATTTAAGCGTTCTGATGGACTGAAAGTGTGACGAAAGTGAAATGGAATGTTTGCCTGATGTCTCTGAGTCGCGAGAAGGGTTTTGATTGAAGTAATCTGAGATTTGATTATTTTCGGTTATAAAAACCGATAATGATGAAAATTGATGTTCAATCAATTCCGACTTAATTAAAATCGTCGGTGCATCGGTTATAAACCTGAATGTGCGATTAATCAAACGATTAGTCGATTGATTTTCCGATTTCAGTTACTCAGTTGGCGCAACCGGTTTAACTATATTTGCGCATAAAAGTTATTTGTTTCCTAGAAATGACAGATAATAACAAGTGGCGGAGTGGTGATGTGGGTGTGTGCTAAGTCTTTGGATTTATAAACCGGCTGACCCGGGTTCGAGTCCTGGCAGCAACATTTTTTATTTATTTATTTTGTTTTCAATTTTTATCAAATATAATTTTTATAGTTTAGTTTGTTTATTAATTATGTATCATTAAAAAATCAAAATAACCATAAATACACAACGTGATATTTATAACTTGATATTCGATTACAAAACGGAGCGGGTTTGGAAACCCGTTTCTGACAAATGTTACAGTATCCCCTACTTTTAGGAATTTCGTCCCGAAATTTAAGTAGTTGAAGTAGTAGGAAAAAGATGCGGGTATTTTTCACGCATTGAGTCTTCACGTTCCCAAGTAAACTCAGGTCCCCGTTTCGACTCCCAGCGTACCCTAACAATTGGAATGCGACTTCGTCGTAGACGTTTCTCTCCGAAGTCCATGATCTCTACTGGTCTTTCAATAAAATGAATAGATTCATCAATCTGAATATCTTCCAGAGGAATGTGGAGGTTTTCATCAGCGAGGCACTTCTTCAAGTTTGATACGTGGAATGTGGGATGAATCCAGTTGAGTTCTTCTGGTAGATCAAGCTTGTATGCTACAGGTCCTACTCTTTCGAGTATCTTGAAAGGTCCTATGTAGCGTGGTGCTAGCTTGCCCTTTTGACCAAAACGAACTACTCCCTTCCACGGTGATACTTTTAGAAGTACATGATCCCCAATGTTAAACTCTAAAGGCTTCCGTCGTTTATCTGCATAACTCTTTTGACGACTTTGGGCCGCTAGAAGATTGTTTCGGATTTGATGGATCTTGTCTGTGGTTTCTTGGATCAATTCTCGACCAGTGATTTGAGCTTCCCCAATTTCGTGCCAACATACAGGGGATCGACACTTACGACCATATAAGGCTTCAAAAGGTGCCATGCCGATGCTTGAATGATAGCTGTTGTTGTATGAAAATTCAACTAATGGTAGGTGGGCGTCCCAATTTCCCTTTAAGTCTATGACACATGCTCGAAGCATATCTTCAAGAGTTTGAATGGTGCGCTCAGATTTACCATCAGTTTGAGGATGATAGGCGGTACTGAGATCTAATCGCGTACCCATAGCGGATTGTACTGCTTGCCATGTTCGTGAAGTGAAACGACCGTCACGATCAGAAATAATGCTTAACGGTACTCTATGTCGGCTTACGATTTCGCTGATATAGATACGAGCTAGCTTTTCGTTCTTGAAATCTTCGCGGATAGGAATAAAGTGAGCTGATTTTGTAAGTCGGTCAATGATTACCCATATAGTGTCATACCCACCAGAAGTGCGAGGTAACCCGGTAATGAAGTCCATGGTTATATTTTCCCACTTCCATACAGGTATTTCAGGTTGGACCAGAAGTCCTGAGGGTCTTTGGTGTTCAGCTTTCACCTTGGAACATGTAAGGCACTTAGAAACAAAAACAGCAATATCCTTCTTCATTCCAGGCCACCAATAGGTATATCGTAGGTCTTGATACATCTTATCGGCTCCTGGGTGTATAGAGTATCGCGTTTTGTGAGCTTCATTCATAAGAATTTCACGAAGATTGTTGTGGTCAGGAATCCAGATACGATCTAGGTAGTACAGAATACCGTCAGATTTAGTTTCAATTTTTAGCTCAGCTCCACAGGACATCTCCTTTCGTACATCATCTTCCGTTATTGAAACGTGTTGGGCTTCTCGAATTTGATCTTTAATGTCAGTTATGATTTGCGAAATAGAAGACGAATGGAGTTCGCATAACCCTTTCGACTAAGTGCATCAGCCACCACATTTGCTTTGCCAGGGTGGTACCGAATTTCACAGTCTAGTCATTTAGAAGTTCGACCCATCTTCGTTGCCTCATGTTTAACTCTTTTTTATTGAAGATATGTTGAAGACTCTTGTGGTCAGTGTATATTTCACACTTAGTACCATAGAGATAATGTCTCCATATCTTAAGAGCGAACACAACGGCTCCAAGTTCTAGGTCATGGGTGGTGTAGTTCTTTTCATGCGTCTTGAGTTGTCTCGAAGCATAAGCTATAACTTTCCCTCTTTGCATTAGAATGCAGCCCAATCCTTGCCCTGACGCGTCGCAATAGACCACAAAATCATCACAACCTTCAGGAAAAGTGAGGATTGGTGCATCACAAAGTTTCTGTTTAAGAGTTTGGAAGGCTTCTTCCTGCTTGGGTCCCCATATGAAAGGTTTTCCCTTGTGAGTTAAAGCCGTGAGTGGTACAGCAATGCGAGAGAAGTCTGAAATGAAACGACGATAATAACCAGCCAAACCAAGAAAAGATCTTACTTCAGTTGGGGTACGTGGAGCTTGCCATTCTTGTACCGCTTTGATCTTTGAGGTGTCACACCCCGACCCGCAGCGGAAAAGGTGATCGGGGCATGATTGGGTTATCATCAAAGCTCATGACATTTATTAAGCGTTTCATATTCATTAATACAAATTAAATGGAAATCTACAATAAATGATACAACATAATCTATCTAACAATCTAAACTTCTTGTTCTCTTCTAAGGCATATCCTATGTTTTCCTGGCTTCAACCTGTTCACCTGTATCATGTGTAAAAAGGTTTTTTGGATCAACATAATGTTGGCGAGTGAATCCTATGGAAAACATTTGAACAATTTATTTAAATTGATTATGAAATATGTGCACAACCAAACATGAGTAAAATTAGATGTAACTTGATCAACAATCATAAGATATTAAATGAAACACTCATGAATAATAATGGAACAATTAGAGGCACGCGATGCTCAACTCGTCTCTCACGAGGAACTGAGGGGCCTGATGAATGAATTGCATAAACATGATAATATGAATGACACAACTACAAACAATATAAACTCAATGAAACGCACATGAACAAATAATGAATTTGATGTGAAGCACGCGATGTTCTACTCGTCTCCCACGAGGAACTGATGGGCTTAATGTATGAGTTTCATATGACTTGACAAAAGGCAATAAGTAAATCACAACAATAAAAACAATCTAAGTTTAAGTCATGATGTGGTATGGCACAAGTTTAAATAAATAAATAAATTATTTTCTTAACACATGACACACCCCAAAACGTGTAATTTAAAAGGGGGAATTGTAAGATTCACTCACAGTGGGTGCGTTCGGTTGATGACGTTGAATGCACGCGAAGTGGTTTTAACCACGAGTGAGATTTAACCTAGATAAATCCCATTATGGTTTGGTAAGTAAACGGATTTTATTAAACTATTTTAGTAGGATTGTTGGGTGTATTTTTGTGAGTTTGAGGCTATTTTCTAACCTTAAAAATGTTATTTTTAAGTATTTATAATTGATTTTTAATTAAAATAATTAAATAAAAATAATAAAAAAATTTATTTTTTTCTGACCGTTGACCGGCCCGTTGACCGTTGACCTGACCGTTGACCGGTTCGATGGCATATTATTGTGCGCTGAGTGAGGCTCGAACCCGAGACCTCTCGTACGCGTGCACGCAGCTCTACCAACTGAGCTACGTGTCTAACCCGTTATATATCTGATTTTAATTATATATATATATTAATTAATTTAAACCGAAAATCATTTTATTTTAAAAACAAATTTAAGCGAACCGGACTTGCACTCCACAGGTCTCGAACCCGGGACCTGTGGTTTAATCTAACACACAGTCCACCGCTGGACTGTGTGTTCAACATGTTATATAATTCGATTTTTATTATACTTAAATACTAATTAATTATTTCCTTTTCTGCCTTATTTAAAAAGAAGAGATAATTGTCCGAGTCGGTGCAGAAGACCGGACTCGAACTCGTGACCAGTGATATAAACAAACACACAGTCCACCGCTGGACTGTGTGTCTAACTTGGTTATTATTCCGATTATCAATGCACTTAACATATGCCATTGACGACTCCGGTTCAGTTTAACAAAAAAATATGATTTTTATTAAGGCAGCGTGTGTGAGACGGGAATCGAACTTGAGACGTTTAGCGTTTTATGTGCACACAGTCCACCGCTGGACTGTGTGTCTAACCCGATTAATTTCATGATTTATATTAAACTTATATGATAACAATACATCGTCTCCTTCACTGAAATATAACCAGAAATCGGAAATTGACTGGTTCGAGTTTTATTCAAGTTTCATTAGCGATTTACAGTCCATTAAGGTGAGATAAATGAGAAAAGAAAAAGAAATTGAGCGGAGAGGTATACCGACTGGACTCTCTGTTTTCCGGCAGAACTCCGGCGACAGAAATCACCTCCGGCGATGAGTTTCTCGTAGTAGCGAGTCTCCAGGAAGCTTAGAAAGGGCGTGGGTATCTCCGGGATAAACTCAGGGGCTCAGTAAGGCTCGGCAATGGAGAAAACGGTTTTCCGGCGATGAGCAGAGAAATTCCGGCGATTGGAATTACGCCGTGAAAAGATGTGATTTTGAGCGAAAAGGTTTGTCGTCGGTTGTGGGTCAATTTATAAGGCAAAACGTTGAAGAATATGGTCTGATTTCCGACTGTGTTCACGGATTTAATTTCCCGGCGGTTATAATTTTTGGTCGCGGACTTCAAACATCGGTTATAACCGATGTATTGTTAATGGTTTACGTTATAACGTAAATTGTAGTTAAGACTCGCGAGTTTACCGGGATTCCGACGACTGAACTGTTTGGGCGCCGGTTTTGAATTCGTAACGTTACTTTATGATTTAAATGATTTCATTATTTAACAAACAAAGCAGTTGGCGCAGTGGTTTGTGTGAGTGAGATAAGTTGCTTAGCTGATTCGGTACAGACCCGGGTTCGAAACCCGGCAGAAACAATTCATTTTTATTTTGCGATTTTCAACAGTTTTTCAAAAACTAAATATATATTCCCGTATAATAATTGATTACGGATCGTTTAAAAATGTTTTGGGCATTTAATTCGCAACGAAAATTTTGATTGACTGTTCGGTTGATAAACGGAGCGGGTTTGGTAAATCCGTTTTTGACGGATGTTACATGAGGGGTCGACATGTATTCCCTTGTCATTGACCACATGTCCGAGGAATTGCACCTCTTTTAACCAAAATTCGCATTTAGAGAATTTAGCGTAAAGCTTTTCCTTCTCTAGAAGTGTAAGGATGAGTCGAAGATGACGCTCATGATCAGATTTAGACTTTGAATAAATAAGAATTTCGTCGATGAAAACTATAACAAATCGATCAAGATAAGGTTTGCAGACTCTGTTCATTAGGTCCATGAAGACAGCTGGTGCGTTGGTTAAACCAAATGGCATGACCATGAATTCATAATGGCCATAACGAGTTCGAAATGCGGTCTTTGGGACGTCTTCTTCATGCACTCTAAGTTGATGATAGCCAGATCGAAGGTCGATTTTGAAAAACAGTTGGCACCTTGAAGTTGGTCAAGAAGATCATCAATGCGAGGTAAAGGATAGCGATTCTTGATTGTTAACTTGTTGAGCTCTCTGTAGTCGATGCACATACGAAACGATCCATCTTTCTTCTTTACGAAAAGAACAGGTGCACCCCAAGGCGATGAACTAGGACGTATGAATCCCTTGTCAGTCAACTCTTGTAATTGACTGGCTAGCTCTTGCATTTCAGAGGGGGCTAACCTATAAGGAGACTTTGCAACTGGTGTAGCACCATGTATAAGATCAATACGGAATTCGACTTCTCTAACTGGAGGAAGTCCTGAGATGTCATCAGGAAAAACTTGCGGGAAGTCTCTTACTACCGGGATGTCTTCAAGTTTCTTCTCCATTGTTCCCTTGTTGATGATATGAGCTAAAAATGCGACATAATTTTTGCGAAGATATTTTTGAGCTTGAAGACAAGACATTAAGCTGAGTCCTTTCGACGAGGTTGCTCCAAGGATTCGAAGAGTCTGACCGTTTGAAAGAGGAATACGTATAAATTTTTCGCGACATACAACTTATGCCTGATGTTGACTGAGCCAGTCCATACCAATTATGATATCAAAACTTCCCAGCTTCATAGGAATAAGGTCGACTGAGAAATCGTGGTCGTTTAGGGTGAGTGTACAGTTGCGTATAATAGAGTTTAATGAAACTGGTTTCCCGTCAGCAACTTCTACCGTTATGGATTCCGTGAGCTTATCCCGATTTTGGTTTAAGATAGGTTCAAATTCTAAAGACACAAAACTTCTATCCGCACCAGTATCAAATAACATAGATGCATATCTACCATTTATAAGGAACGTACCGTTAACCACATTGCCGTCAGCTCTGGCCTGGTTAGCGTTGATATTGAAAGCTCTTCCTCTTGCAGGTGGAGGAGCTTGGTTTGCTTGATTCACCAGGTTGGCTTGGGCCTGAGCATGAATAATGTTTACCAACCTTGGACAAGTGTTTCTGAAATGGCTTGGGTCTCCGCAATTGTAGCAAGCTCGCATTGGTTGACCCTTAGGATAATTGGGTTGGTAATATGTTTGGGCTAAATGTTGGGTGGGTGGTAATAGTAGGGGTTGTTGGGCTTGACCCATTATTTGTTGGTGGGTTTGGGTTGAAGGTTGGTGGCGGTTCGTTCGTTGAGGCATGCGGCAGGTTTGAACAGTATGACCTGCGCGACCGCAGCCGGTGCAATATTGGCAAGGATGATCAGGAGAATGGTGATATTGGCAACGGTTGCATTTTGGTAACGGGTCAGTGTAAGGTCTTCTGTATGGTGCGGGTGAAGGGGCAACCTGGGTAATGGGTGCAGCAGGAATAGGGGAGTTGGTTTGAGTAACAGCAAAATTTCTGGTGTTGCGCTTCCTCTTGTTAGCAAACTTAGAGGAAGAGATGGGATGGTTTGAAGTTTGACCCTCAACAGGGCCTTTCTTTTTCTCTTCTTTGAACTTCCCGTTGCGAATTCGATTCTCGGTCAGTTCAGTTGCTAGCTCCATAGCAGCTTCAAGTGTTACCGGTGAAGTGCTGAGGACTGAATCTTGAATTTTCGAGGGAAGTCCTCGAATATAATGCTCGATCAAACGATAAGTTGGGGTAAACAAATTTGGAACCATTTGGTTCAACTCCAAGAACCTCTTGTTATAAGTGGTGTGATCCCCCTCCTTCTGTTTTAAAGAATGAAATTCGTCCTCCAACTTTTTAATTTCACTCCTAGGACAGAAACGCCTAGTCATGATTTCCCTTAACTCCTCCCAAGTTAAGGCCATTGCATCATCAGTTCCTCTCTTCCCTTTTTCAGTATTCCACCAAGTGAGAGCTACCCCAAATAGTCTCCCGGTGGCGTATCGAACCTTGCGATCCTCAGGACAATCGCAGTTGAGAAAAGTGTTTTCCATCTCCTCAAACCAGTGGAGGAGGGCAGTGACACCTTCGGTCCCTTCAAATTTAGGAGGATCACAAGACTTGAAATGTTTATATGAGCACTTGCTGGTAGGAGGGTTGTCGATGTTCTGGTCATGTTGTTGGGGAGGGTTAGTAGGATTTGTAGCGAGGGCTTGTTGTACTTGGACCACAATGTCAGGCAGTATCGTGGCCATTTGTTTCGCGATTTGTGTGGCCAAGCGTTCCTGAGACCTTCCTGATCTTTTACCCCTTCGTTGTTGTCTGGATGACATCTACAGGAACATACATGAGAAGATTGTGAGTTTATGGTGTCTTTTTAGGTGTCATGTGTCTTTAAGAAAATGAAATAACATAAATATCAATAATGCAACTACATCCATAGGATGTCTTGGGTTTGCTCATGTTGGGCCTCAAATGTCCCCCATACCTTCACCTATATAGTCATGTGGGCCCCCGTGGCTATTGGCTTGGTAGGATTCACATTAGTATTGGCGATTTAACACTTGCATCACCCGAATGCAAACCACAAAATATGTTTACGAGATGTATGGTCGGAATGTGTCCAGGTGTAGACACAATGACAACTCAAAGTGGGGTTAGCTCACACGACGTTTGGTATAGCATGCTTTGGCCTAATAGGTACTTCGTACTCTCATCGTTAGTCCCCAGGTAGGCAAACTGGTCCTTTATTTTGGATTTATACGAATGCCAGCCTAGACAGGACGTTCCGACTACCGGTACTGGTACCCTTCCAGTTACTACATGCCCGTCATGTGAACTCACTTTGATGAGATTTGAAAACACAAAAATCATTGTAAAAGCAATCATGATGTGGTGTGTGCTTTCATGGATGTGATATGTTATGAGTATATGATTCATAATAGGCATTATATGATAATATATACTTATGAACATGCTTGCATATCATTGAATGTAACATTTAACATAAAACATATAAACATCATGAAATTTGGCATGTAACACACAAAAATCTTATAAGTTTCTAATCAACTATAGAATAGGCTCTAAGGGTCTAATAACCTATCCTATATCCCTATAGTCATGGCTCTGATACCAATCTGTCACACCCCGACCCGCAGCGGAATAAGAGTCGAGGCATAATTGGGTTATCACCAAAGCTCATGATATTTACTAATATGTTTCATATTTATTAAAGTCAAAGTTACATTTCCAAATATCCAAACATGTCCATACAATACAAAGAAAATAAACCAAACATAACAATCCCAAACTCTAAGTCATTTTATTCTTTTAGTCCAATCCTATGTGTTTCTGGCTGCTGCTGGTTCACCTGTATCATGTGTAAAAATGGGGGTTTTTGGGTCAACATAAGTTGGCGAGTGAACCTTATTAGATAAACATTTATTATTGATTTACTTGTTAGTTTATCAATGAAAATTGTGCATAATCATACATGAGCAAATGTAAATAATCAGACAGTGGCAATAGCAATCACAACTATAACATACAATAACATATGATAGCATACATAAACATACCAACATCATACGATAAATAACATAAATGAAACTGTGCGATCAAGGCTCAATCAAACGGAGCCGATCGTATTGCATGTACTGAAAATGAAAAATGTCTGTGCGATCAAGGCTCAATCAAACGGAGCCGATCGTATGTGGGCACGCCAGGTTCACGCTCATAATGAAATGGGGAACATGCTCAACGCTCATAATGTAATGGGGAGCGGCGGCCTATGAAATTGCATGTACTGAAAATAATAAATTGCATCTAACAATAACTACACAACAGTTGAAACAAACTGAATACACATGTTCATGATATGATGTATGTACAATGGTTTAAATATAATATATATAACAAGGCACATGATACACCCCAAAACGTGATTAAAACGGGGAATTTGTAAAGATTCACTCACATTGGGTGCGTTTGAATGGAGATGATGAGATGCGCACGAGTCGGGAGAGTTGAACAACGAGAATTACTAACCTAATAATGGCGGAAAAAATATAGTAAATGAGTGGATTTTATTAAGGAATTTAATGGAATTTTTAGATATATTTTTGTGAGTTTAAGGCTATTTTCTATCTTTAAAAATGTTATTTTTAAGTATTTTTAATTGATTTTTAAATTAAATTAAATAAATAAAAATATAAAAAAAAATTGTTTATTTTGCGTTGACCGTTGACCGTTGACTTGTTGACCTGTTGACCGGTTCGTATGTGTGTATGTATGCGCTGAGTGAGGCTCGAACCCGAGACCTCCCGTACGCGTGCACGCAGCTCTACCAACTGAGCTACGTGTCTAACCCGAAATAATCTTGTTTTTAATTATATTTATATACTAATTCGGTTTAACCAAAATTCTTTTAATTTCAAAAACATTTTAATTCAACAAACCGGTGCCAGTAACAGGTTTCGAACACGCGACGTGCGGCTTAGTGTTGCACACAGTCCACCGCTGGACTGTGTGTCTAACCTGGTTAATATCTCGGTTTTTATTATATTTAACAACTAACGGAGTTAACCTGGTTTAGTTTTAAACAAAAAGGCATTTTATTGCATAAGGAGTGCGTGTATCAGGGATCGAACTCGGGATATGCGTGTATATTTTGCACACAGTCCACCGCTGGACTGTGTGTCTAACCCGTTCATATTACTGATTTTAAATAAACTTATAACTTAACTAACTTCGTCTTCTTCATTCAAATCAGTTGACTGAATCACTAATCCGTTTCTTGTTTTTACGATTAACAAACATTCTTAAGGCTAAAATGAAATGGCAGAGACGATGTTGGAAGTTAGACATACCGTAGGAATGATTTATCACAGAGTCTCCGGCAATGCGTCGTCTCTGTTTTTGTGCACCTCAACTGAACCAAACAATTAACCATTTTGATTAGCCAATCGTGGAATTACAATGATAAACAAACGTTAACAGTGTGATTGAAGGTCCTTACCGTTTTACAGACGGAAATAAAGATTTCCAGAAACTCTCCGGCGAACTGGAATTATCTGATAACGGTGCCTGAATTCGATCTCAAGTGGATGGTTTGAGTTAGAAACAGCTTAACAACTGTTAGACTACGATGGTATTGAAGAACTTACCGATTTGAGGACAAATACGGTTTTCCGGCGAACCTTACAGAAATTTCTGGCGAGTTGATTTAAGCGTTCTGATGGACTGAAAGTGTGACGAAAGTGAAATGGAATGTTTGCCTGATGTCTCTGAGTCGCGAGAAGGGTTTTGATTGAAGTAATCTGAGCTTTGATTATTTTCGGTTATAAAAACCGATAATGATGAAAATTGATGTTCAATCAATTCCGACTTGATTAAAATCGTCGGTGCATCGGTTATAAACCTGAATGTGCGATTAATCAAACGATTAGTCGATTGATTTGCCGATTTCAGTTACTCAGTTGGCGCAACCGGTTTAACTATATTTGCGCATAAAAGTTATTTGTTTCCTAGAAATGACAGATAATAACAAGTGGCGGAGTGGTGATGTGGGTGTGTGCTAAGTCTTTGGATTTATAAACCGGCTGACCCGGGTTCGAGTCCCGGCAGCAACATTTCTTTTTTATTTATTTTATTTTCACTTTTTATCAAATATAATTTTTATAGTTTAGTTTGTTTATTAATTATGTATCATTAAAAAAACCAAAATAACCATAAATACACAACGTGACATTTATAACTTGATATTCGATTACAAAACGGAGCGGGTTTGGAAACCCGTTTTTGACAAATGTTACAACTTTTATTTAGAGTCATATAATATATAATCACACATAGTTATAATTAGGGGCGCCAATTGTTGATACGATCCGCCAACCCGACCTGAACTCAACACGAAAAAAACAGGTTTGAGTCGATTAACATGGCCCGTTAAAAAAAAATTGGTCGGGTTCAGGTTGACCCATTTAACTATTTAGAAAAAAATCTTTTAGTTTGTTGTTTTTTCCGTTTTATTTTACATGGTTAGTTATAATAATGTTAGTTTTGACACATTACATTATTTATTTGCCACACTCATACTTATCATTAAACATGTTATTGATAACCCGCTTAAAATCCAACAACTCGCTTATAAATCGTCAACTTGTATGATTCATTTAAAAATATAGGTTAAACGGGTCAGGTTCGGGTTGACCCGAATTTATATAGGTTGGGTTAGGGTTGAAATCTTTGACCCGAATAATAATATGGGTCGGGTTCAGGTTGAACATTTCAACCCACCAATTCACAACTCTTCAACCCGTCAACTCAAAACGATTGACACCGCTAGTTATAATATATAATTATTAAGAAGCTTGAAACAAGACGAGCTCAAACAGCTTATCTTGTTTACTCCTCTGCTTGTATCTGATATAACTAATTTACGGGGTGTTTGGGATTGCTTTTAACTTTTCAACCTTTCTCCTTTTTAATCTCCTTTTCTCATTTTTCATGAACATTTTCTCCTTTTCAAACAACAAAAACTTCTTCTCAAGTACATAACCAAACACTAAAATAATGACTTACTAACTTTTAAGGAGTCAATAAGTTAAAAGGAAGATGAAAATAAGCAATCCTAAACACCCACTTAAACCGTCAAACTAAATCAATTTAGCCAGTTTAGCTTAACCAACCAACCAACCAACTCGGTCGGTGACTAGGCCAATACAATTTGTCGTTGTTAGTATCCAAGTACTTTCAGTGGCGGATGAGAAACTTCTTTCGGTGGGTTCATTTTGATAGATTCTCACTACTTTTCTCCAAATCATATAAAGTTCTCACTAATTTTTTCCAAACAAAATGAGTTCATATGAATCCACAAAACAGAGATAGATCCGCTAGTACTTTGCCATCAATCAACACACTACAAAAACCTTAAAAAGATAAGACATACGCGTCAATTTTTTGAAAACATCGAATCACAAGTTAAAACACAACTAATCATGGAGGTCTCATACATGCAACCTACTCCAACTTGACACGTCAGCCACAACATTTAAACTCTACTAACGTAGGTTCTTCATACAAGTATATTCGTATTTGATGATTTTTTGATATTTGATATTAATATCGTTATCCTCTTTCGTCTACTAACTTAAGGGAATACCCTTTTTACCCTTTTATAGAAAGAAAAAAAACGAATTTGAACATAGTTTCTTTATTGGTTTCTTGGTACCATTGTTTTTTCTTAAAACCATGTGTTAAGAATATTTGTTGGACCATTATCAAGATGTGTTTATCAAGCACCACTTTCGATTAAGAAAACCGATTCCAATCTAAGGAAGAATAATATTCTTCGTGGTCGATCATCTATCGAAACTTCACCTTTTTTTCTTGCATTATTGAAGGTTTACGCAACACTGACTTGCTTTGAAACCTTGAAAGGCATAAGACGTCAAGAATATTTGATAACGACAATATCACGTTCAAGTTACAAACGTTGTGTTGTGGGCATGCACCGCGTTGGTAGAACATATGTAACATCCGTTGTAAAACGGGTTCCAAAAACCCGCTCTGTTTAAAGTTAAAAAATTGTTAAATGTTTCGTTACGTAGTTATTCATGTTAGTTATTAGTAAATAGCATAATAATAATAATAATAATAATAATAATAATAATAATAATAATAATAATAATAATAATAATAATAGTAAAATTAACAATAATAAAAAAATGAACAAAAGGGAGAAACCGGAATCGAACTCGGGCTCTCACAAGTCCACACGCACCAAACACTACTAAACTGCACACACTTTTGTGAATAAAACTGAAACCAATTAAATTAATACTAAACGGAACGACAACCTGCAAATCCATCAATCAGACATAAACCGCCATTTTTTTTTAATCAAGCATGAAATCCGTTTTTCCGTTTCTATGTTAACATCCATACATGTCGCGAATCATCAAGTTAAAACGGATTTCGGTTGCAATTTATGAGTGTAACTGATGATTAGTTATAATTCAAAATCAAGACCCGATTTTAATTCAAAACGTTTTTCAAATCATTGGCCATAATTTTTGTTTTAAACCAAAGATTTTGAACTCTTTCTGGACACTATATATATCAAATCATCACTTCGTCCAAATACACTCAAAACTTTCAAGTTAAACACCTCTGATCAACGTTCTGCTCGAATTCACCACCGCCGGAATCGTCGGATATCGCCGGAATCCTCCATCGGTATCGTTTATTTCAAATTCACTTAACTCCTAAAGTTTTTATGTATATTATAGGTTAGTCGTTTAAGTCAGTTAACTGATTACCCAAGCAATCAGTCGAATTTCAGTTATGGGTTTAAGGGTGAAGATGATGAAGCTGAGATAAGGGTTTTATATAATTAAAATTCTATTATATACGGGTTAGACACCCAGCCCAATTCTATTATATACGGGTTAGACACCCAGCCCAACTGGTTGGGCTGGGTGCAAAACAAATCAGCGTCGCGGGTTCGAGTCGGAGATTCCATACCGGTTGGATCTTTTAAAACCTTTTTAAACTAATTAATTTTTGGTTTGAACTCAACAAGCCTATAAGAATAATTAAAAATCAAATACTTCCGGGTTAGACACGTAGCTCAGTTGGAAGGGCTGGGTGCAAAACAAATCAGCGTCGCGGGTTCGAGTCGGAGATTCCATACCGGTTGGATCTTTTAAAACCTTTTTAAACTAATTAATTTCTGGTTTGAACTCAACAAGCCTATAAGAATAATTAAAAATCAAATACTTCCGGGTTAGACACGTAGCTCAGTTGGAAGAGCTGCGTGCACGCAACCGAGAGGTCCCAAGTTCGAATCATGCACACACCGTCTTATCCCACCCGCGAACCGGTCCTGTCAGGTCTGACAGACCTGACAATTTTTTTATATATTACTTTTATTCCATTTAAATTATTTATGTCAATTATACGTTATTATTTTAAGAATAAATCAATTAAAAATACTTGAAAATACAATGTTAAAGGTTGTAAACTCTAAAAAAAACACCTCAAATAAACTAAAATATATATATATATATATATATATATAGAGTCAGGACATTAATTAGTTTAAATTCACTAAATTATCGTATTACTATTTTAGGTTAGTATTTCGTTCGTCGTTCAAAATCCTCCATTCGTGCGCAATTATTATCATCAAGGAACCGCACCCACTGTGAGTGAATTCTTACAAATTCCCCTTTTTATTCATGTTTTGGGGTGTATCATGTGTCGCCTTATTTATTTCGTTTATTCAAACTTGTGCTATTACCATTATATGATCTAAACGTGTGATGTAAATGTTGTTTGTTGTGTTGTGTGTTTACATTTTGTCAAGTTGCGTGCAAATCATTCATTAGGCCCATCAGTTCCTCGTTGGAGACGAGTTGAGCATCAGGTGCCTCATTAGATCGGTTCCGTTTGATTGAGCCTTGATCTCATTGTTCATCATTTGGTGTGTGCGTGTGCATTAATTGATATTATGTGTTTTGTGATTAAATTTACATATACGTATACTCATATGTGGTTATGCACCTTTTTATAACCAATATAACAAATTCGTTCAAATATTTTCATAAGATTCACTCGCCAACTTTTGTTGACCAAAAACCCTATTTTACACATGATACAGGTGGACAGGTTGAAGCAAGGAACACATAGGAAATTGCCTTAGAAGAAAAAAATAAAGAAGTCATGAAAAAATGTATTTGAACATGTTGTTCTTGTATGTTTATTGTAATTTCTTCTTTAAATAGAAATAATAAATATGAAACTTTATAGTAAATGTCATGAGCTTTGATAAAAACCCAATCATGCCCCGACTACCATTTCCGCTGCGGGTCAGGGTGTGACAACATATGATTCCTATACATTGGTAGCATACCCTAATTGAACTCGGGTTCTATGCCACTTGATTGGATTCGGGTCACATATATCAAGTTGGTAGTAGATATACACATTGACGAATCCAAGATTTTTTTTTCCAGAGGTTTCTTTTGATAGGTTCTTACTGATTTTTTTCCAAATCATACAAGATTCCATTTTTCCAAACCAAAGGGGTGTTTGAGAACCCCAAAAACTACCTGGATCCGCCCCTGCATATACGAGTTTTTAAGGAGACATGAATGATCGATTATACATACATGTATACGTTAATAAAGAGATGAAATATGCATTGTATGAGCATGGGCATGAGCATGGGCATGAGCATGCACGTGCTATGAATTTTCAAGTGGGGTTGTGAATTATTGTGGTGAATAATAAAATAAAGATGCATATTCATATACAAAGAAAGCGATAACATTATTCTTTGTGCACAAGAAATGAATAAGGAGGTAACATGTAAGGAAGGTTTTTGTAAGCCATGAAACTCGAGGGAAAAGAAACTTATTCGAGGGTGCAAACAAATTAAGCACCAACGGATCCAACCATAAAGTTGGGGTATAAGGGGTGTTCATTGGTTCGGTTGTAACATAAAATCTATCTGAACCAAATAACATATTTGTGTGACTGATATGAACCAAATAAGATAATTGTATGACCGATCTGAACCGAACCAATCACTAGTCACTAATTATAACCGGACCAAACCGAATAATTAGGGGCAGTAGGGTGTTCATGTTGGCGTTGCATGGAAGATGCACATGGGTTGCCCCCTGTGTAGTCACAGCAGTCCAAAATCAAATAGCGGTTAAGACTCACTTTATGGTATATAGGTTATAGCGGTGGTATTGCGGGAATTTTTATATCATGCATATTTTATGTATTTATATATATATATATATATATATATATATATATATTGAAAAAATATAAATAATAAGATCAAAATTTATAGTAATATCATATTATCATGCAAAATATTAGTAGAAATATAAATATCCAAAACATGAACTGAAGAAGTCCAACGATTTAGAGATTTAGGTTTAATTTTGTTGAATGATGAACCAATGAAGAACCAGCGAATGAAGACTTTTGGTCTCGATTTAGGTTTAATTTTGGGTTTGGGTCTTCACTTTTGGGTTTATTTATAAAAAAAAAAATTGATTAACGTGGGTTTTCCCTTACTTTTGGGCTGAAATAAGAAAAACCGCTAAAAGCAATGCTATACATGCTTCAAAATAGTGGTCCAATAGCGGGATTTAGCTCCACTAATAGCAAGACTGCTATAAGGGACCACTATTTGGACCGTTATGTGTTCGTATTATAGCCGTCCTATAGCATCGCTATAGACTGCATAGGGTGCCCTTTCACCCTCCTTTCACAGAATAGGCCGGTGCATTTCACGGATGTCTCACTCATATCAATGTATAATTAGTAGTGCTTTTTGGTCTCTCACTCATATCAATGTATAATTAGTAGTGCTTTTTGGTCATTACTGTTGATCAATTTTGTAAGAACATAATAGAAAACATGTGAAAGTGTACCTGGTAAGCCAGCAACCACAACAGGGACGGATGTAGACGACATAATTGTTAGCTTGATCTGGTTCTTGTTGAGGGTGTATATTAGCGATGATGATTAGGAGTTCCTGAAGTGATGAACTCGTGACATTTTGGGAGAGAGAGGAGGACGATTTGTTGGTGATGTTATAAGTCTAACCTTTTACCCTCTCTAATGATCTCCCCTTAAATTATACACAAGGAGAAACCTTTATAGTTAGCAAGGGTAATAAAGTCCATCAACAATTACCAACCAATATATTAATAAGGTACAATTATTATATTTTGATCTAATATAATATAAATGATTATTATAGCTACATAGTTAAATACATTTAATATATTTAATCTAACAATTACTATTTTTAAGAAACTAAAATGGCTTGGTGACACTAATATCATAAACATAACTATAAATGACATAATAAAACAATTACTGCTGACTATGAAACATGTAAAGCTAACGAGATATTCAAACAGTTTAAGCAAATTAACTGCAAAAGCAATGGCTATTTGCTTCATCACATGAAATGACACCCCCCACCCGCTAAGCGTGCTTACTACATTGACTACATTACAAATATGGAGATTTTACCAACATCAAGATCCGTCGTTCATCGAATATACCAACATTCTTTAGTGAACTTTCGTAAGATATTCAGGTGTGGGTAAAGACTTCACAGACAGATCAATGAAAAACGTTAGTTACAACGGATCACCAAAGACGATTTAACTCACAAATCTTCGTCTAATAATTGATGGACACATTATTGACAAATCAGTGTTTTTAATAGATAATTTTTAATAATAAAAATAATTCTTCACAATTTCTTAAAGGACACAATATCCTAACAAAATTTTGAGTTGGTGCCTCATACGTAAAAACAAATGCAGCAAGTATAAGACTTTATTGTATCATACATTCAATTTTAACAATATAGATTATGCACATGTAATTAGCTACTTAACTTTCAAGAATAGCACAATCAAATTATAGAAAACATATGGTCGTACATAGTTTTAAAACTCAAAGTCGGTTTTGCTTTTGAAGCTGACTCATCGAATCTCATGGGATGATCGCTTACGAATCGTATTAGAGTTACATTGTTAGATTTGTTTGATCAAGAAACAGTGTGAAGAATGACAATTGAAAAGAGGAATTTAGCAATGTGTTGCATTATGAGGAACTTATTCCTATATGGAAGACAAAATAAAATTCATTATGTTTTGATACTCATTTATTGGTGCATATGAATCTAACAAGTTATATATGAGAAGTAGTGGAGTTTGAACAAATATATTGGGGGTTGTACTTAACCGGGGACAAGATTTTTTAGGCAAAATCCATGGGGGGGGGGGGGGGGGAGCGGGACTCAGTACGTATATACAATTTCAGATGAAATATGCGTAAATTTACAACGCTGAGCAAAAAAAAACGGGGGAGGGCCGGAAGGGGCATCCCCTGGCCCTTAAAAGCTTCGTCATTGTATACGAGTACGGCTATAGGTGTATGTAGTGTATGCTTACGTGGAGTCCATGTAGCCACAAGTGGGGTCATCCATGTGAGAAAGAAATGGACAGAAGCCTTTTGGTCAAATAATTCATGAAGGAATCATGTACATATGAAATTACCCATACACATGTTGGGGAGGTTTATCTAAACCAATATTAGACCTTTTGGAATCCAATTCCAAGGAGTTTGTTTGGAATACACTTGTCATAGTTTGTTATAATAAGCCTTCAATAACATTGTATTTTATATATTTTCTATGTTATATGATGAAATAAACGAACAATATATGAAAAAACATGAAGATAAAATGAAAAACTAAGAGTTAGTTATATATTTATAACATGATAACAGACGGGAGAAACCCATTTATACATTTTTTTTTGGGTAAAAGGGACAATCATGTAAAATTCTATAAATTTACAAAGCTTAAAAAAAGTTTGCTACTTTTGGGAAAACCTATTTGTACAGTTTTTATACCCTTATCACTGGTGGAGGTTAATACCTCGCCCCTCATCGATTTTTCGCAAGTAGTGTTTAGTTTTACTGAAAATCTTTGAATTTTTTTTTGTAGTGTGAAATATTAAAATTTTAAGAATCCCTCCCCCTTCCCCAACCATCGATTTAGAATTTAAAAGTCTGCCTCCCACCAAGTTTTCATTCAAACTCCGTCACTAATTTTTATAGTTTGAACTCAAGGAAATCAAAAGTCCAAACAAAAGGAAATTCATTAAGAAGGATGATAGCAAACCATATGTAAAGATGAAGAACGTGTTGGCGATCCATTTCCACCTTCACTTAAACACATAACATTAATCTCAATGTGCGTTTATAGTTTGTACGTTGTTGAATCGAGTTATGAAAGTATGTAGAAGATACAATGATCAAAAAATATAGGGCTGACCCTTAGTATGGGCAAGGTGGGCGACCACCACTTAGAGCCCAAAATTTTTATTTTCTATTTATTTGTAACTTTCTTTTAGAAAAAAAAAAAAACAAAAATCTAACAAAGTATAAAACCCAATATGATTTTTAAACGTATCAATCTATCTAGTTTTGGGCCCATTAATAACCTCTTTTTCATTTAACCCAACTAACTATATGTAAACCAACTGAAAACTTAAAACTTTGAACCAAATCTAATTCGTTTAACTATTTAAATTTGATCATTCTACTACAATAATTTTGTTTTTTTTTATTGTTATCACAATTACCATCATATTATTATCATTTTTACATATAAATTTATATTTTAAGGCCCATATTTTTTAGTCACACAAGACTTATATAGCAAGTAAATAGTGAAGAGACAAACGCCAATCCTAGAACCCAAAATATACCAAGTAAATCTATAACTCGATAAGGTATGAGAAATCCTATCTATACAACTATTAACCAAAGTTTGACAAGAAACATATATAAGACAAGAATTGTTCATCTAAACTATACAAATAACTAATTAAGGGGATCTTTCTTTTTTAAATTAATGCACTTAATGCTTACCCTTTTGGGCAAAGACTATACTTTAGTATTTTAAGAAAGAGTATCTTAAATATGATGATGATAAAAGGGTGTGTTCCCATACATGGGTATTTTTATGATAATATACTATACATATTTTAGTGTGGATAATCTTCTATTAGTTTTAGAAAAGATAACAATTGTCCTAGGTAGAATTATTTAATCATCATAATATACAACTTGATAGTATCAATATTTGATTATTTTGTGTGTTTTGTTCACTTCATTATGTAAGATACTTTGGTAGTATTTTTAATTTGGATAACAAGAAAAATAGCATGTGCCAGTTAATCATCGTGTTAGGATCAAATATTAAGTCTTCTAAAAATAAGAAGTCGTAAGAAGGGTATCAAGCGGACTCCGATTGACCTTATTCAAGCGGCGTTGGAACCGTCTTATCGAACTCTACGATTTGAGATAATAGGATTTTGTTTTTAGATGTTTAGCTTGTAGATTTTAGACTTTTTGTTTACATCATTGTATCTTTTTATTTATCATTGTGTCTTTTTTCTTCGACATTGTGTTACATTTTTAGGCATTGTATTATATTTTGTTCGACAATGTGTTATATTTTGCGATCAACCGTGTCTTTTTACACCTCTTATTTTTAAAACTCTTTTAAAAGTCTTTGTAAAGTACTTTACCCACTAATCATCACCACTTTGCCACAACAACTCTTAACTTGAAGTTCCTTTAACAAAAGGTATAAACATTGTTAGTATTTATTTAAGTAACTAATGTTATACAATTACATCAGTTTCCAGAGCAATAAAATATATATTATTTATCTTTGCCTATATATAATTCTATTAAATATTTTCTATATAGTTAATAAACATAATGAAGAATATTACATGTTTCTTTTTGGTAGAGGGGCTACTTTACATGTCTCCTCACTTTTTAGTTTTTTAGAATCTTTTTTCAAGTATATAAACCATTGAAGCTTGATCATTTATTTATTGACATATAAACACATACATTACTTCCCCATTCAAGGTTAGTAATATTACACTTTCAATATGTAATCAGATTCTTGTTTACATAACAAACACAAAATATGAAATTAGTACTTATATTATGGATAAAGACCTATAGCATATGATGCACACATTTTTTCAATTATATTTACATATCATATTTTGATGTTTCAGCTGAAATATCAAGAAGAAGAGAAAATGAGTAGCGGAGATTGGATGTGCGGTGCATGCCAACACTCAAACTTCAAGAAACGCAACGTCTGTCAAAGATGCCAGTGTCCTAAATTTGCAACACCTGCTGAAACTTCAACTCATGCAAACAAAACGAGGGTGCTGGCAGGCGACTGGTATTGCTGTTGTGAGGCACACAACTTTGCAAACCGAACCGAGTGTTTATAAATGTGGTGTAGACGTGATGATGGTATTTGCGCCGTCAAGTAGCTATCCTTCTTATGATGCTAGCCTTCTTCCTGGAGGGAAAGTTGGTGATTGGATGTGTAATAGGTAATCAACTATTTAAGATCATTTAAGATGCAATATTTTGTCTATTAAACTTATAATATTGTAATGCCTTATTTGATCATGGGTTAATTTGCATAGGTGTGGGGGACATAACTTTGCAAGTAAGGTACAATGCTATAGATGCAAATCACCAAGGAATAGGAGTATTAGAAGTTGTGTTTTTTTTCCTTTGTGCTCCAACAATGCTATATATTTTCTTGTATTTTCCTTAATATATGAAGATATGAGCACAATGTTACATTATCTTCATCTTTTTAACATGTGATGTATGCATTATATGGATGACTTTATAGGCTTAAAATGCTTGTTGATAAAGGTGCAATTTGACTCATTTGAAAAAAAAGGTTTTTTTTATACATCGATCCAAAATATATTATAATATTTAGAAAATAATAGTTTGTCCTTAAACTTGCTTCCTATTCTTTTCTAAATGGGTAAAATAGTTTGATAGTTATTCAAGATATAATAAAACATTTACGACATAAATAGATCGACTCAATCCGTGTTTAGAGTTAATTGTTGTAACTCGTTTTTGATCCATTCCATTCCAAGCCAACCCAAACCCCACCAAGGGAGGGTGCCGCCCTTGGAACCCTCTTAGAACCGTTTGGGGTATATCGTACCAGATATAAAAAAATGTCTTGAACGATCGTGTATTCCGGACATCCTAACTCCTATTAATATTTATTCAAATTTCTTACTTGGTTTTAAGTAAATCCAATTATGCTAAAATGACAATGATGATACTAAAATCACCAACATTTCATTCGTCTAGAACTACTGACGAATCATGGAGACTTCCAATAGAAATTCAAATATTAAAACTATAGATATCTATGATAATCATTCACAGATCCTTAAGAAATTAAAAAAAAGTAACTATTGATATACATGATAATCACCGACAAACTATCAACAAAGGTTTCAACCGGGAGAAAAGACTTGTAATAAAAACATATATGTGGGTATATATTGTCGGTAAATTCTTTACCCACACCATTTTCCATGTTGTACCGTTACGGATGGCTACTACTTTCACTGAGAGACTTCCAACGGATATGTTTGACATTAAGGGGTTGTTTGGCAACTTCTGAATTGGTAGTGCTGAATAAGTAAGAGGTCTAAACCATTAAGGGTCAATATAATACTTAACCATTCAGAGGCAAATGTCTGACCAATTCAGATAAGAGGCCTTAACCATTCAGACTCAGTATAATGTTTAATCATTAAGATGCAAATGTCCGAACCATTTAGATATATGCTCACGAAACAAACAGTCTGAACCATTAAGTGCTAAACCAGTAAAATGTCTAAACCATTAAGAACCCATTAAAAACTAAAACAAACATCCCCTAAATGTTGTACCCTAGAAGTCAGTCAAAGTCAGCTCACCTTAATTCCTTTGCCAGGTTTCTTAAACTCCAGCAGAAAACTATTTTTGAAGATATTTTGGGCCTTAAATTTATAACCATAATCTCTAGTTTATAAGTATACGGGTCTACTATGATTGTGATCTTCAATACCTCATAATGATATTGACTTGCTAGTACATCCGGGAAAGTAATATAGTTTAAATTGAACCACCTAAACTCTTAGGTTCTATTTTAGAGAAAGATGTCCGGATAGTCCCTGTGGTTCGCTCAGATTTCACCTTTAGTCACTACATTTTCAAAATTACAGCTATAGTCTCAAACTTTGACAACTTCATTCTCGAATAGTCCCTAGGCCTAACATCAGTCAGTTTTCCCAATTAAATGAGTATGAAATGACCTAAATACCCTTGCTATGAAAATATAACTATAAACATACTAAAAGATTAAAGTTTACATGTGAGGCCTTACCTTCAAACACCTATCCACCTAAATGCTGTCGGAAAGGAACCTGAAAATCGCGTCAGTTTTGGGCGATTGTTGCCGGAACAACAAACCAACGTACCGCCGCACCATAACCACCGTTCACTCCGGACCGGGGATTAATTTTTCTGGGTCTGTTTTGTTTTTATTTATTTGATGTTAAAGTTTTAGGCTTTCGCTTTTCTTTTTGTTATTGTGTATGATTTATTGTTGATGAAGTGGTTTTAGTAGTTTCACCTAGTTTTTTAATATGATTGTTTTTTTTTTTTTTTTGTGTTTGATTCAGTTATGCATTGGAAGTTATATTGGGTTGTTGTGAATTGCTTTTAGGTTTTGGGTACATGAAATCAAGATTCATAGCTTGAATTTGTGTTCATTTAGCTTTAATTTGAAGTGGGTTTCAGCGAAAAGGCGCTAAAATTTTCTCAGAATTTATAGTAATTGCAGCAGGTTTTTCTTTTTAAAGATGAACTGAGTTAGGCAGGGGTGTTCAAAAACCGTTAAGACGAAGTGGGTGGTGGGTCCTGTATAAATCTTTAAATATTTAATTATATATATATATATATAGTAGAGATTCAAATGAGAAGAAAAATTTTATAAGAATAAAAAAAATAATTTTTAAATCAATAGAAATTCTTTATTTACTTCATTTAATGTGTGTATTTAATATTATGAAAAAGTGCATATAGGTAAATCTATAATTGTTATTAATTAGCTAATTAATTACACTTGTAACTCATTTTTTTAATATACTTTTTCAAGATAACATAATTTATGGTGAAGGACAATTTCGACATGCGTAGGATAAGTTTTAGTACGTGTAGGATAAATTTTGAAATGTCTAGGGTATTTTTACAAGTGTTTAGGGTAAATTCCGATAAGTATAAGATATATGTAGGATAAATTTTGAAATGTGTAGGATATAATGTTTTGTTTTATTAATGAGAGATAACATAGTTAATAAGAGAAGTTATAAATTATTTAATGTTTTACCATCATGCCCTTTTTTTTCTTCTCACATTAAATTTCTTTTCAAATGAACCTTCCCCTATATATATATATATATATATATAATATTTTGTTTTATACTGAAGGGTATTTTAGTAATTTCACACATATTTAACACCAAAAACTAACTCTCATCCACGCTAGGGACTATCCGAGAACAAATTTGGCAAAGTTGGAGACTATAATTGTGATTTTGAAAATGCATGGATTAGAAATGAAAATCGATAACCAGCAACTATCCGGACACTTTTCTCTTCTATTTTATATATGTTTATTGACATTTGTGTCTGTGTGTGTGGTGCTTCAAATCAATAGCAATTGTTGCGATTAGAATAACAACGACCAGAACATGGTATGATCAAACCATCGTTGGCCATACATGTCGGTCAAACAAAAAGTCAACACCAATAGTTTCGTTTCTTCTTCTCTTCTCTTAGACAACTGCGATACTCACCATAACACTTAAACACCCTATGTTTTATGATATCGGTTTGCAAATACATATGTAAAAAAATACAGTTTATTAAATTTTTGTTGTTTTTCTCACTATTCAAGCTGGTTTAATCTTTTCAAAAACGTAAATTTAATTGACCCAAATGTAAACTTAATAAAATATATCAGTTGAGAAAAAGCGCAAAAATGTGTTTAATACACATAATTATTACATGATACACCTAGAAGGCTAGAACAGGGGCGGACCTATCTTAATAGAAGGGGTAGCCGTTCCGATGGCAGTGTAAATTTTGGAATATTTGATATTTTTTTCGATTTCGTTACCTTTTTTTGTAAAATGTTACCTCTACGAAGATTTTCTGGATTCGCCACTGTAGAATACAAGTTGTGTGCATGAATCACTTTTTAATTTATATATACACAACACAAGATATATAAATAATTAAAAAGAAATATAAGGAATATTCCAAATTAAAAAAAAACAGTGGCTATTTGCCGCATAACATATAGATTCTTGAATTATTATTGTGGGGCCAATGACTCCATTATTCTGCTGAACTCGTTCATGTGTTGGAATATTCATCCTGTCCAAAGGTTGATGACTAGGATTCCTTGTTATCCAATCATATGTTGCCAGCAAGGCATCTCAGTTTCCCGCGTAGAATCAACTTATTGAAGCTTTACATGTCATCAAAATATTGACCAATAAGTGGGAACCTTTTAGTGACCATCTTATGGTCCTCCATATCAGTATATTCTGATTTATAGAATTTTACAACAAATAATTTCACTTGTACCCACAAGGGTGAGTGAAATAATGCTTTTTATCTATTCATGACTTATGAGTTATGACAACTATATTGGTAAAATAAATTGTTAAAAGAACAAATATATAAGTGTGATAAACAAGAAAGTTAGAACAAATATTTTATAGATATCCGGTTTTAGGGTTAAAAGTATAAGATAGGAAAGTTTCACACGTTAAGGCTAACCGGTGTGGAGTGACGCCCCACCTCCACATCAGCAATAGCGCCTTTAACTCCGCCCGTAGATGTTAAAAGGGGTATTGTGAGTGCAATGTCGAGCACTAAAGGACTGTAGTTGTGGACCTCATATTTTTTTTTCTTTTTCCTTGTTGGCCCAGTCAAATTCATCAAAACTAGGGGATGGGGGTGGTCAAGGGTTTGGCTCCACACATATAGCCTAAGAATGATGATGTGACACTGATTTTAGAAATTTTGATTTTGAAAACCCATACTTTTTCTTCTCATCTCATAAAGACAAAGATCAAAGCTTTTTAGTTTTCATGAAACTATGAGGAAATCCAATGCAAAAAAAAATCCTTACACATGAAATCTTGTGGGTCCTACCTCATATACTAGTATAATGCATATACTTTCGTTTTCGAAAAATATTTTGGGGCCAAATTTGTATGGTGTTGTGATGGTGTTACACCATAATCAAACATTCTAAGTATCGTGTACTATTGATTAAATTCTAACATTCAAAGTACTTTTTATTAACGATCTTGAATTAGTAACTCCGCTAATAAGGTATGTGTGTGCAAGTATAGACTTACAATTGCGTACGGTTTCGTATATATATAAATAGATAGATATGAATTTGGTTGATGTGAAATACGTTTTTCTAGTAAAGTGATGGGAGACTGAATCTTTAAGTGGAGATTTGAATTATTGCCACAAAAGTAATCGTAGGCAAAGAATAAAATATTTTGAATTGGCACATTTGTTCCATACATAGGGGGGGGGGGGGGGGGGGGGGCATAAAGCTTATTATAATCAAATAACTAACCATAAGTAATTTTAATTTGTATAACTATATGTACCCACACACTAAAGGTTTGTATATACATGTTAGTATAATGTATGAAGATATCATATATGCATGTCCATGCCATCACATGTCACTTACTTATGACTTAATTAACATTAATGGTACACATAATATATTACTAAAAGTGGAGATAGTAAGGGGGAATATCACAAAAGCCTTTTTTGTTCAAATAATGCAAGGGGAATCATGTAAACAGGAGCATTCTTGGAATTTTAATCTTGTAAAAAATGTTCTTTTGCTACACTACCACCTCTTGTTCACATTGGAGTTAATATCGCATATATAGACATGGATTGAGGATTTATGACTCCTGTCAGTTAGATAACTCGACCCTTGTCGGTTATAAAAAGCCAAATTGCATCAAGAACTTTTATAAAATTCACATTCGTCTCCTCAAATCATGACAAAGAACCGGAAACCCAAACTAACTTTATACTAAAAAGAAGCAAACTTAAAAATCATTGTTGTAATCATTTCCTTAAAGCAAGTAGGGATGACAAAAAGTCCGAACGCGATGCAAAAACTTGGAATGCAAAACGTTCAAGGCAAGTATTTAAGTATGGGAGTAGTCCTAAAATTTATAATTGCTTTGGGACGGGTATTGTATTAGTTGATACATGCCCCATTACTCAACTTGTTTAAATAAAACTTTTAAACTGAAAAAATGAATTGTTAGGACTATATGCATAGTACTAATAATTCAATTTTAAAAACTTAATTTTTTTAAAAAGTTTAAAGAAATGTTGAACTACAATATACATTCATCTATTTTGAAATTAATAAAATAAATAAATTTCATTTATTTGTACAACCTAAACAAGTGCAAGTTCTACATAGGTACATTGCCTACACATTCAAGAAAAATGTGAATACATTTTATTTATTTATACAACCTACACAAGCAACTTTTGCATATGTATAACCTAGTAGGTTTTTATGTATATAACATACACATATGTATGTATATCATGGTTGTGCGGCATAAATTTTACGAACTCATTAGAGTCTATTATGGCAAGACTGTTCGGTGCTATGAAATCTAAAGACGAGAGGAGGCTGATTTATGCCATCGCATACATGACTTTCTGGTTCACGTGGAAGGAATACTTGATATATAACAAATCCGTGCAGCAAATCTCAATGTTGGTAGAAGATATTGCAGTGAATATGTTCTCATGGACGCGAAACAGAGCAAATTATGATTCTCTATGTTGGTCAACATGGAATCGCTCCCTAGTAGATGTTTCATCTAGTATTCTCTTGGTTTCATGGTTGTTTTGGTATGCTTTGTTTGGTGTTGTTTGCCGCTCGTACGGCATATGGCCCATTATTAAAAATATACAATGAGTAGAAATGCATTCGTATATTTTATATTTGAAGTTAGTTTTTAATGAGTTCAAGATCGAGTTTAGATTGACTATCATTCCAACATTTGAAGTTGGCTTTTAATATGAGTTCAAGATCGAGTTTAGGTTGACTATGATCCTAACAAGTAACTTTGAAGCAAACAATACCACAAAAAAGGTATATATGATATTCACAAACGAATTAAATAATGTATCATATATGAAACATGATTGTACAAAAAAGGTCTTGCAAACAAGCCGGGTGAGCTAAGCCAAGCCGGACCAATATTGCTGGCGAAAGACCTAAGGACCGGCTAAGGGAATGACACATGTTGCAAGAGTAAACCCTCAGTGGTGGACAAATTCCAGTGCCAAAAAGTGCTGGCTAACGGACGACTAGGTGTCAGCTAAGGCCTACGTGGCAGTTTTTGATTGGCTGAACAAACATGAAATAAAAAAAAAAGTCTATATTAACCATTGTTAACTTATATATATAGAAGCTAAATACAAACAAACATATAAAATAAGAACTTAATTGTAGATATTCTGTCATATAAGCTAGGTTTAGTTATATTTAACCAATAATCATATGATCAGATTTTGCTTGTACAGATGGGAAGGCTTATCTGCATTAAGATAACACATATTAGAAGGTCTATCTGAACCAGAATTGGACTTGTCAACTTTTGGTATCTCATTCCATGGAGACCATATGAAAATACACTACCAAAAATGTTTTGGACAAAAATCTTACTACTTCCATTTTGACATGGGTCCCATGCTTTAGAATCTTTTGGCAACTATATAAATCCTTCAAGTTTCAATCAAGAAAATCACCAACTCAAACATTGTCATATCATCTCTCTTTTGTTTTTTTTTTCTATTTTGCTTCACTCCTTCATTACTAATCAACATATTTTCAAGGTTAGTACTTTCTTTGGAGATTGACAGTAGCCTCCACTACCCCTTGGCTCTCCAGCGGTAGTGTAAATTTTGGAAAAATCTGATGTTTGTTTTATTTCGTTACCCCTTTCTTTTAAAACGTTACCTCTATGAAAGTTTTCTAGATCCGCCACTGGAGACTGATATATTCAAGGGTTTTTAAGGAAATGAAATGTGACTCATGTTCTTTTTGTTGGTTTAATTTCTGCAGGTTCTAA
This sequence comes from Scalesia atractyloides, assembly GCA_947069175.1. NCBI lineage: Eukaryota > Viridiplantae > Streptophyta > Magnoliopsida > Asterales > Asteraceae > Scalesia > Scalesia atractyloides. The sequence continues at coordinate 101,629,450 of CAMTDV010000026.1, forward strand.
AACTTAAAAAAAAAGAGAGAGAGAATGAGCAGTGGAGATTGGATGTGTGCTGCATGCCAGCATTTGAACTTCAAGAAACGCGACTCGTGTCAAAGATGTCATTGTCCTAAATTCGCCAGCCCTGATGAGGTTTCATCTTATGTGAATAGAACGGAAGTCTTAGCAGGCGATTGGTACTGTGCTACATTCAACTGTGGGTCACATAATTACGCTAGCAGGACCGCATGTTATAGATGCAGTGCGACTAGAGATTATAGTGATATGATGGCTGCTTCAACCGCAACATGCTATGGCTATGATGCGAGCGCTGTTCCAGGCTGGAAAACCGGAGATTGGATTTGCAATAGGTATAGATATATAAGATTCACAAGTGAAATAATTCAATAAATTTATGTTAAATGTTACTTAATCTAATTTGTTCATTGTTTGATTTGAAGTAGATTAGGTTGTGGGGTGCACAATTATGCTAGCAGGATGGAATGCTATAAATGCAAAGCATCAAGGAGTAATTAAGGTAGTTATAATTTTTATGCGTTTCGGTAGGTTTTTTTTTTTTTTCTGATTAATGTATAAAGATTTTGTTTTCCTATCCTTTTCAGGAAGCAAATGAATCTAAGGAAGACAACACTTTGCTTCAACAACCATCTTAAAAAAAAAAACATTTTTCTCTTTGTTTTTTATGCTTCTTTTTTTTTAAGTAGTGTTCTTGTTTTATGCTTTGAAAATGATAGTCTATGACTTTATGTTCGGTGTAACCTCTTCTTACTTGAAGTTTATGGAACCGTACGTTAAAGCCTTTTGTATGTTCGATTGTCATGCATCTCTCTCTCATAGTAATCAATCAATATTTTGTGTTTTGCTTCGAAGATTAATGATTTTTTTACATAATATATGGTGTAATCAAGCGTTTTCGCATGAAATTTATGAATTTCCATAAATATATTCTGCAAGTTCTTGTGTTTATATTAAATCTATAAACTATCCTCTTTTGTTCCCCCCTTTATGATTTGTGGTTTCAATTCTAACAAAGTATAAACAATATAAGTATTTTTTAATGTATATTCTACATTGAAGCTATGAATCCCCAAAACTCTTTTGCATGTTTTTTATTCTCCCTTCAATTCTTTTTTTTCCTTTTGTGTATGGTGTAAGATCTTTAAATCACACAAACACACCCAGTGACAGATCTAGAAAACCTTTATAGGGGCAACGAACAACGTTTCATATAAAAAGGGGTAACGAAATCGAAAAAACGTAAATTTTTTCAAAAGTTTAAACTACCGTCGGAGCGTTAAAGGGTACCGGGGGCTACCCCTAGTAGCATGCTAGGTACGCCCCTGAACACACCAAGAACGTACACATGTATGCGGGCATCAATAATTTTGTAACCTTCGGTCCATACCGGAATATGAATCATAATTGTCAAGAAAACATTTGATATATGCTCAAGATTGGATAGAACTTCAAAGGGACCGATATAACGGACCACCATCCAAGCATTTCCTGCCAAATTTTAACCCATAAAATACTAAAACAAATTTCAAAAGTGCCCATTAATAGATACCATTATATGGGGGTGGGGGGGGGGGGGGGGGGGGGGTTGCACGGTTCGGTTTTTGGGTAAAAACGAAACCGTAACCAAAAGTTTGGTTTTTGAAAACCGTTCGGTTACCGTTTTTTTCGGTTTTAGCAAAGGTTCAGTTTGGTTTTTCGGGTTTTTGAAACAAATTATGTAATAATTCAAAGTTAAAGAAACTTAAATGTTTATATTTAAGTTAATATATTTAATCTTTTTAATGACTATTGTTCAAGTAAACCTAACATTCTAATTTATTAGAATTTTCTCCTAAGTTTTTATTAAGACGTTTTTATAATACTTTGAAAATTATTTAATTTTATGTTAATTTTGTAATTTCTTGTAAACAATAAATAAATCATTTCAATAATAAATAAACATGTAAATGTTCTTATTATATATATTTAACAATCAATAGTAAAATTAATAATTCTTAGTAGCATGGGTTAAACACTTAAACAACTTAAACTTAAACATAAAAATATGGATTTGGCTACTATTATGACGTATCGATTCGATTATTGGAAATGGTTATCAAAAAGCCGAACCGAAATTTTCAGTTATTAAAAATCCGAAAAACCGAACCGTCGGCATTTGTTTCGGTTCGGTTTTTCCATTCGGATTTTCGATTACGGTTTGTTTATTAAGGTTTTCTGCTCACCCCTAGATACCAATAAGAGCTGTATATAGAAAACAAACACTACTAGAAAACTGGGTCGTTTCATACGATTAATTAATTCATCGGAAATGCATAGGAAACAATAATGTATCGAAAGTTTTCCAACAAAATTGATTCGTTAGAAGATTTGTTGTAAAAAACTATATCTTTTACGCATTTCGGACACAATATTTTCCTACGTGTTTTCGCCGTCTTTTTTTTCTACGCATTTCTGACACCACATTTTCCTATGTATTTTCCACACTATATTTAAATGGGTATAAACGAGTCGACCCGATCATGAGATACTCAAGATCGCCTTATTAAATGATTGAATTGAGCCAAGCTTAAACAACATCTGGGCTAGCTAAGATGTAGCTCGTTTAATTATATCGAGTTGAAGCACGAGCCAAGCTTCATACACCCAGTTCCCGAGCCTAAATGAAGTTATTATTTATATAATAAATAATTACATAAAAAATATTGAATATGCTTAAAAAGTTATTTATATATGTCGGGTTAGGATCATGTGAGAAGCACTAGGCTAATTGAGAAACTTAAGAAGCATTCGGGCCCACACATTTTCCCTAAGCTTTTCGTAATATACACATATGTACAGTTTAAAATCGACTATATACATATGTGTATAATTCAAGATTTGATAATATACGTATGTGTATATCACAAAAAGATTAGGAAAATGTTGGTTCAAAATGTTTCTCAAGTTTCTCAAATAGGATGGACTTCTCTTAGGATCCCTACCCATATATGTATTATATATATTATAATTACATATAAAGAAAATATGGAAAATAATTAATAATTAATAAACAAGCAAAACTCTAAACTTAGAGTTTTTAGACACAAAACTTGAGACATACAAACCGCATAAACCCTTAACTTGAACAAGTCAAGTTTGAACTTTTGTCTCTTTTCACTAACAATAACTATTTATTCTGCTAAGAATAAAAAGAAAATACTTCAATAATTTGCATAGATAAGAACCAGATGCTACTTTTATTGAGTGCTACATACATAACTGAGTCTATTTTCACTTTCCCCTCAGAGATGAACCAAAATCACTTTAAGTGCCTAAATAATTAAGATTTATATATATATATATATATATAATAATTTGCATAGATAAGAACCAGATGCTACTTTTATTGAGTGCTACATACATAACTGAGTCTATTTTCACTTTCCCCTCAGAGATGAACCAAAATCACTTTAAGTGCCTAAATAATTAAGATTTTATATATATATATATATATATATATATATATATATATATATATATATGGGAAGAATTATTTGATAAGAAATTTAATGTGAGAAGAAAAAAAGAAATGGCATAATAATAAAACATTAAATAGTTTATAACTCATCTCATTAATTATGTTATCCCTCATTAATAAATCAAAAACATTTTATCATACACATTTCAAAATTTATCCTATATATGTCTTACATTTACCGGAATTTACCCTACACACATCTAAATTTACCCTACACATTTCAAAATTTATCCTACACATACTAAAATTTATCCTACACATGCGAAAATTGTCATACACCATAAATTATTTTATCTTGAAAGAGTATTAAAAAAAAATGAGTTACAAGTTTAATTAATTAGCTAATTAATAACAATTATAGATTTACCTATATGACTTTTTTCATAATATTAAATACACAAATTAAATAAAGTAAATAGAGAATTTCTATTGGTTTAAAAGTTATTCTTTTTATTCTTAAAATTTTTTCTTCTCATTTGAACTCTCCCATATATATATCTCCCCTTTTCATTTGTGAAAAGAAATGCTTAATGCTTCGATATGTTTCATTGTTCTTATTCATATCCGATTTCGATACAACTCAACTAAATTCAACCTGTTCCCTAATATCAATCAAGATGAAATATTGGTTGAACTTGGTCTTGTAATTCCATCATAGATCTAAGAACATTAGAACAAAATAAAAGATTTTATGACGAACCAAAACGTTGCAATCGTAACCAAGAATATTGTTTTTCGAAAGGCAATTCTATAAGAATATGTTACAATCGGTTTTAATATTCATATATATATCTTCAAGATCATCATCAAATTTAGCATTTGACACCACTCACATTCGGGTTCAATCTATTTTTGATTTAAACATTTTGATGGAATTTGTGGTAAGTTAAATCGAATAATTCACTTAAAATACAAGCAGAACATGCGGAATCTATTATGAGAAAGTGTATTCGATTCCAAAGACGTTAGTTATAGATGGGATGAATCATTACAACGTTCCGTTTGGTGGTTAGAACAACCGTTGATAGTTGTATAGTTCCCACTGCTCCAAGTATTGCTAATTAGTACTGTTGAGATCATGTGTAGTAGTGAGGTGTCTAGTTTGGTCTTTTTTGACACGTGACGTCCACATCACCAAGGTCTGAAAATTAGGTAAGATGTAGTAGTAGAGATGCATGTGAAATTAGTGGATTTGAAATTAAAAAACAAATAAATAAATTTGATTGGTTAACACAAAGTCTAACCCCCCTCTCTCTAGCTCGTGATCACAACGAGAGACGGTCAAAATTTGCACATTTCACGAGATTGGGGGCGGTGGCGGCCTCGTGGTTGGCCTAGCCACGAGCCACTACGCTCGGTCTGAAGACCAAGTGGTCAGTTAGTGGTGGACTAAAAAAAATTCATGGGATTTTTTTTAAGATAGTTAACGCTGTATATTAAATTTTCCAGTTTGGTTCGGCTCAGATTGGTTTGAGTCAATATATTCATGGGTTTTAGAAGATGTTTTGTCAACTTTTCTTTTTAAAAATTGTTCCATTCGGTGAATGATATTTCATAAAGTACACGTTAAGAAATAAACATTCACTAATCAAGAAATCACTAATCAAATAATAAGCATAATCTAGTAAGAAATCAACTAATAAAAAAATTTATTGAATAAACTATTATACAAACCTACTAGACTATTGTTTTAATAAAAAAAAACTAAACCATAATCAAATAAAGTAAAAAAAAATTAAAGGCAATTAATTAAATTGGAATTTGGAAACAATTAAATTGAAACTTCCAATTAATCAAATTGAAAACAATCAACAAAAAGTCAGTTAAAGAAGTTAAACGGTGATTAGTGGATTACCTAAGGAAGGCAATGGACTTGGTTTGCGTCTGTTCGATTTTTTATAATCGTTTGTTCTTTTTTTTTTTTTTTTTGTAATTGACGCCTTTGTTTAGTTTATTTAGGTTTAAAACAAACAATTTAACTTTCAAAAAAACCAGATGGGCTAAAACACTTAAATAATTTAACTTTTGGGCCTAAACTATCAACATGGGCTTGAATTTTTATTTTCTTTGTTGTGGCCTTAAATATTTATATTGCTTCATAATTTTTATTTAGATCATACAATATGTTTATATTCATATTTAGGGGAAAAATGAGAACGTTAAATATCGTGAGAACCGTGAGAATAAGTGAAAGAACCTGATAAAAAACAATTTAAATTCAAAATTTCTTTTTACACTTATCATTATTATTCGAATACAATGTTAGAAATTAAATTTACACATTTAAATTTACGTAAATTAGTAAATAAAAAAATTTACACATGTGTAAGTTTGTCATTTACACATGTGTAAAAAATCTAGTAAGGGTGATTTTAAGAGGACAAAATAATTATTTGATGTTGTAAATTCTTTTTTGATGGTGTATTTTAATTACAATGAGGTTTGTATTAAAAAAATTCGATTTTGATTGATTTTTTCATTCGTTCTCACGGTTCTCGCAATATTTAGCGTTCTCAAGATAACCTCCCCTTCGTATTTATATTTTTAAACTTTTAAATTATTATTTTAGGTCAGTGTCAAAATGTTACGGGTCGGAGTAAACAAATTACAGGGGTAGGGGTCGTTCGTGATTTTATGGTATATATAACACTAAACACAAAATAAATCACGTGACGTGACCGACCCTGCACTTTAGCCTTTGGCCTGCCAATGTTGTCACTGATTGGCAAAGTTGATGCAAACCACAATTATCATTGCTGATTAGTGGTGGTAACTTACTACTAATAGTCGGTTTGCAGTAATAGTTTTGAACAAGTGCGTACTCCACACCTTCTAACTTATATCAACATTTATTCAAATTTCTTCTTTGTTATTAAGTAAATATTTCTTAACCAAAATAGCTTATGTCCACGACCAACGTAGGATTTACCTTTGGTGTTACATCGTTTATCTTTTTATCTCAAGAGTGTATAATCAATCATGGAAACTCTTGACTTTGGAAATCAAATTTTGCAAAAGGTTAACATTGCTATAAAAGTTGCCATTAGCGATCAACCAACAAAAAACAACAAAATTAGCAATCCATACAAAATTAACGAGCATAATAATTCGCACATGAGCATTTTTTATCATTTTGTTGTCCATTTAGGCGGTTGTTAATGATCATTTCTTATTATTTATAAACATAAATTGTTCTAAAAGTCGTCTTGGTAAAAATTTTCAAGTTTGGTTGTGACGTAGCCCAATCAAATATGTCAAGTGAATCACATTATATTATTGTGTCGTTTAAATTCTTACACGCTTATTCATCTTGCAAATGTTTTTTTTTATGTTTTTGTTTGGGGCACATGTCACCAACAACGGGTATCATAGTGTTGTTGGGTGTTCTTACGTTTCTGAAGTAATGATAGAAGACGGTAGTGAAGCTTAATAAGTTCGATGGCACAATTTTAGTTTCTATTTTTTCTTTTTGAACGGCAGAGCATTTTATACAAATAAAAAACAAACTAGCAAGATGCTAGAACATATAATATATCACAATATAACAAGCAAATTTCGAAGTTACATCACTCCTTCCACTCCATATTGAATTTAGCTCTCTCCTTTTTAACCAAACATATGAGCTCACCCTTATTTCTTCGAAGAGTTGTTGCCGGCTTCCTATTGATTTGTTTGAAAACACAACTTTGGTTTCTCTAAAATACAAATCAAGTTTACTTATAGCACAAGAAGAAACATAGAAACACTGATCATAGAGACAAAACATCGGCAAACTCAACATGGGAAGTTTGCCGGTACGTTGTCTTTTTGGATGGGCGGGTATTTGGTTTGGTTAGGTTGTCTTTGATGAACAAAGTTGCTTCTTGTCAAGACTACTATTTATAACTTTAGCAAGACATTGTGTAATGTATTGAGCAAAAAAATCATGAACTTTGAATAAATGGAATTAACTTGAAGAGTTAAGAAATTTGAGGACTATTTGACATGAAGATGTAAGATGAGGATTCATATTTGTAATTTTGAACCTTTCCTTTATATAAAAGCTCTTTTCTATACCTTTTGTATTTTGTTCATAAAGTAGCATTAAATCTTGGATATCATATAGTAAACCATTATAAAAACAAAACATGAATTTAAATCCAACAAAAAAAACATTATTATATAGTCTCATACAACTACTTAAAGAGTTACATTCTCATATAAAAAATTCCCATGATCCGGGTATTATTCTTCCTCATATTCGCACTAGCAAGTCGTCAGGGGCGGACCTACCTTAGGGGAAGGGGTAGCCTCCACTACCCCTTGAAGCTCCAGCGGTAGTGTAAATTTTTGAAAAAATTGACCTCTTTTTGACTTTTTTTTTCATTTCTTTACCCCTTTTCTATAAAACGTTACCCCTACGAATATTTTCTGGATCCGACATTGCAAGTCGTTATTTTTTTAACGCATGTTACTCTACTCGTACTTGTACTCCTAAATTACGCCATATTAATCTTAATCTACCTTACGTCAGGAATTGAACCCAAGTGTTCCCCCCCTAGCGATAACTAGACAGTAGTTATATTGCATTAGTTACGCTATTTATCAGGCGGCGGGAGCATAATCATAATCGCCATCATCATCATCTCCGTCCCCCTCTAATGTTGCCGGAACATATTCACAATCTTCACCATTTCCTTGTAACAAAGCTGATATCCGACGACAATCGTAGCAGTCGGCATTACCATCTACGTATCCATCTGCATGGATTCTCTTGGTAACTCCAGACATTTTCATGGTAAGTTTTGTATGATTTTGGTTTGTTGGATATGAAGGGAAAGAAAGTGATGAGAAGTCATATTTATTGACAGGAAAAGCAAGCAGTTGTTACTTTTGCATGGTAAGCCCACAAGCATAAGTGTGGAGTAATGAATGCAATTGTGTGTCTTATATAGTTGCACACGAGTATGTATATACACGTCAGCAATGTACAATTGGTGTAGCTGCATGTACCAGTGGTGCAGCATCAAGCACATGTGGGTGGGTTCCATAAGTGCTGGAAAGAAAGCAGCATAATGTCTTTTATCTATTTTGTCAAAATTAGTGTTAAATGGACATCACAAGAAATATTGTCAAAGTAAACTTTGAACTGCTACAAGAAGTCACACGTGATTTTTTCATTTTTTTTTTATTTTTTAATTTTTTTTATAAATTTATGTTTTTATAACCGCTCAGACACCTTTTATACTTATTATTAAATCGGTATTCGCTATGGTTTACGTGACTATAAACCTTAACGGACTACTTTTACGACACACCTAGATGTTGTGGACCACAAACCTTTTTAGTAATTAACGTTGTTAACTTAGATAAGCGGTTATTAACACCTTATTAGAATATAATATAATGTCACACCTAAAAGATATAGATAGTGTATTTTTAATATTATATGACCATTTTTATACATAAGTTGTAATAATGTTCTGAATATATGTATGTCATACGATGTGGGACCATGTTTCATACCACAAATTTCTTTAAGAATTCATCATGAGCCTCGTGCAGTGGCGGATCTAGAAAATATTCGTAGGGTAACGTTTTATAAAAAAGGTAACGAAATCGAAAAAAACGTCAAAAAGTCAAAATTTTCCAAAATGTACACCACTACCGAAGCGCTAAGGGGTAGTGGAGGCTACCCTTGTGTCTGAGGTATGTCCGTCCCTGGCCTAGTGTGTATATATAGTGTCTTAATAATATATAATATAATTATATGGATGTTGAAGGCTAGCATTAGTTATATAATCTTTTAAATTTTGAGTCATTGTCAGCAATCTGGGTCTTGTCTATTTGGAATTTAAAATAGTTTTGTGTGTCATCTTGGGTGCTTCTATATATCATACCTGCATCTTTTTATATCTATTTATAAAAAACAAAAGTTGACCTGTAATGGTTTCCATATGGTTGCCTTCTACCATTTATACCTGCCGCTTTGTATATGTACAAGTGACATTAAAGTTCCCTTTCAGATCTTGCAACAAGAAGGCAAACATTACTACATTTCAGGTTTTTTGTTCTTGCTTACATATATGCTAAGAAAGTATGATAATTGTAACAGCCCAGCATAACCACACAATCATATTGTCCGCTTTGGCAGCCAGCAAGCCCTCAGCGCCTGCCCCTCACGGTTTTAAAACGCGTCATAATGGTGAAGGTATCCAGCCCCTTATAAGGAAGCCTTTGTTCCCCTTCACAACCAATGTGGAATATCACAATAATCATATCTGATATATGCGGATAGACAAGACTCACATGATGAGTTTTTCTATTTCTTCATCTTGTATATATGACCGGTGTTGCGGATGATTTATGCATTAATGTTAACGTCACGAAATTTGAACATATACTTGGTACCATAAAACGACATATTTACATATATATGTAGCCTGCTTCAAACACATTAATAAATCAGGTCAAACTATGATTGTATATCAGCATCAGGGGCGGACATACCTTAGACGCAGGGGTAGTCTCCGCTACCCCTTGGCGCTCTGGCGGTAGTGTAAATTTTGAAAATTTTTGACTTTTTTGACGTTTTTCGATTTCGTTACCCTTTTAATAAAACGTTACCCCTACGAATATTTTCTAGATCCGCCACTGATCAGTATTCAGTAGAGATATTCTACACTCATAAGCAGAATATGACATTAGTGCAAGTGTTTGTCATACAAAGCGGAAACTCCCAGCGACAGCACTGGTTGCTTCACTTCCATACACTCTACATAAACCTTTATGTATCTATATGAATATCTGTATCATAATTGTATATAGCCATATAGGCCACTTCAGTAAAGTTTTGTATCTAAAACTGGTGTTTCTCACTTTGATAGATCAAGAGTCTTGATCAATTCAAATCTCTGGAGGAGCAATACTGTCATCATTGTTGTCATCGCCTTCCATGGATGCAGCAGGAGCATAATCATAGTCCCCATCATCGTCGTCGTCATCACCATCAATGACATTGTCTTCATAGTGATCAGTGTCATTGCATATATATGCATGATCATAAATAGGATTATGATGATGACCATGATACCCAAATTCACCATCATGGAGGTTACACTTCATCTTTAGTCCATGAAGCATGTTGTTTTTGTGGAGAGAGATATATAAAGGGTAAAAATGATTTACTATGAAGCTTTCTCACTCTCAAAGTGAAATGAGTTTGGGGGAGAAGGGTACATAAACTAGCATATAAATAGAGGACTCGAGAATGTGACATGTGAATAAGTTCGATGAGTCTTTTTCATTAATGTTCGAGTATCTCCTCCCTCCGTTCACAAAATAGATCATAAAAATATGTTTTTCCTCGTAATCTTTTTGATTTGCAAACAACACGCAAAAGACTATTTGTGTTGTGATGATGATGACACAAATGAAGGAAGGTCTTGATCGTGGCAGATTGTGTGATTCCCGTGGGGGGTTGTGTGCTACCGCTCGCTAAGTGTGTTGCGCGCATGGAAAATTGTGCCATGTAGATGCCTGCTTGGCACATTTTTATTCACATATACACATATTGAATCGAATTTAGGGTACTTTTCATAATCAAATTAAAAGAAATCATGTGATTCTGAAATGACTACATGATGCATCATTTGTCATGTCTAAATGTGTTTTGATGATAACTAGTGAGCATATGTTATATAGATGTATATGTATACAGATGTATGTACACATGTCTATTTTAAAAGTTTCTCTTGTGATTATGATATGTCCATCATGGTGCAAAATTAATATTATTGTACTATAGGGTTTCTGTAAGTTGGTGTCCTTGGATTGCAAATGTATACTTCCCACACTATTTAACTATTTTCTAGTTATGTTTAAATGTAATTTTGGTGTAGTTATTGATTAGAAAGATTGACTATGCATATACTAATACACATACACATCTATCAATTTTGAAACTGAAAATAGTTACTTAGGTCACTATTTTAAAGAGTATTATGCAATTTACTATGCATACTTGTAATGATGTTCAGAGTTATACTAAAACTAGGGTCATGAGCGTTGACCAGGGGCATTTTTTAGCAGTCAAGTTGGATATCATCTGTCAACTCTTATTTTCTCCATTTATGTTCTAAACAAAATGTTTAAGAATCCGATTTTTATCTTAGTAACTTGGGAAATTTGTAAGTTACTAATTAAATATGTTTTTGTTGTTTATATAAAATCCGGCGCCTCACACCAAATAATATTGTTTGTTTTGCCCACATTGGGCTCACAAATTTTAGTTGCCTGACTCTCACCCAACCGTGCTTAATTGCGTAGTTATCCTCTCACACATGGTCAATGCCCACAAAACATGTTGATGGTATTTGAAGCATAGTATTTCTTATGAACCAACATTAGTCGTGGACAAAGTGTATCACGTATTGGGTTGACCCAATTTTAGCAATCCAAGAAAATAAAGTTTTCGCGGGCGAATATTTACTCTTTCAATTCCTATTTCAGTTCTATCATTAGTTCATAACTTTTTCGAATAGATGAATTGGTCTCTTGCCGGTTCCGCCATCCCGATCAATGAATCATTCGAATTCATTTTCACTAAGATCTTTTGAATTCATAGGTTCCATCGTTCCCATCGCTTCTTACTTAATGGTTAGGTCTGAATTTAACAACGGAGCTATTAGTTCTTGAGTCAATATTCTTAGTCTTTATGGCTCGAAGCTCTTTATTTTTTGTTCGACGAGCAGATCCATTTAATGATGAATCTGTATTATCTACTCTGTCCATGGCCGATATGGGATTTGCCTAGCTATTACAATCATCCTCTATGGACTAGACTTCTAGATCAACTAGAAAACACACTATTGAACACCACATGTTATGCACATAAAGAGAACATGTTGACATGTATGTGGAGGTATCTACTGTTAATTTGATTAAACAGCTCTCATAGATCATAATCAAGGAAAAAAGGTTGCATGCATGTTAAATTGGACAGCACACAGATCAAACTCATGCTATGCCCTATTGCTCTCCATTAGATTAAGTAAAAATCAAGAGAAAATTAAAAGGGATAGCTTCACATATCATTTAATTTTATTTATGTGTGTTCTACCTGATAACTTTCTTGACTAAATTGATTGCCTTTTGTTATCTGTAACATGTGCATTAATGGTGTAACCTACTTGTGTTTTTCTTTGATTTGTTAATCAGTTCTGTTTAGACATAATGGAAAATATGAATGAAATACCTGTGATGGCAGACAGGCCAGCTAGGGGCGGATCCAGCCCTGTTTTGTGGGTTCATATGAACCCACTCGGTTTGGAAAAAATTAGTGAGAACTTTGTATGATTTGGAAAAAAATAGTGAGAATCTATCAAAACGAACCCACCAAAAGAAGTTTATTGATCCGCCACTGGCCAGCAGAGAATCCAGTCAGAGACGCAGCCATGGAGTTCGACATCTTTGTCAGTATGATCTGGTTCCTCCTTAGGGTGTAATATTATGATGGTGATAACCGAACTAGGGATGAATTCGGTTTAGGTTATGGAGAGAGAGGTGGGCGATAATGATGATGATGTTATGAGTAAAAGTGTCTAACCCTAAATCTCTATAATCATCTCCTTATATACAACCAGAAGGAAACCCTAATTAGTTAACATGGGTAATATGGTCCATCAACAATTACCAACTAATATATAACAGAGTTAATATTGTTTTGATCTAATATAATATAAATGATTATAATGACTACATGATTAATATTATAAATATAATATATTTAATCTTACATCATTAACTACAAAATGACTCACATGATGAGTTTCTATATTTCTTCATCGTGTATATATATGGCCGGCCGGCCTCACATGCGGTGTATGAATGTTAATGCCATGGAATTTGATTATATACTTAGTTACTATAAACAACATATTCACAGATATATATATATATATGTATTCAGTAGATAGTCTACACTCATAAGCATGATATGACAATAGTGCAAGTGTTTGCGATACAAAACAGAAACCCCTAATGCCAACAGATGTTATGGGAGTTATATGATTGCATGCTGGTTGCTTCACTTCCATGTACTCTAGATAAACATTTATATATGTATCTATATCTGTCTATTGTATATAGGCCACTTTAGGACTATGTTTTGTATCTAAAACTAGCTTCTCACTTTGATAAGATCATGAGTCTTGATCAATTCAAATATGAAGAGGAGCAATACTTCCAACATTGTTATCATTGCCTTCCATGGATGCCGCAGGAGCATAATCATAGTCCCCATCATCATCGTCGTCATCATCACCATCAATGGCATCATCATCATCATAGTGATCAATGTCATCACGTATATATATATATATATATATATATATATATGCATGATCATAAATAGGATTATGATGATGACCATGATACTCAAATTCATCATCATGCAGATTACACTTCACCTTTAGACCATAAAGCATCTTGTTCTATGTGGGGAGGGATATGAAGGGTAAGAATGATTTACTATATAGCTTCTTCACTCTCAAAGTGAAATGCGCTTGGGGAAGAAGGCTACATAAACTAGCTTATAAATAGAGGACTCGAGAATGTGACATGTGAATAAGTTCGACGAGTCTTTTTCATTAATGTTCATCTCCTCCCTCCGTCAAAATAGATAATAAAAACGAATATTTTTTTCCTGGTAATCTTTTGGATTTGCAAACAACACGCAAAAGACTCTTTGTGTTGTGATGATGATGACACAAATGAAGGAAGGTCTTGATCGTGGCAGATTGTATGATTCCCGTGGGGGTTGTGTGCTACCGCTCGCTAAGTGTGTTGTGCGTGTGGAAAATTATGCCATGTAGATGCCTTCTTGGCACATTTTAATTCACATGTACACAGGCTGAATCTACCAAAGGAGACTATGTGATTCTGAAATGACTACATGATGCATCATTTGTCATGTCTTAATGTGTTTGTGATTATGATCTGTCCAATACAGTTTACTATGCCTTATCATAACTATATTGAGTTAATATGTAGTTTAAACTTGATATTTTGATTTAGAGTTATTCTCGAACTAGTGTCTCATCCGAGTGTTGATCAAGGGCATCAAGATTCCCTTGGATCAATGAAGAAATGCAAATGTTCTTTATGTTACATTTGGCTTTTATCAGTAGAGTAGGAGAAAACATCCGTGATTTGCAAATAGAGGACTCGAGAATGCGACATATGAATAAGTTTGACGAGTCTTTTTCCTTAGGGTTCGAGTATCTCCTCCCTCCGTCCACAGATAGATCATAAAAATGAATATTTTTTTCTTCGTCATCTCTTTATTTGCAAACGATACCTAAAAGACTATTTGTGTTGTGATTATGACGACACAAATGAAGGTAGTGATCATGGAAGATTGTGTGATTCCCATGGGGAGTTGTGTGCTACTGCTCGCTAAGTGTGTTGCGCACGTGGAAAATGGTGCCATGTAGATGCCTTCTTGGTACATTTTATTCACATATACATAGATTGAGTCGAATTAAGTAAGGGTACCTTTTACAACCAAAGGAGATTATATGATTCTGAAATGACTACATGATGCCTCATTTGTCATGTCTTAATGTGTTTTGGATGATAATTTAGTGAGCATATGTTAAATAAATGATTGAAAAATCAAATTATTGTATCACCGTTTTTCGTAGGGTGTCTGTTGACCGTAAACTTATAAAGTTTTCATAAGCTATATTACTTGTATTGCTACCACTATTTCAACACTAATCAACTGTTTTCCTTTTCATGCTAAATTTTATTTTTATGCAGTCATTGATGTTTATACATTGATTAATTCAATTTTTTTTTTGGGGGGGGGGGGGGGGGGGGGGTTAGAAAAACATTTCATAGGTGTTAGTGCTTTTAATTGTAACCACCATAGTTTACACATCACTATATGATTGATAGCTGTCGTTTGCAACTACTATTATAAATACTTAGTACATTGTGTGGTTGTTTTCTCTTATTCTTTTAGCTTCGTTTTATATATTCAAATTACCAAAATCCGAAGAAAAAAAAGAGGTTTTTAGAGTCAGGGGTCTCAGTGGGAACAACCTCTCTATCCCATAGGATAGAGGGAAGTCTTGCCACCATCTCACCCTTCACAAACCTTACCAATTGCTCTGCTATAAGTAAGACGATACTGTGTACGTTTGTTTCTTTTATCGATTATTCATATACATACACATACACGTGTCAAATTTTAAAACTGAAATCAAGTACTTCACTAATTTGATTTATTGTTATTCAATTCTAAGAAATACTATGATGCAGTTTACTATGCATTATATAACTATATTGAGTTGATGTGTAGTTTAAAGATAATTTTTTGATTTAGAGTTATTCTAGAACTAGTATCTCACCCGAGTGTTGAACAAGGACACCCAGGTTTCCTTGGATCTATGAAGAGATGCGAACGTTCAATGTCATGTGGCCATGTATGCTCTAAACTTATAACGAATTCCGATTTTTATCATTGCATCACTACTATCTTAGATATATAAGAGCAATATTATACTCATCACCTTTTAAGGCATAATATATTATCAGCATCATTGGTACATCATTGCATACTGGTCAAATTTACATATCACATATATTGTTCTAAACTTCTAGGTCAACTAGAAAACACACTACTATACATGAATGCCCAATGCTAGCCGATATTCATGGTGCTTGTACATAACTATAATATCCGATCAACATCATTATCATTATCACCGTCTCCCTCTAAGCTAGACACTGGTGCATAGCCTTGCTAAGAGTTAAGAGCGTGGGAGAGGATTTTGATGTAGGTACTGAATTTGGTGATGATGTGGCGCACAGGTCAACCGTGTCCACCTAGGCTTTGGTTGACTAAATGTGGAGACGATCAAGATGACGGTCATGAGCATCCTGAAGATGTATGAGAGGGTTGGGACGATCAGGATGTGTGAACCATATCATGAGCCGGGAATGAAGGAGATGGAAGGGGAACAACACCGAGTACCCTAACATGAGGCAATTGTGGGAGATGAGGTATGATGAAATTTAGAATATATGTTTTGACTTCTGAGTATGAACTTTATTGTTTACGTAAAAAGAATATAATAATAAAACAAGGTTTTTTAAGTGGGGGTTTCAGTGGGAGCCGCTTTTCTATTCCTATAAGACAGGACAAAGGTAAGTTTTATTTCTTCACATCCTCCCCAGATCTCACTAATACTCTAGCTCCGTTACAAGTGAGATTATACTGGTAACGTTAGTTGGGTATGAAAATCAAGAACCCTGGACTCCTCGAGAACACATCTAGCCATGAGTATAAGTAAAACTGGTAACGTTATTCAATTCTTGCGGTTCACTAATTAAAATCAATCCGTTTAATACGGATTTCGTGGGATCGAACAAGCCAATCATAAATCAGTACTCGATGTGTGAGAAAGAACAATTAGGAGGTTTATGGGGCACAAAAGAGCGAACATGTTTATATCTTCTTCAATACAAAACCACCACCAACCACCATCTTTTACAAATTCACGCGTTCATGCTTCGTAACTCTCTCGACAAGAACAAAAACCTTGCTGCCAAATTCATCGCCACATGTTCCACCATTGCTGTTAAACGATTCGCCACCTCATCTGATAATGCAAACGATCTCATCCCACACGCCCGCCAAGTGTTCGATCATATGCCTGTGAAAGATGACACCTTTATCAGCAACACCATGATGAGAGCTCATCTGGGTATTCGCCAGTTTAAAGAATGTGTGGATTTGTATAGGGAATTGAGGGGAAATGTAGGGTTTAAACCTGATGGTTATACGTTTATGACATTGGGTAAGCTCTGTGCTTTAAGTTTGGATGTTTGGGGAAGTCAGCAAGTGCATTGTTAAGGAAGGTTTCAAACATGATTTGTATGTATCGACGTGTTTAGTCGATATGTATGTGAAATTGGGGAAGATGGACTGTGCACAGAAACTGTTTGATGAAATGCCTGAGAGAAGTCAGGTTTCTTGGACCACGTTAGTTTGCGGTTATGCAAAGCATGGCGAGATGGATAATGCGAGAATGTTGTTTGAACAGATGCCTAAGAAGGATACAGCTGCGTTTAACGCAATGATCGATGCGTATGTCAAGGTAGGCGACATGAGTCGTGCTAGTAGTTTGTTTAATGAGATGCCGGAAAAGAACGTTGTGTCATGGACTAGTATGGTTGACGGTTATTGTAGTCACGGTTATATATCTATGGCTAGGACCCTTTTCGATTCGATGCCCCATAAGAACTTAATATCGTGGAATGCTATGATTAAAAGGTATTACCAGAATAAACAACCGGACGAGGCCTTAAAGTTGTTTCAAGAATTACAACTAGAAGCATCACTCGAACCTGATAACGTCACCGTTGTTAGTATTCTACCCGCAATCGCTGATTTAGGAGCTTTGGAGTCAGGTAACTGGGTTCACCAGTATATCATAAGAAGAAGATGAATAAAGCGACTAACGTATGCACTGCGTTAGTAGATATGTATGCTAAGTGTGGCGAATTTACAAAAGCCCGAAGAGTTTTCGATTCAATCCGAGAAAGGAAACCGCCACTTGGAATGCTTCGATTCATGGTTTAGCGGTTAACGGTTATGGAAATGAAGCGATAAACGTATTTCTACATATGACCAGAAGTAACATCAAGCCGAATGAGATAACCATGACGGCTGTTTTAACGGCTTGTAACCATAGTGGTCTAGTGGCGGAAGGTAAAAGATGGTTTAAGTCGATGCAAGATTTTGGTATTGTTCCGAAAATCGAACAATACGGTTGCATGATTGATCTTTTGGGCCGAGCAGGGTGTTTGGATGAAGCGGAAAAGATTATGGATGATATGCCGTTTGAAATGAACGATATTATATTAAGTTCGTTTTTATCTGCGTGTGGTTATGCGAAGGATGTTAAACGGGCCGAGAGGATTTTGAAAAAAACTTGTGAAAGGGGGTTTCATAATGATGGGAGTTATGTTACATTGAGGAATTTGTATGCACAAGATAGAAGATGGGTTGATGTGAAGTGTTGGGAGTTATGAGAAGTAATAATTCAAGAAAAGAAGTTGGTTGTAGTGTTATTGAGGTTGGTGGTCAAGTGTGGGGGTTTGCATCAGGAGATAGGTTTCACCCTCAATGGTTAGATATAAAGTCAATGTTGGATATGTTATTGATTGACATGAAGAAAGAAACCATTCTTGATTAACATATACTTTAAGTCCCGATTCGGATCAAACACGGTATCACAACGACTAATCGATTGCGGAAATAAAGATTAGAATGAATAGAACAATAACGATCTTCGATTAAACAACTTGCATACACCGAATGGCGTCTGATACAAGATTTCAGAATAACAAACTGACTAGCAACCAAAATATTAACCCTAACACATGTATTTATACTAGTCACAAAACCCATTTAATTGGGCCATCATTTAATTCTTTTTTTTCCTGTTCTTACAAACAAAAGTGTGTTTATATATTATGTAGTTTGTTATAATAACAAAAAAAGGTTTTGTTGTTAGTTGTTCAACTTACAACCAACCCTGGTTTTTTACTTTTTTTTTGGCATTTTTTGTTCCTTTTGTTTTTTTTTAATTACGTTTACAAGTTCAAACCGTAACGTACCACACACATAATACTCTTACTTATCTATGTCTGACCATGATCTTGATGAATGTAACGAATTGTTTATTTCTTCGTTTTGGCATTTTTGTTCCTTTTTTTTGTCTTTTGGTTTTCTTTTATTTTATTCTTTTTTAAACAACCCCGCAACGTACGACACATAATGCTTTTTCTTATCTATGTCTAACCACACTAATGTCATGATCTTAATAAACGTAACGAAGTCGCAAACGCGTCGTGTCGCTCGAGTGTATTACATTTAAACGACATCAGTGTATTGAGTTGAGTCAAATATAATACGTTTTCATTCGACGATACAACTTTGAGTACATTTTAGCCCTGCTGACAACGTGCGGCATACGACAAGTAACTAGTTCAAATGGCTTTCAAAGGTGCAACCCATCTAAACAACGTTTTATGAAATGTAAATTGTTTTTAAAAAGGACATTTTATGCCTCAAAAACTATCTTTGATTTTTCATATACAAATCTTATACAAAGCCCAATAACTTTGAAATAACTATGCCCAAGCCCAATCCCAAGCCCAAGACCAAGCCCAAGTTTAAAGACCCAGTAACCATCAATTATCACAATGAACCGGGCCCATTTAGCTTATTGGTTCCAAGATGTGCCAAATGTACATCACTTTCCAACCACAAATACATTCACTTTCAACATCAAGTCATGCTTTATTCTGTGAATGTAACACCATAACACAAAAAAAAAATGACCACCACACATCTCTCCGGCACCGTTATCCGGCCCATTTCCGGCAACTGCCCTGCTCACCGGAGAGCGAACCAATCTTCAAACTCAATCTTGTTCATCAAACAATCCAGAAACAGAAGTCTGGTAAATAACAGAAGTTGCATTAGAGTGAGTTTAGTGGAACAAATTCCATCAAAGTCTTCTAAAGTAGACGTTAACCGATTAGTGGATTTCTTGTATGATGATCTTCCACACCTGTTCGATGACCAAGGAATTGATCGGGCAGCTTACGACGAACAAGTCAAGTTTTTGGATCCAATTACCAAGTATGACAGTATAAGTGGATATTTGTTCAACATTGGTATGTTGAAACTGGTGTTTTCTCCCAAGTTTCAGCTCCACTGGGTCAGACAGGTACTTATTTAGATTATTACTCTAGTTGTAGCGTGTTATAATGTTATTACGCTACAACTAGAGTAGTAATAATTACTCTGGTTCACTCTAGTTATTCGTACGCTTAGTAGGTTAATTTTATTTGGATTGGATCCTACCCCTAGTTTTACTATGTTTAGTATACAGTTGAGAGTTCAAATGAGAAGAAAAAATTTGTAAGAATAAAAAGAATAACTTTTAAACCAATAGAAATTCTCCATTTACTTCATTTAATGTGTGTATTTAATGTTATGAAAAAAAGGCATATATGTAAATCTATATTTGTCATTAATTAGCTAATTAATTAAACTTGCAACTCATTTTTTAATATACTATTTCAAGATAAAATAATTTATGGTGAAGGACAATTTTCAACATGTGCAGGATAAATTTTAGTATGTGTAGGATAAATTTTGAAATGTGCAGGGTATTTTTAGATGTGTGTAGGGTAAATTCCGATAAGTATAAGATATATGTGGGATAAATTTTGAAATGTGTAGGATATAATGTTTTTGTTTTATTAATGAGAGATAACATAGTTAATGAGAGGAGTTAAATTTCTTCTCAAATGAACCTTACCTGATTTTTGTAACTCATTAAAACCAAATTGTGTAACAGTTTTTAGCAACTTAATTATAGATTATATATATTGTTATCAAAGGTTATGATCAAATAAAAAGTCTCTGAAAAATAAGAAGTCATAAAAAGGGTATTAGACGGACTCCGATTGACCTCGTTCAAGCAGCATTGGAACCGTCTCATCGAACTCTATGATGTGAGATTTTAGGTTTTTGTTTTTAGATGTTTAGCTTGTAGATTTTAGACTTTTGTTTACGTCATTGTGTCTTTTTATTTAGCATTGTATCTTTTCTATATTTGCGTCATTGTGTTTTTTTTGCAACTCTTTGTCTTTTCCCCTCAACATTGTGTTATATTTCGCTCGACATCGTGTTATATTTCGCTCGACACTGTGTTATATTTTGCAAATTCATTTTGCCTTTGACACTTCTTAGATTTATGAGACTTTGTAGGATAACTTTACCCCTGTTATCAATACCATTTTGTACAACCCTTTTTGTAGTGTATCTTTTGCAAATTTTATTGTTAATACCATAGATGACAAAATCACTTTGATTTCGAAGGTTGTTTAATAGTGGTTCTGAAGTTGCTACACTTAAATCCATGTGTGTGCATTCAGTGGCGGATCTAGAAAATATTCGTAGGGGTAATGTTTTATAAAAAAAGGGTAACGAAATCGAAAAAAACGTCAAAAAAAGGTCAATTTTTTCCAAAATTTACACTACTGCCGGAGCGCCAAGGGGTAGCGGAGGCTACCCCTGCGCCTAAGGTATGTCCGCCCCTGTGTACATTGTACTATGATTGTATGTGGTATGCCATGTGGGTGAGTGTTCTATCTACCTATTTAGTGATACTGAATATTGATGCATTGCCTCTATTTAAAACAAATATACATACATGGTTTTATATAGATACGTTGTTCAACACGTACGCAAAAGTCAAAATAATCAGAGAACTGTGAGAACCGTATGAACAATTTTATCTTAAATTAGCGAATCACTTTGAATGTTTGTGTTTTATTAAACAACCACTAAATTCTCATTTTTTTAACAGACAGGACCATATGAAATAACTACAAGGTGGACAATGGAAATGACATTCTCCCTTTTACCATGGAAGCCAGTGTTAGTCTTCACCGGAACTTCAGTAATGGGCGTAAACCCCGAAAACGGAAAGTTTTGCAGTCATGTGGTACGCACAATTTTCGCCCATGATCTTGAACGCGCGTAACATTTGCAGTATTGCGTAATTTTCTTTTCGTATTTTTTAATCAACTTCACAGGACTACTGGGACTCTATAAAGAACAATGACTACTTTTCGACAGAAGCTCTCATGGACTTAATAAAACAGGTATTTAATATTTTAGTTACTATGTTTCGACTGTTTGGTTGATTATATGTTCATTGAATTTAGTTGCGTGTAACGTGTTTTGTTACAGCTGAGGATATACAAGACTCCTGATCTTGAAACACTGAAATATCAGATACTTAAAAGAACTGCAACTTATGAGGTACGAAAATACAGCCCGTTTGTAATCGTTGAAACTCAGAGTGACAAGCTTGCTGGAAATACAGGATTTAATGATGTAGCTGGGTGAGTTTTTATTTATTTTGTACGACTTTAACCCATTCGAGCAGTTCCTTTTCGATCAGTTGATATTTTATTTGGCCCGTTTGAAATAAAACACAACCAAAGTGAACACATTCGTTAGTATATAAGCCGAAACTGTCACCTATACAAAGTAGTTGATGAAGGGTATTTAAGACATCTGACTAAACGGGTCGTGTTCGCGGGTTGGCGAGTTCAACCCGACCCGAACCTGAACACGACCCGAATATTTGGGGTTGACCCGAACACGTCCTGTTTAACCCAGATTTTTTTACTTTTTTATTTTTTTTCCCGAAATTAATATATTGAAAGTAAAATTTACTAAAAAAAACACAAATGTATATAACACAATTACATTTAAATTATTAAATCTTATGTCAATTTCTCTTTTTAAGGCACATCATTTAATTTATGACACAAAAATATTGTAAATAAATATAGTATAATATAAATGGGTTAAACGGGTCAACACGCCAACCTGACCCGTTTAGCTAAACAGGTTCACGGGTTCAACCTGAAACTGACCCAATCCGTTTAGACTAAACCCAAACCCGTGAATTTCGTGTTAGCTTCATGTCAGAAATAATAATAGACTCCATACACACTTTTCAGGTATATATTTGGAAAGAACTCAAGGGAAGAAAAAATACCAATGACAACACCAGTTTTCACTCAAGCATTTGATCCCGAGATGTCGAAAATGTCTATACAAATCGTTCTTCCATCCGAAAAAGACATAAACAGGTCAACTTCTATTACTTTAGTTATACAAATAATAATTTTTCATCATTTTACTATGAACTAAGATCTAAGGCAAATTATGTTCTCCAGTTTACCGGACCCTAACAAAGAAAACGTTAGTATACGGAGCGTGCAAGGAGGATTTGCAGCTGTATTAAAGTTCAGCGGCAAACCAACTGAGGATATCGTTCGTGAAAAGGAAAAAATACTGAGGTCTAGTGTTCTTTCTGACGGTCTGAAACCGAAAGACGGGTGTTTATTGGCTCGCTACAATGATCCTGGTAGAACAAAAAGTTTTATGATGGTAAGCTTTTTTACAATGTGCTAGATATAATTTATTAATGATGCTAATATTTTACATTTGGTCAGCATGTTGTTTGTTTGTACAGTTTATGATTTAACAGTTTCTTAGTTCTAACATTTGTATATGTTTGTTGTGTGATTTGTCTAATGAAGCGAAACGAGGTTCTTATTTGGCTCGAGGAATTTTCGTTGGACTAGTTGTGCTGGCGTTGATCGATCTTGTATTTGAGGATTTTTGTATGACTTTATGCTGCGTAAAGTCGAAGATAGAAACAATGTAAGCATATACACATCACATGTATTGTAATCATATTTTACTTGAAAATGAAATGATATTGGTAAAGCTTGTTTCCATTTAATTATCAATGCAAAACTTGTTAAACAGATGAAAAAAGTACATGTTTGACTCTAAAACAGTCAATGCTAATGGAGGTAGATTGATCATTGTAAACTAAAACAGCAAAAACACAAAAACGCAAACAAAACCAGCCAATATCCTGATCGCGGATCGATTATTGTATAACTATACAGAAAACACTAAGATTAAATGAAATAAACATGTTGTGATTGCCTATTTGCCTTATTCAAACTTTCAAGCTATAGGTTAAAAAGGTTGCAAAAACTAAGAGCTAAGTTTAATACTAATGTAACTCATGATTTACCACCACCCCCTTCATATACATACACAAAAAAGCAGGGGCGTATCTAGTGTATAACAAGCTACCCCTTGGCGCTCCGACGATAGTGTAAATTTTGGAAAAATTTGAAGTTTTTTCGATTTCGTTACCCCTTTCTTTTAAAACGTTACCCCTTGGCGCTCCGGCTAGATCCGCCACTGCAAAAAAGCAACATTCTTTAAACACAGTGTTAGGCTACTTTGTCAAAAATGTGTCCAAAATTATGAAGCATGGTAAGTTTCATATTATTTTATTGATTTTGAAAAAGTTTCATGGTACCAATTCAAGTTGTTTCCTAAAAATTGCAGCCTTTTCAAACTTAGACTATGTGTTATCATAGTGCCTTGTAGGCGCGGGGAGCGTTAAACCGCCACAGGGTACCACGGGGAGAGCGAGGGGTTTAAGATTTTTTTTTTCTTTTTTTATGTACATATTTAATCATATCTTGCCATCTTAATCGCAAACTAAGTCCCTCCACTGCACCCCTTTTGTGGTAAAAATTGAATATTTTACTAACACTGATGTGATATAATTCTTTTATATCAAAGGACAATCCATTATTTTTGTATCTCTGTAAGAAAATTAAATGGTCATATAAGCTCTACGCCTCTACATTGAAGAAATTATAGTCATATATTCACGGGATTTTGAAACCCTTTAAAGCATTAAATGTAAACAAGAATATGCTCATGATAGAAAGAAAGATTTTATTTTACGAATATTCTCACTATGGTATCGGTGTAATTCGTCATGGATTGAACCATATTTCATATTTCTTTTTATCAATGCTAGACAATGATTTAAATCCGATGAAATGTAATATCTATTATTTAGTCTAACTATAGGTTTATAGGTACTTTATTTTCAATATAAAGTTCAAGACTCTTACCAATCTTTAGGCCATAAGGTATGGGATGAAGCGCCTAAGGCTCCATTGTATTTTCTAGGTGACACCAATGGTATTAGAGGTCCACAAATCGTTTTTTTAAACCGGTCTGGTTTTTATTTGAACCAGTTTTTTGGTGGGGAAAAAACTGATTTTGAGTTTTTAGAAAACCACTTGGGTTTTTTTAAGTGGCTTTGCATGGTGGGACTGGGAACCCGTACTGGTAGTTATCGATTCAGTTCGGTTAAAAACCGATTTGGGCCAAAAAACCGGTTTCGAAGTCCAAGAATACTAACCAGCATACAAACCGCCGGTTCGGTTCGGGTTGAAACCGGTTTTGGTTTTTTTTTCCCGGTTCCGGTCCTAAAACCAGTTATTTTTGTACACCTGTACATGGTTTTAGTTAAAGCCCCCAATAGCGCCCCTTTATTTATTTATTTATTTATTTATTTGGTTTTAAAGGTTTAAAATTGATGTGGATCTCACTTTTCTTCCGCTATTATCCGTTATGTGCAAGGGGCGCTATTGATCAAAGGGTTGCTGAGGTGAATGGGTGATGACGGTCCATGCCCTCTGGTCGAACATTTACGACGAAACGGTTTATGATAGAAAAAACCGGTTTTGAGTTTTTAAAAAACCGGTTGGGTTTTTTTAACTGGCTTTGCATGGTGGGACTGCGAACCCGTACTGGTACTTTTCGATTCGGTTCGGTTAAAAACCGATTTGGGCCAAAAAAAACTGGTTTCAAAGTTCAAGAATACTAACCAGGACTTTTTTCCCAAATGGGTGTAGGTGGAAAACTTATTTACCAAAATGGGTGATTTAAAAAGTATTTACCAAAATGGGTGTTTCTTTTAAAAAAGTTAAGTTTTTCTCACTCTTGATTCTATTGGGTAAAACAATTGCTATTAAAAAATATGTGCACTTAATAAAAATTAAAGAAACAATTGTAGTAAATTAAAAATAAAAGGTGGTTCATAGATTTTATGTGAAGTGTTTTCATTCTTTTTTTCTTTCTAATTCGTTAATTAACATGATTATTATTTAATAGGTATTGTTTTAGTTCACTTTAAAATATTTTATTATAAACAATTTTTAAGTTACACTAATCTTTGAACTACTTTTTTAATTTTAGTACTTTACATAATAAATTAATAAAAAAACTTATTATTTTAAGTTGAAAAAACATGAATATAATATCCATTTCTGGAAAGCTAATATTTTGATAAACCCAAATATATTTAATTTAACACATTCGTCGTTGATTATTTAATAATAATGTATTTAGCATAAAAATATATATAATTAAATATAATTGCTTCCTGTAAAAAAATTAACTAGATAACCTTTTTATTAAACTAATAAAAAAAATTCAGCAAATCGTTTTCATATGAACAAAAACATATATCAAAACCTTAAAAAATGGATTAGAATGACAGGAAATAAAATAACATTCGTAACAACTATAATTGATAATTTATAAATTTAGATTTGAATTAATTTAATAAAAAGGTTATCTAGTTAATTTTTTAAAGAAAGCGATTACATTCTAATCCTTTTTTTATTAATTTAATAAAATATTTTTTTATTAATTTATTATGTAAAGTACTACAATTAAAAAAAGTAGTTCAAAGATACGTGTAACTTAAAAAATATTTACAATAAAATATTTTGAAAGGGATTAAGAGTGGAAAAAAACCAACTTTTTAAAAGAAATACCCATTTTGGTAATATTTTTCAAATCACCCATTTTGGTAAATAAGTTTTCCACCCACACCTATTTGAGAAAAACTCTACTAACCAGTATACAAACCGTCGGTTTAGTTCGGGTCGAAGACGATTAAAATGTAAAAGTACAACATCAAAAGCTAACTTGATCAACACTCTTTCTTCTTCTTCTTCAAACCGACTACAAAAATCAATCTCCATGGGAACTCAAAATTCAGAAGTCAACATCTGATAGGCGAGAATGGTGGCAGCAGAAGCGGGTGAAGGTCTGAAACAATATTACCAGCAACATATCCATGATGCGCAACTCCACGTTCGCCACAGGACTCACAATCTCAACCGTCTTCAGGCTCAGCGTAACGACCTCAATTCCAAAGGTAGCTTTGTTCAAAATCCCTAAATTCAACAAACACTAAACCCTATGTTGTTAATATGCTGTAAGTTTTGTTTTTTCAATACTTTGCATGACCTAGATACTTAATTGCCTTAAGGATAACACTGAATTGTTAGATATTTTAGTGTAATCAGGATTAACGTGGTGACCAAAGGGAATTATGATACACGTCGAACAAGTAGGAGGTGCGGGAGTGCACGCTTGTTCGAGTTGTTATAATTTCAAGTATTGGGCTGAGCCCCGAAAAGGGGGTTGCGGTGTCCGGAGGCAGTTACATCTGGAAATCATCCCCCAAAAATTCGTTTTTATGTTGTTTTTTTGGTCATACGTTGGTTCAGATGAATTCCTGATAGCACATACTGTTGTTCTAATTCTCGAAATCAGAGTTGTATCCGATTGAATTATTTGGTGAGCACCGAAATAATTTGATCTGAGAGTGAATACACGTCTCTCTGATCATCCGGATTCTGAAATTCCCCAACATGAAACACACATGGAGTCGTGTTATGGTGACTACCTTTAAGGCTTTAAGGGTTCTCAAGTTTTCACAATGTAAATCAAGCTTGGTGGTTATATTGGTTATCATACTTTCCTATATTTATTAAACCTGTATACATCTCATCCCCAATTTTGTTCCTAGTATCTTGTATAGGCCTTTTTTGTTGCATCTTTCTGGCTGCTTTTACATCTTCTTTAACTTCCGTTTTGGCTAATTATACTCATTTATATGCGCTGCAGTCTTACAAAGTTACCATTATATGCCAATTTTTTCTACATATTTACATCCCTTTTCTTTCTGATAAGAAACATCTGAACATCATTATTCCAAGTGTTCTTAGTTCATATCCTCTTTATATGTATGAAACAGAATATCATTACTAAGTTATACCTATGGTCTGACTAGATAGGATTAGTGTTATTGGAATTTCCATCTGACTTTATAGTTTTCGTTAGTTACTTTGAATTTCCTTGTTTTTTTTTCTTGTCTGTGGTATGTGTGTGTCCCAGAAACCTGAATGCTGAAACCAGTGTTCATGAAACATAACATTACAAGTTACAACTGCTTCATGTAGCTTCAATGTAATGACAATCGAAACCCATTTAGCAGTTTTTGTTTAAGCTCTACCCAACTGTAATTTGAGTTCCGCTTATATCTTCAGTTAATTTTCATATCATAATGTACTGGTCGATACATAAAGAAGGTTTCGTTAAAGGGCATAAAATGATGGGTATTTGAGGCATTACATTTTTCATTTTGTATATTGCGCTGTCACTAATGATATATTTTAATGTTAAACATACAGTAAGGTTGCTTAAGGAAGAGTTGCAGCTGCTTCAAGAGCCTGGATCTTATGTTGGTGAAGTTGTCAAAGTAATGGGAAAATCAAAAGTTCTCGTGAAGGTTTGTGCCGCCATTTATCTTTTTCTTTTCAAGATGATTACATGTATAACTATGCAAAGTTGTATACCTATCTACATCTTAGTTTTATATCTCTTTATATTATTTACAGGTGCACCCAGAGGGTAAATACGTGGTTGATATCGATAAAAATATTGATATTACTAAAATCACACCATCAACCAGGGTTGCTCTTAAGAACGATAGCTATGTTCTCCATTTAGTTTTGCCAAGCAAAGTTGACCCGCTTGTGAACCTTATGAAAGTCGAAAAGGTTCCTGATTCTACATATGATATGATCGGTGGGCTCGACCAGCAAATTAAAGAGATTAAGGAGGTTATTGAACTTCCAATCAAACATCCGGAGTTATTTGCGTGTCTCGGCATTGCTCAACCGAAGGTGGTGTCTTGTGCTATGTTTCTGAATCTTTGTTTTGCCCTTGTGTCATCTGTTATGCTGACTTCTACCCCGCCTCTCCTTTCCTTTAGGGAGTTCTTTTTATATGGGCCACCTGGCACGGGGAAGACATTGTTGGCGAGAGCAGTGGCTCATCATACAGACTGTACGTTCATTAGGGTTTCTGGTTCCGAATTAGTACAGAAATATATCGGAGAAGGTTCTAGAATGGTTAGAGAGCTTTTTGTTATGGCCAGGCTTCTACTCTCAAATTTTAAATTTCTTTTTTGCTTCTCTGTATAAAAACGACCCGTTTTTTTACCAATTCTGACTCTCTTTTTTTGTTGTTTCTTTTTGGTGCAGGGAACATGCACCATCGATAATATTTATGGATGAAATCGACAGTATCGGATCTGCTAGAATGGAGTCTGGAAGCGGGAATGGTGATAGTGAAGTCCAAAGAACAATGCTGGAGCTTCGTAATCAACTCGATGGATTCGAAGCATCTAACAAGATCAAGGTATACTTTTAGCACATCATCATCTCAAATATATTGATATCTACTTTTAAAGATGTATTTATTTAGCTTTTATTAAATATTTTTGTTCTGCAGGATTTGATGGCTACAAATAGGATTGATATCCTCGATCAAGCCCTTCTTAGGCCGGGAAGAATTGATAGGAAAATCGAATTTCCAAATCCCAATGAAGACGTAAGTATTTGAGATTTAATATTTTGAGTAAAATGCCATTTTCGTCCCTGAGGTATGGCCAGTTTTGTGACTTTCGTCCAAAGGTTTGTTTTTCCGCATCTGGAACCAAAAGGTTTGAAATCTTGTCATTTTCATCTGGCTCGTTAACTCCATCCATTTTTTTTCCTTTAAGTCATGGGTATTTCCGTCTTGCTTGTTAACTTAAAGGGCAAAAATTTTTTTCAAAGGGTATTCAGTCTTTTCACATAAAGTGAAAAAGACCAAATCCCAATGAAGGCGCAAGTATTCATGATTTAATAATATTGAAAATATAGTATTTCATCATCTTTGTATATAGCTATAATAATAATAATAATTATGTTGACGCATATCCTATCTTCTTAACAGTCGAGGTTTGATATCTTAAAAATTCATTCAAGAAAAATGAATTTAATGCGCGGCACTGATCTGAAAAAAATTGCTGAGAAAATGAACGGTGCTTCAGGTGCAGAACTGAAGGTTAGTTATTTACTTGATTCTTAATAATAATCCATTTCTTTTTAAAAGTTATTATCTGATTATTATAAATGCGTTATTATTTTGTAGGCGGTGTGCACAGAGGCAGGGATGTTTGCCTTGAGAGAACGGAGAGTCCATGAGACACAAGAAGATTTCGAGATGGCAGTTGCCAAAGTCATGAAAAAGGAAACTGAGAAAAACATGTCACTCCGCAAGCTCTGGGAATAAACGCAACAGTTTTTTTTGTTTTTGTACTATAATTCTGGAATTATGTCTAGGAATGTTTCGGTTTTCTGTTGCAGCATGCTAGTTAGCAGCGGCGTTTAAGGTTTAGTTTTTCCAGTTTTGGTGAGAATCTTAGCTGAACCGCTAATTATAGTATCGGTGAGTAGTAGCTTGGGTTGGGTGGGTCCATTCGACCAGCCATCGGTTCGATTTTTGATCGTTTGAATTCTATTCTTTTTTTTTTTCCTTTAAAATTATTAGTTTGTTAAAGTTTAAAATGATGTTGATAGTTTATGGTTATAATTCAATAATACCAATACTTAACTAGACATTTCAATAAATGACATAAATAATAGAAGTTTAACTGCCTTTATGATTTATGTCGCCGGCTAGCCATAACCTATAAACTGTCAAAATTGAACTGCCATGGTCGTAAAATGATCAACTTGTTTCGATTTGAACGGTTCAGTTGGTTTACGTTTTTTAAGCAATCATCATACTAGTAAAAACCCAACCACCAAATCCCGCATGGACAAAATTGTACCAACACATTACCGGGCTAAGGATGAGAAGCGAATTCGATCTTGACGGTCAAACTTGAAACTCGAGGCATTTGAGACAGGTATCCGGGTATGAGAATAATTTTATATTTTCATGTGTATTGGGACGGATGATTTAGGTAATATCCGACTCGATTACCCGAAAGATACGTACCCATTTTCATGAACAAAACCAATAAACACCAACTTTAGTCCTTGATTATCCATCCAAGTCACAGCAACATTTTAAACTAAATCAAAACTCCTTGGATATTGAGTTAATAATTTCTATCAGTTTTACAATGAAATATGAAACTAAAAATAACAATACCTCACACTGCGATCCTTATACTTGAGGTGTAGAAAACCCAGCTCGGTTTATAAACCGGCCCAGTTCTTTTAGTTAAGTCTCAAATTGATTTGGCCCAAACCGGTTTGGGTTAAGGACAAGTTTTAGGGTTGAAAACCCCAACCCACCAAACCGATTTGGGTTGGAACCAGTTCCTTATCAGCCTTTTAGGCGGGCTCAAACAGATTCGGGTTGGAATCGATTCTCAACACAAAAATTCCAAAACCAAGTTGCTAGGTCAGGTTGGACTTAAATCGGTTTGGGCCAAATCAGATATTTTTGTAACCTCATACCTCTAATCTAAACCTGGTCCCTTGAAGCTCATTTTCCTACCGTCAGGCGGCCAGGCCCATAGTTTAACTTTTACGAAGGCTAGCATAATAAGTGAGACACGACATAATAAGATATGATTATTGTGTCATTGTTTCCACACGGACACGGCCTGTTTAGAAACAGGTCAACACGAAACGACCTGTTAACAAACATGTTTAGAGACACAATGAATATCACATATTTTACGAACCTATTTAGTGAAACAAAAATTGCCAACATCTCATAAAAATCTTAACAAATACATAACGTCCTTACACATATTAATTCATAGCAAATTTAAAACAAAAATCTAATTAATTCAAATCATAACATGTTAACACTAGAAACGAAACCCGTAAAGAACATGTCATTTGTGTCGTCTTAACATGTCTTCGTCTGAAGTTGCTAGCCCTGGCTTTAACCGGACTAGCTCCACCCGGTTTAGCCGACTCAACCCCCCCCCCCCCCCCCCCCCCCCGCACCACGTGCCATGTAGATAAGGACCCTTGCTTTCCATATTCGTTCATTCACCCACTTGTTGCCCAATTTCTTTTCTTTAGGCGTATTTTAGGTGACATAATAATATCCAAATCAAACAATTTTGATTTCTTATCTCCAATCACACAATCAGGTTAATTTGAATTCAATTCTACTTATTTTTCATCTTATTATATCTGCACAATCGTTTACCCCTTTTGCTGATCATCAATTAGGTCATATTCTAGGGTTTCTGATCATCAATTAGGTCAAATTTTGTCAAATGAACGGAGAATTACAGCTGCAAGAAGCTAGGGCGTTCGAAAACCCTAGCGATTCCGATCCTCTGCTTCCGAATTGTCGTAACCATGACTCTGAGTCGCCATCACCAGAATCGCCACCTGCTGTTGCGAGTTCTAGTGAGATAAAAGATGATCATGATGATGATGATGATGATGAAGATGTTGAAGGAGGTTCCATTGCTACTTGTAGTATTTGTCTTGAATGTGACGGAGAAGAAGGTGATTAATGCTTTGTTATTATCAATTTGAGAATATTATGTTACTCTTATAGTTTTTAGATTGTTTAGTGATGGTGTTTTGTGTTTTTAAGTGTTGTTTGGTTATGTTTATTGGAATAATTAGGTGGTGAATTTAGTTCTATGTTTAGGATGTGGATTACAGGGATGATAATTTGGTGGCTTGAGGTTTCTTGTATTAAGTAATGTATCGGTGGTGTGTCGAAAGCATGTACAGAGTTACTTGTGAATGTTGTTATACAAGGAGATAAGTTTGAGTAACCAGTCATGGTTGCAGATAATTTTGTCAAGGCTTTGTTAAATTGAATTCTTAGTTTTAAAATGTGCGCATCACATGATGCGGTAATGAGATCATATCGTGCAATGCGATTTCATGATGCATGCATCACGTGATGCGGTCTGATGTGGTGCCGTATGCAGTTGACCGGTTTTTGTACATGTTGGGCCGTGATTGACCATCGATTGAGCAATGGGTTTGGGTATTTGAACAAATTAGACCATGGATTGAACAAATATGACTATGACATATGAAAATATATTATATTTTAGTGTTTAAAATATTATCTATAAATAATCTTTTTAGATGTTTTAATAATGTGCGCCTCGCATACGTGATGTGTGCGCTTTGCGCATCACGCATAATGTGTCAGCTAATTGAGCCATGGTGTATAGGTTCACATGTGTTCGGGTCTAGGGTGTGTTATAACTTATCTAGTATGTGTGAAAAGAGCTGATTACAGCTTGTTGTTACTTGATATTAATTGATATTCGTGACGAGAGGTGTGGCTTGCTTCTAATGGTTGTGCCTTTAGCTTTCTTTTTTATTTTGGTAAGAAAGATCTCCCACGAATAAATGTAACTTTACTATTTACTTATTTTGTTCTTTTCTGTTCTGCAGATGATGATCTGATATCTCCATGCATGTGCAAAGGCACCCAGCAGTTTGTTCATCGTGCATGTCTTGACCATTGGCGATCTGTCAAGGTAAGCTACCCCCCCCCCCCCCCCTTCCTCTTCTGTTGTTTGTAAGGAATATAAAAATTTTCTACTTCTCATACCTGTATGTAACACAATTTACCCTGAACAGGAAGGGCACGCCTTTTCACATTGCACAACTTGCAAAGCCCAGTTTCATCTTCGTGTTGTCGAATTAGAAGAAAACTCGTGGCGCAAAATAAAATTCAGATTATTCGTTGCCAGAGATGTCTGCATTGTATTTTTGGCTGTACAAACAGTTGCGTCTTCTAACTTCACTTTTAGCTGTTGAGTTACAAGCCTTTATCTTTTATGAAAGAAATGCATGATGATTGTTATCTGAGTAAATCAAATGTTCCATCAAACAGGTGATTGGAATGATGGGAGGTCTAGCATATCTTGCTGACAAAGACGGGTCTTTTAGAGATTCGTTTAATGACAGTTGGGACCGTATATTGTCGAGGCACCCTATACCGTTCTACTATTGTATAGGTAAGTATACTCTTTAGTAGATAAAAGTTGACAAATTTAAGTAAAAGTTAAGGCTAAAATTTTGAGTGAAAACTTGGATCCTACGCCTACAAAAAAGAAATTAG